>OZ020168.1:14321110-14921110 GCA_963971145.1 Sussaba pulchella
AACGGACGCTTTGCGATTCGCGCTCTGCGCTTACACGAGTCAAGGACGCGACATTAATCTCGATATCATGCGCGTACAGGGATATCGTTTCTTCTGCAATAAAATTTGGAACGCTACTAAATTCGCGCTTATGTATCTCGAGGATTACAAGTACAACGACGAGACGGAGGTAAGAAACGACATCTCTTCGATATTGATTGCAATAATCGTAGGTCAATAGGGGTGGACGAGATACACTACCGGCGGAAATTATCAGGTCACTAACGACGCGTATTCGCACTGGCAATACGTGAAGCCTATTGCAACCCTGCCTTTACGAGAGAACAAGCAAGCGAGATCGTCGACTCGTGCCATCGATGAGCAGCGCTTGATTCACGCACGTCTGCACAATTTTTATGATAACTCAAGAACCAGTAAAGATTTTTCATGGTTCTTGGGTTCAAATTAAAGACAAATTTACAGAGATTGGGCATGAGAAATTTCAAATTTTTGAAAAAAATTACCTAACTCTGACCATCGGTTGAAGTCAAGATAGAAAATTTCGAAAAAATCCGATTTTTTTTGCCAATCTATTTTACACTCTATCTCAGTGCTGGAAATAATATTCAATGTAAATAAAATAAAATATCAATGGATTCAAATATTTATAAGCTTTCCGATGGTGCTTACAGAAAGTTCCTAGCTTTCCTTGTCGCGAAGTTGTTGACGTTCGAAGGCAAAAGCGATTTTTGCGAGCAGTGGCTCGATTACAGAACCTCGTTAGTGGCCCGATAATTTTCGCCCCTAGAAATCGGTGGAAATGATTAAAAAAAACGGTGTTGGGTATCTGTTGATAGACGGAATGTCATTGTTATTGCGATAGAATTCTCATTGTATGATAAATGGGGATGCGACGGTCGGCAGTAGCGAATGGTACTCGTCGACACTCGGCGAAGCTTGTGTTCAAGACGCTCTGAACGATTACTTAGCCGATCATCCTTACCTCGGCGGCTACACCCCGTCACAGGCCGATGTCAAAGTTTCCGAAGCATTGTGTAAATTGTCCACTGAATTCCGGCATCGGTCGCATCTTCGTCGCTGGCACAGACACATTAAAACCTACAGTAGCGGAGAAAAATCCGCATTCCGCGCCGATGACGGCGAAATATATTCGCGTTGCTCGTCCACGACGAGCTGCAAACGGGATAGTCGGGGTTATGGATTTAAGGTGGGCAGTCTCAGCCACACCTCCAACATTTCTTCATCCGCTTCATTAGTTCAGATCCGTTTTTTTTATGTAGTGACAAATAATAAATAATAAAAACAAATAATAAATATTAATAATTTCCTTTAGGTACTTACATGCTTGCTTCGTAGTTGTCCGACATTTTTTACGTGCTCGCATGTTCTTTGCGCGGAAATTATTGGGTTGGCAATTAAGTTATTCTGAATTTTATCAATGGGTGATGTTTGAATATTCTTTTGTTTTGTCAACGTGGTCGAAGCAACTAATCCATATTTTTTTCTTGTTGTTCGGACTTACACCTTTAATTTAGTAGAAAAATTGTATTTAGTTGCCAACCCAATAGTTTGGAATTTAATTCAAAGGACGATATCGAATGGAAATTAAAAATTGCAGCTCACCGGAAACGAAACGAAGGTGGATCTGTGGATGCTCTCGAGGGTGAGCCACGCTGTGAAATTATGCGACGAAGGCATTTCCCAGTACGACTTTACCGTTGCCACCACAGCCTGCTACAATCTCTGGCTCTACGATCTTTGCGATGTCTATCTGGTAGATTTTGCGACATTTCTTATATTTTTTACAGCTTTGTCGATTAGAATATCATCTTATATTCGGTGTTTTTACAGGAATATCTGAAACCGTCGAATCAATACAGAACGAATGAACAAAAATTGGCTGCCAAGAGAGTACTGTTCTTAACCCTGGACGTTGGTCTTCGTTTGTTGAGTCCGTTCATGCCATTCATAACCGAAGAACTTTATCAGCGATTGCCGCGTAACAAATTCGCTTATCCGAGCATCTGCGTCTCTCCGTTCCCGGAAGAAGTCGAGGTAATCGTCTTTTTCACTATATCAAAGGAAATAAAAATATCTGACGTTTAATCCTCGCACGAGAATGAAAAATTTACCAACTTATTTTGTTTTTTAATTAATATTTTTATTTATATTTATTTTTTTATATTATTATATTGTATTATATATTATATTTATTTTTTTATATTATTATATTGTATCATATATTATATTTATTTTTTTATATTATTATATTGTATTATATATTATATTTATTTTTATATATTATTATATTGTATTATATATTATATTTATTTATTTATATTATTATATCATTTTATATATTATATTTATTTATTTATATTATTATGTTACATTATATATCATATTTATTTATTTATATTACTATATCATATTATATATCATATTTATTTATTTATATTATTATATTATATTATATATTATATTTATTTATTTATATTATATTATATATCATATTTATTTATTTATATTATATATTATATTTATTTATTTACATTATTGTATTTATATATTTATTTATTATATAATTATATTATCTATAACTCAGTTATATTTTTCGACGATTGTTAGATAGATTTTCCAGCCAAATTTCATTGTTTTCTCTAACCTGATAACACTTTCCCCGTTTACCACAGTGTCCTTGGAGAAACCAAACGATCGAGAAGGACGTCGATTTTGCTCAAAAAGTTATCAAAAGCGTGAGATCGGCAAGATCGACGTACAACTTGCCGAACAAGACGAAAACGGATGCGTATATTTCCTGCACCGATTCGGATCTCGAAAAAAGAATAGAGAGTTATCACTCGCTCATCGGAACTCTCGCCTACTCGAACGTACATCTGGGCGAAGCTCCTTCGGGTTGCGCAATTATCACCGTAACCGACAAGCTTCAAGTACATCTGGTGCTTAAGGGCCTGATCGATCCCGCGAAGGAAGTCGAGAAGCTCGAAAAGAAAAAAGATATTTTGGTCGGAGTGATCGAAAAGCTCAAACAAGCTATGGCAGCCGCGGATTACGCGATCAAAGTACCGGAATCGGTGCAAACGAGCAACAGAGACAAGTTGAAGGACACCGAGGGCGAGTTGGATCGACTCGCGGAAGCGATGAGCACTCTGCGAGTAATGCTGTAATTGCTTTCTTGATTTTTGATAGGATCACGTCTGTTTTTTTTTTTTTCATTGATAATAAAAAATTGGAAACGAAAGATTTTTGTATTATTCACGAGAACGACCGAATTATTATTTTTTTTAAATCCAATGAACTTGATATGCTCCATTGTTTTGGTTGGGATTTCGTTGCCGTGTACACTGCGCTATCTCCAGGGACTTTTTGAAAATAAAATTTTGTCGAGTTTTGAGGACGGATGCCGATAAAATGCGGCAGGGTTGACCGTCGTGGTTTATTGCGTTTTTTTATGCTTTCTATTTTACAACAACATTGTAACACGTGGTCCAGTTTGGGTCGCTGTCTATCGTATCTCGCGTCGCCTGCGATGGAAATGTTTAACTATTTACACAAGTTTGTTCGGAATTCGTAGAAAAATGATACGAACCAATCGATAACAACAATAAGCCTCTGAAAAATCGTTGGAACATAGTGAAATTGTAAAATTTAATGGTAACTTACCAACTCTTCGTAGGTTAGGTTGCACAGTGTTATGCGGAAATATTGATAACACGAACCACAATGAAGATATCAAGGTTGAAAAAGGTTCAAAAGAATTTGGGCTTCTTTGTGAACAATTATAAGTTTCGAGAGCCTTATCAGGTTCTTATCGACGGTACATTTTCACACGCCGCGCTGGAAGTTAGTAAAGAAAAATCAACTTTCACATAACTAATAGTTTCATCAACATCTCACAATAATTGTATTTAAAAAAAATTAATTCCTCAATATTTCAGAACAAATTTAGTATACAAGATCAGCTGCCAAAGTATTTTCAAGCCGAAACAAAATTACTTACGACCCAATGCGTCATTTTGGAAACGGAAAAGTTAGGACCCAAAGTTTACGGAGCTATGTTGATCGTCAAGCAATTCGCCGTGCACAAATGCGGTCACGAGAAGAATCCTACTACCGGATCAAAGTGCTTGAGATCGATGATCGGGAAGGCCAACGCTTCTAGGTAACGTTTTGCAACAACCATATCATCGTATTTCAATAGTCATTAACAAAGAAATTTGTTGCTAACACGGAATATTCAGGAACATTCTTTTATGATCTCCAAATTATTGAAAAATTCATTAATAGAAGAATACAATTTTTTAAATCATATATCGTCAGTTGACAGTGACCAAAACTGACGTGATCAAAACAGAAAGTAGTGTCAGTCGCCTCTGACATAGCGCTTAAAGCACTAATCATCACCGCAAAGCCTCGCTCATAATATCGTACTTCTGTGTGCAATTATCGGAGAAATAACCCAGCTCTGTACGCAGATACGTGATAGCGACCCAGGACAGAGAACTCCAAGATTGTCTCCGATCCATACCCGGCGTTCCCCTGCTCTACTTGCACGGCAGAGCTCCCACCCTGGAACCGCCGTCCCAAGTCAGTAGAATCCAAGCCGGCCAATTGTTAAAAGGAATAGGAATGAATTCGACCCAAGAGGAAACGATAAAGTGCTTGAAACAAAAATCCGGTCTGGCGATAGACGAAGAACCCATTCCAAAGAAGAAACGAAAGAAAGGTGGACCGAATCCACTAAGCGTAAAAAAAAAGAAGAAACCCCCAATGGTTTCGCAAAATACAAAATCAGTCGGTAAAGTCAGAAAAAGAAAAAAAACAAAACTTCCGTCTCACATAAAAGAGGTGCTGAAAACATCGTTGAATAAATAACAACAACACCACGCATGTATGAAAACTCGGTTATTATTTATAATACAATGTTTGTGTTTTTCTTTTATCTCTTGTAATCGATAAAAGTTATTTCGTTCAAATTTATCATTTTTCTTCTCAACTTCGCCCGTTCCAAGCCATATAATAAAGTATTTTCGTAATCTCACAACGCTTTCTGTACGATCAATGATACGGAAAAAATAAAAATATAAATGAACGGTTAGCATCGGGCCGAGATAAATCCGCGAACAATTCATCTTTCGGGGAATTGACGTCAACGGTTTCAAAAGCCAAATAAAAATTATAATTGCACCTAAATAATATCGCGATTAAAATGATACGATGTTTAATTTTCAACTAAAAGAATAATAACAAAAAAAAAAACATATTCAGTTGTGATAACGTGGCTGAGGTCCGGCCGATCGTCGTTGTCGCCTTTTTTTTTTTTTCTTTTGCGTTTTTGCCACTAAAATATCGTGAGCAGACATAAAATAATAATAAAATTTTTCAATGATCCGCGAATGAAGATTGCGCTTAGGAGTAAATAAAAATATGACGCTACGAATCTAAATGTACATTTGTTAGATGTTAAACGAGAGAATCTTCGAATTACGCGTAGACATCCGGAACTCGCACTTTCACAGCTGACGAGATACAATTTAATAAAAACTAGTGTGCCAGTCTTTAACGCGTCAGTTCGGCATGATTGCTTGCAGCAACGGCGTTTTTGTTTCTTAATTTTTGTTTTTTTATTTATTTTTTTAAAATTTTTTTTATTCGAACCTTTTATTTTTTTTTTTTAACATTACCGAGATTAGTCTTCAGAAATCGTATTAGCACTGTTGAGAGTCATGGATGTTGGGATAGAAGCGCCCGCGCTGCCATTGCGAGCATTTTCATTCGTCTCGCCGATCGGTGATTGGGATTGGCGCTGACGAAAGTCGCTAATTGTGATTGAAGCGTCAATAAAACCGTTCCCATGTGTTCGCGTGTGACCGGATCGTTCGTATCCAAGTTTAATATAGCGTCTTCCAGCCACCTGAAACACGATCGAACGAATTATCGTCCGTCCGTCTCTCGAAACGTTCGTATATCTTCGTCGAATGCACGTTATTTGCGCGTCAATCATTATCGGGAATAATATTATGGCCTTATATATACGCGATTTCGCCGATTTTAGAAGGTAATTTTCTTAAAAAATTTGTTATTCAATTTCCTGTCGGTATATTACTTTTTATATTTTTTCGTGTCGTTGAAACTTTTGTTTTTTTTGGTTCACACGATAGGTGATGATATTAAGGATACGTTGTAAAAAATTCAAAGCGATCTGAACCTTCGTTCAAAAGTTAGAACTTTCACAAGATTAAAAAAAATACATTGCCTTATCATGTAATATCTCCGCCATTTGTTAATATTTTTGATTTTTTTTTTTTTACATACACTTAATCACGTGCATAAATGATCTGTAAAAAAATGTTGTCAATATATGCGTCATTTTTTTTTTCAACCGCGTCTAGAAAAACACCTTCGAAAATCGGCGAAATCGCGTATATAAGGCCTTGAAAATCGCGTGGTCGAGAAAATTCTTCTCCGGTTCACAAGAGCCCGGCGAAGTATGTTACAAGATATTGGGATGTAAATTTAAGTTATGAATATAACAGGCTTGAATATTCACCTGTGTTTGAGTTCCGTGCGGTGTCCCAAGTCGGCCGAGAGCTGTTGCACCAACGAGAGTATCACCGGTTGCTGAAGAACGCACTTGGGACCTTGTCCCTGCGGTCCCATCGAACACGAGAACACGCGCGAGGGTTCCGTTTTCTCGCAGACGAGCACGACCAAACCGAGATCGCTGGCGCTCAGCGCCTGTTGGAATGCAGCGTTTAACTGACCTCTTTGAAGAAGCGACATGACTCTGGCCTGGGTATCCGCGACTGCCGGAACCGATATGCACGGAGTCGTAGCCCGAGATCTGAAATTCATGAACGATCTATAATAATAATAATAACAACAATAATAATAATAATAATAATCATAATAATAATAATAATGATAATAATGATAATAATAATAATAATCATAAAAAAAAAATAATAATAATAATAATGATAATAATAATAATAATAATGATAATAATAATAATAATAAAAATAATAATAATGATAATAACAACAATAATAATAATAATGATAATAATAATAATAATGATAATGATAATAATAATAATGATAATAATAATAATGATGATATTAATAATAATAATAATAGTAATAATAATAATAATGATAATAATAGTAATAATAATAATAATGATAATAATAATAATAGAAATAATAATAATAATAATAATAATAGAAATAATAATAATAGTAATAATAATAATAATAAAAATAATGATATTAATAATAATAATAGGAATGATAATAATAGAAATAATAATAATAATAATAATAATAATAATAGGAATGATAATAATAGTAATAATAACAATCGCACAGTTTTAATCCAACGCGTGATCGAAATACCATCGACGAAGCATAAACGTAATCGAGAACGATGTATCGAACGTAATCAATTTCGCACGAATGTACGAAATTTTTTCATCGCATTTATCCGTTAACCCTGACAGACTAACCGTGTTCCAGCCATATCGATCAACTGCTGACTCAAGTTGTCCCTGATACAATCGCGAATAATTCTGGCCGTATCTTCCTGAAACGTAGCCAAACTCTTGGTCATCTCGGTGTGCAACTCTTCACGCAGGAATGTGGCGCTACTCGTGAGAAGTTGCATCGACGCTTCGTGCTGTTGCTCGTTCCGTTGCTGCGATTGTTTTTCCAGAAGCGTCTCTGTATTTTGCAAATCTGTAAAAACAATTTCACAAAAAAAAAAAAAAAAAAAAACGTCAATAATATCAACCACATCGTTCCAAAAATTGAATTTAAAAAGAAAAAAAACTTGATTAAAACTCTCACATTCGCGGGTTCCTCTGCCAAACGCGTCCTGAACTTGTCTGAACATGGATTGAAACGCTTTTTCCATTCTTGGCAAGAGTACATTGGCAAAAGCTTCTTTAAAAGCATTGTCCAAAGCCGGTTTGGCGGCATTAGCCGCTGCCAAAGCCAGCGTGTCCTTGATGTGCGTACTTCCCATCAATTGCGTCAAATTTTCCCTCAAAAGCGAATCCATGCGCGTCACATCGGTCCTCAAATGAATCTTGAGAGGTTCGACGACATCAGCGACGACTTGAGGAACGGCAGCTTCGATTTTGTTAGCTATTGACAACTCAAGAGTATCGAAAAAATTATTTTGTCGAGCTATACGAGCGCACAAAGTTTGTTCCATAGATGCGAGTTGTTGTTGAGACGCTCTGGCAAGCGCAGATTCCACTCTGGTGGCCACAGGAGTATCTTGTCGCAATCTCGTGACTTCCGTTCTCAATTCACGCAATTCTTGTTGTTGATCCTGCATAGCTTGAAGAATATTTTCCAATTGTTTGTTCAAATTAGTCCCATCGTGATTTATTTTTATATTAGTCTCGGTTTCTTCTTCCTCGTCGTCGTCGTCCTCGGCAGCCAAAGTACCCGAGGTATCTTGACGAATCTCTTCTTTGACGTTTTTCGTTTGAGCATTATTTTTATCGTCATCGGGAAATTCTTCGGATTCGCGACCGGATTTACCACCGGGATGATCGCGTCTCCACAAATAAGGTACTTCGGTCCAATTTTCACGCGGAGGATCCGACCATTCCTCGGTTTTGAGTTCCGGCAATGGATCTTCTTCCTTCGGTTTATCTTCCGGATATTTCACGAAATCTTGCATAGCTCGTTCTCCAACGTCTATGAGCGATACGATTGGAATATCTGACCAATCTTCGACCGGAGTCGCTGCCCAATCGGCATCTATGTCCGGCACGGATTCCTCTTCTTCTTTTTCCTCCACGTAGGGACCGGCTAGAAGCAAAATTTCACATACTTCTCTGGAAGTGCTGCTTCCACCGCTCGGAGGAGCTTGTTCGAGTTCGCTAGTTGCCAATGGCGGATCGGCGATGTTCAAAGCTTGAACGGCTTGTGCGAGAGACGGGCTTGATGATGACAATACGGTTACCAATTCCGGACTTCCGGGATTTGTTTCCAAACCGTTGTTTTCTTTTTTAGCCGGTGAACTGAAAGCGTCTGGAGTCATTAGATTCAAAGAACCGTTTATAGTCGTATTGGCTTCGATCGTTGCGGATACGGAACGATCTTCCTCGCCATTTTCTTCGGCAATTCCGTTTTGATCGTCGTGTCTTATGTGCTCGAGATCCTCGGCGTAATGAAGCGAATCGTGGGTCAATGTGTCCATGAGACAATTGTTCGTTATTTGACGAATCGGTCGAAACGCAATGTGACATTCTTGCAATGATTTTGGTTGCACGAGATACATTCTTATCACGAGTTGATCCTCGTTTTCGTCGTCGCAAGGACAAAGATCCTCGAGAGATTCTCCGGTTGGACGAACTTTTCGCAAACCCGCGTCGACAATGCCAAAACTCAATATTGGATACGGCAATAGGAACTCTGATATCGTACTTACGCACGCAACACCGTCTTCGCTGTCTTTGGCGAGGCAAAGAATGTACAAACCTTTGTTGCAAATATCGGATAGGAGGAGAAAACCCGCGCTTAGATCGAGACCGGCTTTTAACACGGGAATTTTACCGCTTATCGGTGATGGATCGAAACGTATCGTTTGCAGACACACCCATTTTTCGCAGGACCATACTTTTAATTCGGAATTGTTGTCGCAACCCGTTATTGCGAATCTCCAAAATTGAGCGCTGCGAAATGAGGGGATTTGGTTATTTGGGTTTGTCGATGATTCATCGTTGATCGAAGGCAGCGTTTTTTTTTTATTCAATGGCGAGGGGGAGATTTTTTTGTTGCGAATACTTACTCCGGTTGATAATTCTTGTGATCGTCGAGAAAAAACATCGAAGATATTGGTCGTCCTTCGTGCGGTTTCCACTCGTGCAAGCAGCTCGGTTGCTGAAGAGCGTTACCGTGAATGATAACTTGGAAGAACTTGATTTCACCGTCCAAACCTGCGGTGGCGATGGCCGTGCCGTCGGGGCTGAGAATAGCTTCCACGATGGTTTCGGCGTGCTGACAAATCGTGACCATACCGCCGTAGTCTCTCAACATCGGATCTGTCAGCTTTAGATTAGATAACCAATAAATTTGCTTGTCTTTAGGATTATTTTCAGCGATGTGCGTTAGATCGACTTTCAAAATTCATACTTTTATGGGTTTTGGGCCTAGAACGCTGGAAACGCTGTCCACGGACCACAGTTCGGCGACGCAGCCTCTCGTGACGATTAGAAATTTGGAAACGTCGTCTCCCTCCGTCAGATCTTCCTCTGGAATATACGGACACCAGATAACCCTGTGACTGGTGGGAGATACGTCATCCGTCTCGACCTGCAGAATCAGCGTACAGACGAGATTCGTGGGAGTCGAATCGATGGTGTGCACGAAAAGACATCCCGTCAGATCGATGCAAGCTAACACGGCGCTCGATATGCGTGCGAACGCCAGATCCTGAATGGCTCCTCGCATTCCCCGAAGCAGGGCTCTCTGTTCCAATTCTTTGTAAACTACTCTGACGACTCCGGCTCCGGTTCCAGCTGCAAAGACGAACGTTGCGGTTACGACGTTTCGATAATTGCCGACTCGTCGGTCAATGATTAGATTTTGAGCCTCGACGAAAACATTGAAATTACCTTTAATTCCATAGGCAAGATATTTGCCGGACATGTGCACAGCCAAAAGTTGTCCGGTGTAAAAGTGGGGCTCCCAAGTGAAGTCCACGATATTTTTTAACTTCACTTTTGAACTACCATGATCGTGACCTCCGGGAGAAGGTACGACGGTCACATTTTTGCCAAAAAGCTCTACGGAATGTTGATCTTCCTGTCCATTGAATTTACTGAAATTGAAAGTCATATTTCGAGTTGTAATTCGTCTTTCAAGCGATGAGATTTCGAGAGGGAAAGATTACAGTGAGACATGCAGGACGGGGAGAGTGGTGGAGACAGGAGGGTCGATTTGACACAAAGAGACATCGATTTTGCGTAAGCGAGACTCACGCAGTTTGCCTAAGGCTTCTGAGGCTGTCCCCTCCGGCTTTGATCATCCTGTTGACTCGTTTGATCGCACCTGAAACGCGAATGATCGTCGTTAATGCCGAAGAAGCAGCCGGGCAAAGAAGGAATTCTAACCTAAAAAGCCGGTGGCACGCCTGGGCCTGACTCGAACTGTCGCACTGCCGTTGGTACGGCAAGACCGACCGAGAACAATTCTTCAACGCACCCGCCCGCCCCTTTACCTCAACGAATCTCCGCCGTTACGACGACAATCCCGTGAAAAAACGATTGAACGTGCGGTTGTCTTCTACCGCGGCGGCATAATTTTTCTACTGCCAGTACTTATCGCTACTGAAGCAGATCACCACGGATTCTCTGACGAAAGTGAAATGTCAGGGCTACCGATTACCCTACTGGCCACTTGTCAAGCTTGTGTCAAGAAGTATGTACGAAACCATGTACAACGATCGTATATGCATGGCGGCCATTTTATCGCGGGGAGCTCGAACGATGGAGTCGCTGAAATTCAAATGTCTATTGCTCAAAGTAATAAATATATTTGTTACAAGGAATAATCGCCACGCAGCTAGTGACCTGTTCCGAAGATAAAGACGTATCGACCGTGGCAAGATTATCGTAAATATCGTTCAATTTACTCTTTGTTCCAATACTGTGCCGCGTTCGAAGCCGCACTCTGCGACCCTGAGCGGAAAGGTGCGAATATTTCGTGTAGGCGACAGGGAAGAAAGCAGATCTTTCCAAAACGAATGGGATTTTTATGTGTCTGATCTGATTGTAGGGGAAAGTCTATGAATGACGATCCGACTCACGACTGATTTCATGAAAAGATCGCGTAGATTGATACCCAATTGATATCGTGTAGCTCGATACGTGTGCGATCTTGTAAATTTCTGAATAACGTCGCTAAGTGTTTTCGAGTTCTGGTTCTCATTCGCAACACAAAGGAACGTCAAAGACTATACTTTAAATAAAATTTTGGTACAGCCTGTATAACCCAGTCGTGATGGACATTGTAAATCACAAAAATTATATAGTGCAATTTTATTTCACTAATCGTTAGGGAGGGGGAGGAGTCATAGGTAGCCTAATAATTTGCGAACTGATTTTGACTGAGCCTTGACTGTCATTTTGAATTCAAGAGATTTTTTTTTTTTTCAATGACACCCGTTTTCACTCGGAATTTTTACCCACCGAGAAATTCTATACAAGATTGTGTTAATATTCACTAACGCAACGAACTTTAAGATAAATGAGATACAATCATTTATTTTCATCCTTTTTCCAGATTCACGTGGAGAAATATCGATCGTAGATAAATAATTCTTACGACCAAAGTTATAAAGTATTAAATTCTCTGCGAGTTATGTCGGCCATTTTCAGTCAAAAGTTGAAAATGGGCGAGTGATTGGACAACAAATTCTTCTTAAATTCAAGATGGCGGTCAACGCTTTAGCAAAATCACTACGGAAATCTCGATTTAGACAGTGAATGGCACCTCTTCAAACGATTAGAAATACAAAATAGCACTACAAAATTTTTGCTATTTCAGGTTAATTTGTTGTACATAGCGACTGTGCTGGTATCAAACGCACCCTTTCGGGTTAGACCCTCCCGGCGCGCTCATAAAAAAAGATTGACGTTGAAATAATTGCAGACCGTAGATGTGTTCAACGACTGTTCGATTTCTATTGCGCTATATTTATTGAAAACCTTGATACACATAAGCGTTATCATGATTACATGGATATTTGTTATTCGCTTATCATCGTACACCGCCAATACGCTATATTTACAAGTTTGGAATTTTACCGAGACAAAACATTTCGACAATAATCGAGAATTAATATTTCTCGTTTCTCGGAACAGCCAGGAGGGGAAATTAATATTCGACGAGCGTGTTTTAACCCAAAAAAGTTCGTCGCACAATGGCGCCGGGCTTTGCCGCTGCTTCAATATTATTTAATCCTCGCTGGCCGTCTACCGAATTTTCTCACATTTTTATTCCGACGAAGCGTTCGATGAAAATTGTTCTTATACATGACGTATGATCATAAGTAGAATCTATTTGAGAACTTAAACAAAAAAATGTAAAAAAATTGTTTTTCAAGAAAACTATAAAATACGAAGCGACGTTGAGCGTTTTTTGAAAAAAAAAAAAAAAATTGATACGTTCCAACGTGCAATTCACGAGCGTGAATGTAAAAAATAAATATCATCCGAAAATCGGTTTTGTCGTTTCGCACGCAAGTGTCTCGAGATATAATCGAATATATTACGTTATTAAGATAAAGAACATTATTCGAGAATCATTTATTCAGAAACGATGAGATTGCTTCGAGAGAATAGAAAATTTAGTTTCCCTTATTCTCTGTCTGGAATTTCTGAATATCCCGAGTAATGGCGAACCTTCGTGGGGACCCTTAAGTATCGTAAATTATCATTAAACGTCTCTGCAGCATCCGCTGGACCGGACGAGCAGCGACGGCGGTTAGCGTTTACGGCAGTCTTTGTCGAATCTTTGCGTCATCCGCATTGATCGGTGTTTTTAAAAAAACGCGATAGCGTCTCGACGCCGAGTGTTTGATGAAAACAAACTCGTTGGTTTCACTCGCAAATTAAAAAAAAAAAAAAAAAAACGGGATTAGAAGACAATACGTGGCTATGGCCTCTACTGCCGCCGGCAGGAAAAGTTAAGACCGATCGATCTTCATTGGGCTTAGCCCGACTCGTATCGCATTCTCGATTTTTATTTTTCGTATTACGACCGAAGAACAGCGGATGGATCGCGAGAGTATTTTGCAGCTCGGCACCCTTCTCGATCATTCGCTAATTGATTCTTCCCTTGTGCGTCATGTAGTCGATGCTGTCGGACAATAATTTTTCCCGGGCGGCGCGTCGCATCCGCGAACACAGGGCCAAGAGGGTTCCCGCCATTATGCACACGACGCCACAGCCCAAACCCACTATCGTGCTGACCAAACTCGATCTCAGGCACACTCTGTCGCCGGTTGGGCTCTCGGCAGCACCTGGAACAAAATTTATTGATAATAGTTTTTATCTTTGATTAATCCATACTAGATTTAAGACACTAGATTTAAGGGATTTCTAGGTTGGATGAGTTTCAGATTTCATGAGAAAAATCGAAGAAATTATTACTGTCGATTCCTAACATTTATTACTAGTTTTTTTTTGTCAACCGAATGATGAGAAATATATAAATATAAAGTCAGAACAAATTATTAGGAAATAATAATAATCGAGATTGCATTTTTTACCCGTGAAATGCATAATTCATTAAATTGACGCGTCCTTTAAATCTAGCATCAAAATAAGAAGAACAGCAAGAATCTTGAGAAACTCTTGGAAAATCTTTCTATTAAAAAATTTATAATTGTCGATTCTTTATTTGCAATTGATTTTTGCGAATCTTATGAGCTTACCACTGTGTGATGCGGCCGTCGAGTTTGGGAAAAGCTCGGTCTCGCCTTCGCCTTCTTGAAGAACTCTGAGAGACTGGAAGAGATTTACGTTCTCCGACAAACTGGTTGCCGCTGTCGTGGGTCCTTCCAAAGCGGCGGTTATCGAACGTTTAACAACGTTCTTTGAGTTTCTCCAATGGCAGGGTTGACTCTGAGCAACCAAAAATTCAACAGTTTTTCTAATCACTATGCCAACGATCTATCAAGATGGTTCTTCTTTGGATGATTGCCTAATTCTAATTCTGCCGAGGTCTCAATCGATTCCAAACATTTTTTTTCAATTTCGAGGCTAATTTTACCCTCCCTGTCTAACTCTAATTATCGACTTTAACGAGGTAGAGTTTACCGATAAAATACATGAAATTTTTTTATTTTTCCACATTGATTTCGTTTGATTAAGAATGTTATGCAGGGTAATTTACGTCAATTAGAGAGCGAGTGCTAAACGTGATATGAGGTGACCCAAATATGTATTTTTTCTTCTATTTTATATTTTTTTAAATAATTGGTCCTGCCAACGTAATTATCGAAAGGTACAAACCTTGCATGTAATTTTAATGGGAAGGTTTACCTGGTCACGGTCACGATTAGTATTTGACTAGAAGGTTCAAAATGGGCTTACATTTTTTGTATTTTTTGTACTCGATCGGTAACTAGTCCTAATCCATATTTCAACACAACCAAAAATAACAACCACCCACTTGAATATGTATAATATACATCGTATTGCTATTCTCGCTTACTGGACATCTTCCGTGGCACATTCTGACATCGCACTCGATATATAGCGCCGGGGATCCCGTAAATCGGAAAGTCTTCATGTAAGCGAAGACCTGAGTCTCGAAAAGACCGCTTTCGGACCAGGAGCCTCGGAATCGGCTGATAAGCTTGTCATCGACCGGGCAACCGTATTGATCGATAAGCTGAATTTTCTTGTTCCCGCCGTTGTGCGCGTAACAATCATTCACGACTATATCAAACCCGTCTGCAGAAGGATGAATGAAAAAAGAATAATCATTAGCCACGTTCCATCGTCGCTGAGACGATGAATTCTCGCCCAAATAAAATCAATAAATAATAATAATAATAATAATAATTAATAATAATATCAATAAATAATAATAATAATAATATAATAATAATAATTAATAATTAATAATAATATCAATAAATAATAATAATAATATAATAATAATAATTAATAATTAATAATTAATAATTAATAATTAATAATTAATAATTAATAATTAATAATTAATAATTAATAATTAATAATTAATAATTAATAATTAATAATTAATAATTAATAATTAATAATTAATAATTAATAATTAATAATTAATAATTAATAATTAATAATTAATAATTAATAATTAATAATTAATAATTAATAATTAATAATTAATAATTAATAATTAATAATTAATAATTAATAATTAATAATTAATAATTAATAATTAATAATTAATAATTAATAATTAATAATTAATAATTAATAATTAATAATTAATAATTAATAATTAATAATTAATAATTAATAATTAATAATTAATAATTAATAATTAATAATTAATAATTAATAATTAATAATTAATAATTAATAATTAATAATTAATAATTAATAATTAATAATTAATAATTAATAATTAATAATTAATAATTAATAATTAATAATTAATAATAATATTAATAAATAATAATTAATAATTGAGAAATATATAATGATTGTTCAATGACCATATTTGCTGCGCATGTATATGATGAGAGTGAGAGGATCTCCGACGCGTACAGGTCCGGCCACTCTCGTTCCCGTGGTCCCGTAACCGTATCTAATTTCCATGTAACACTCGGGGGGCTGAAGGGTAAAAACTACGGGATTTCCGGTCGCGACCCTGAAAACAGAGACCAAGAACAAACCCGGTAAAGTTGTGAGATCTCACGTGAGCGGAATGACTCGTGCCACGGAACAAACTGCGGTGACGCGATTTTAATCTGTCAAATTGCAGTGCAAACCGTGTGCGAGGCACGGCGTTTCCCACGTTACGTACGCAAGCGTTTTGCGAAGACTCGCGTACTCACTCGACATCGAGGAAGGGAAAGGTCACAGTCTTCCAGAAGTCATAACCGTACTCGCAAGTCACTTTGAAGTGTTCGTCGAATTCTTCTTCGATCATGGGATTGTATTGGACCGTAACTGTATTCCACATCAGATTCTTCTGTAATTTTCCACGAAAATATGTATAACGATGACAATATGAACCATTTTACACGCATGTAAACTCTATTTATCGTGTCAAAGACGACGGCAATGATATTCTTCGCGTATTGCGATTTCATTAAAATTCTTTATCAAAATATTACATCGAAGAGTGGAATTGAATATTTATAATATTTTGATGAATCAAACTTAGATCTCTTCGCAGTCTCATTGTTTTATTTATTAGAAGCCTGGCTCACTCGCTGATCCGAGTATGTTTCCTCTAGGAGATTTCGCGATAGGAAATTTTGTTAACAAAGAGCCGGATCAAAGTAGAACATTGGAGTTTGCAAAAAATACCATTGAGACCGGATAATCGATACAGAGCCCCACTAATGTTATTGAACCGCCATATTTTTCTTAATTATCGATGCTATAATGAACAATTTCGCGTTCACAAAGAAGCTATTAAGACGCAACAATGCAGAAGGAGAAGATATGTGTATGTATAGAAAGAATGGTCGTTTTATCAATACGGAATGAGTTGCACCGTGAAAGAACAAGGTGATGAATAGCTAACTCACTGTAGGATTTTTTCTGCTGTCCTGATGGTGAGTATTTTCGCCGAGGGTGCCGCATCGATTGAGTTGAATATAAAACTCGTAATAATCTCTGCCCGTGCCGTTGACGTACATGCAGTCGGGATCGTACGAGTAGCCTGTAATTAAGAATTATAATTTCGTTAGAGCCGGTTGTTGCCTCGCTACTTCTACCCTCAACGTTTTTTCGCGATCTATATTGATCTACATTGATCCGTCATTATCCGAGTCGATCTCAATTAAGATCCGATCCATCCCCGTTGCCGCGGCTCCCGCAGTTATGCGAGGTTTTGCTACGTTGCAATTATACTTTTATTATTCTCAAACAATGGCAATAAATTGGAGAACCGTCGTTTTAGCGCGATGATTAATGTCTCGGTATTATAACTCACCCGCGGAGTACAGAAGTCCGGCGAAGGAACCGTTGAATCCTATTCTGATCTTCATGTAATCGTCCTGGCATTCTGCCTCGATATCTGCAACGACAAAGGCAATATTTTGTTAATCATTTTTCACTGACTATTATCAACTATCTCAACGTATACCATTAAGTGAGATTTGACCCTGTCATTTTCTTGTAAGCAAACTTTTTTCTAAACATTGTTCGTTTCATGAATTTTTTTATGCGTGTTAATAATTTCAACTGCGCTTTTCATTACCATGAATTGATTCAACAATGTCCAAGTATATTCGAGATTTTTTTTCAACCCGATCGCGCATGTCGATTCAAAATGGCGGTCAGGCAAAACCGGTGCAGGCTCAAATTGACCCTGCGTGTGGTCTTTTATCGAAAAAATAGTTGTGTGGTGTATGGATCAATAAAAATCATTCAAAAACACTGTATTCTCTTCCTCATAGAGCAAACCATCTTCATCATCTTTCATTTCAACATTTTATTCTTCATCTTCAACTTTCTCTCTACATCTTTTTTTTTTAACATCTTTTATTTTAACTCGTTCACGATCCTGAGGATGATGGCTCGAATGGCTCGACCGTTTTTCCACAGCTTCGTCCGGACCCGTGCAATACCTGACGAAGTGCATCAGGCCAGTTTCCGTTCGTTCGCGAATCCGGTCATCGATGCTACGCCGGAACGTACCGAGTGAAAGTACACGCGGTAACATTTACCGTGCGTACACACGGGAGGTACTATACGTAGTACGCAGGTATACGACAGGCTTCGGTGCGAGCGGTCTTCGTGATAAGGAACCCGCTTCGGTGCAATCCACGTAATGACGTGTCTAAATGAGCGGTAGGATAGATAGTGCCGATAGTCACGCCCGGCGACTGCCCGGACGATGATACAACAAGTTTCTTATAACGATCATTTTGTACTATTACATACACACCGAAGACGATGTTTTTTACCGCTTCTTGTGCTTCGTGAATGTTGTCGCAATGACGATTGAAAAAACGTTAGTCGATATGAAAATTGTAATACATATGTACGACATCAAAGGATCGATGATTGAGATACTATTCATAATTAATAGCTTTTTATGATCGTTGAATAAAAAAAATGATCTCATCATTCAACTTTATTATCCGTTAAGTTTTCTTATATTCTTATTTACAATTTCTGTCACGAATATCTGGGTTCTAGGACTTCGGTCAATGGCCCATTGGAAATAATAACATTTTTTTTGCGTGAAGAAAAAAAAATAACAGAAATACCAGGAAGAAGAAAAAAATATGTATTACGTTATCAATAGCTGTCTTTTACTACCACCACCACTATTCATATCTATAATAAATAAACTCCAATTCTGAGAGTAAAATGAAATATTATTGAGTGAAATTGTTTCAAGTATTTCGTTTGTGCGAAACCGAAGATTCTTGAAATCGCGTTCCAGTACGTAGACCCCGTGGCAATGTGGTTACAAAGTGTTCGGTGTGTTTAACAATGGGTCAAGAGTGAGGCAAGCGTTTAGATTGTTGAATGGTATGGCAGTAGCCCACACACCTCTTCGCTTTCGCTTTTTCCCTCGGCTCGGCTATCGGTAGCGTGCTCTCACGCGTTGCGAAAAGCAATGGACTCCGGGCGAGCGAGCACGTGGATCGTCATCCTGAGGCAACGAACGAGGCATCTTCGCGATGATGGTCCTCGCTTCGTTGTTGGTCCGTTCCTCATAGTTCAGGGGCTCTTGCAATTCGACGTGGCACATAATCATGCTCTTTTCTAGGTACTGGTATAATCATTTATAAGTGCGCATTGGCTCGTCCTTTCCTCTTCCTATCTCTCGCTCTCTCTCTCTTCCGCCCTCTTTCTCCCTCCCTCTTTCTCGCTTTGTCCGAAGCTTCTTCAGGGGACTATGTGCCTGGCAGCATATGTATTAATCGACTGGATGAGCGCCTTGCGAGGGCAAGAATGGCGCAGCAGGGTCTACCGGGGCATAATGGTCCGGGAGAGAATTGTCGGAAAATGCGAAATAAGCATGTACGGATAATATAATTTCGGTATAATTTGGGACAAAAAATAATCATAACTGTAATAAATATTTCCTCGGATCAAGGAGAATGTTATCGAAGATACACAGTAATGGTTTTTAATCGTACCAAGAAGTTTCTGGGAATTCGAAGTAATTTGTAATTTTTCAAAACATTATCTTAGGAATTATGGATGAATTTTTCCCCAACATGCAGTGAAAGCTTGTACTTCGGAATTTGCGATGAATTTGAAACGTTTAAAACTGCTAAACGCAACCCGAAGGTACTCGCCCGTTTTGACCGGAAGTACTAGCCATCAATCTTTGAAAACGACGCAGGGTAGGTTCAGAACGGAGGTATAAACTCCTGCGATTCGGGGATTTTCATTTACGGTCACACTATTTCCGTAGTGGCTAGAATTAGCGTTAACCCATTTTGTGGTAGAGATAAATTCACCGATGTTTTCCGTTAATACATCACGGTAGAGATGCTTTTTTCGTCACAGTCAATTAATGGTAGAGTTATAAATCATGCCGGACGGGCGTTGCATATTCTTTGCATCTCAAAAAACCACTCATGTAGCAAAAAAAAACGTGGCAGACCGTACGGGAAAGCAAGGCAAAGTCAAGAGACCGGAGGTCGGTACGAGTATGTCTACCTCTGAAACGATTAGAAATGAAAAAGAAGAAAGAAAGATGAGGCAATGTGGCAAAACGAAGGGCATAGAGGCGCAGTGTACGTCTCGTGCTCGCGCTAGCCGTGCGCATACCGTATATTAGCCGGTAGTACACAGAGCGAGTTTGCGCTGCACCGAAGGAATTCGAGTATTCCCGGGGAGAGCGATTTATGGGAATCGGCTTCGAGAATGCCGTACTAAACCTATAATCGTTCGTTCGTTCTCGTAATTGACGATTCCACGGGCGGCACCGAGGCCTTCCGGGGGCCCTGGTGGCCGGTGCAACGACGGCCACCTTATATCCCACCACCGTCGATGGCGGTGCACTGTTGCAACGCGGCGCGCCGCCATCGTGCCACCATCGCATCGCTGATCGTTGCCGATCACCGCGTGCAAAAGTTTTACGGTCGTCCGCCCAATGCAGAGCGCCCGGGGTTTCGCGGGACATCGTGCAATTCCAAAGGTCTCATTGCCGAAGAAGAAACCCCATCGACTACTCGGCTTCCGCACATCTGCCACGATTCTCTTTCTTTCTCCATCTTCTCTCAACGACCATCTTTCGTTACAGGTTGTATTCGCCGTAACTAGAAGCTTTCGAGAAGCAAGTCGGCTTCGTGTCGCGGACGAGAAATCGCCACGGTGACGACGCCAGGACGACAATTCTAAGCGGGGGGAGAGACGGTAATGAAGATACTGCGAGATACAATCGAGACGCGGTGGATATATTATACGTAAACCACGCAACTGTTTCTTATAGACATATACAGTGATGTACAGCGATGTACGGCAATTCCTCTCCTTTCCATCCCCGTGTACTCGGTCGCGCGTTTGTCTCGTCGAACGAGAGCCACATCAGTTTCTTTCGCGTTCATGTCGCTTGTACTACCCTACTCCAGCGCGGATGATACCGCGGTGGTCGCGCTTGCAACGATGTGTATACCCTTCGGCTCGCTATGTCGTTCGTCCGACACTTTGACGTTGAATGCACAGAATGGCAAGCTCACCCGCTGCTTCTTGTCGAGATATTCGATTTCCGATACAGATCTCGATGAACTTCGATTCTTACGCTTCCTTGTGCAACGGCGTAGCACACCGTTTGCTTTGTGTGTAATCGCGTCGTCAATGCTTATCAATTGTAGAAACGATTAGCCTTCATTGTTATTTTTTAAATATTATTATTATTATACGATTAATAATTATTATTATTATTATTATTGATTGTCATTTCATTGAATAGCCTCGAACTTGCAACAGTTGCAATGTATAGTTTTCTCCAAGTTAAATTTGTATGTATTTATGTCAATAATAAATTTAAGAAACCAATGTTTATCCGCTATTTGTTCCAATATATATTTTACGATTTAATGTAGCATATTACTCGACTACTGATGCCTTCAAGACGATGAACTTTGTAGATGTAACTTGGACTCTAATGCAATGTATCTGCCGAGAGAATTAGGTCTGCCTGTAGCATTATCCGCGTCTGGCGTCGTCAATGTCGTCAGAGCGTAGCCCAAGGCAACGCGGACGGAGGCAATGACGTTGCAATTGAGACGTGGACGTACATACTTACGGGAGAATGAATCTTTCTCGTCGTTGCGCGCGGGGTGCACAAACAGACATTGCTGTATAGCGCTCGGTGTCAGAGAGCCGAGTATAGAACTTCCGACACCGTTTTAATTGCCGCAATAACGGTACAAAAGCACGGACGTGCAGGTACTTCTCGTCGTGGACGAAGATGAAGAAAGATGGAGAGAGTGAAGCGAAGCGTGATAATTTCGTCACGTCGCTCTGGCACGTGCCGTTCGATCGACTGGGATTTAAAAAAAGTGGCCGAACTGGTACCTAATTTTATAAATCATCGGGCTGAACCGGAGTTCGATAGAACTTTTTTTTTCAAATTCCACAATCATTGTATAAATTTTTTTCATTGTAAAAATATTAATATCACTCTATTCAAATATTCATCACTGTTTCCACTCATCTACTTGCATTAAACGCAATGAAAAATTATTTATTTATTGCGTGATCATTATTTTGAATTAAAAACATTTTTATAAGATTTTATTGATCGTCATTGATAAGAAAAAATTAGTTGAGGAATATACAAATAATTCCATACTAATTATTTCTTGTCCTTTGCGTATAAATACTAACTAACGCTGTATTTACCCGCTCTGTTTTCATCGCTATTCGTCGCAAAACTCGGGCGTTCGTTCGAAGTAATGCAAGAGGTAGTATTTCAATTGTGATGTACTTACGTTGAACTCTGGTGGTATTGGGACGATATCTTCGATGCTCGCGATCCCACGTTTCCGGATGTCTTCCCCACTCTTCGTCGGCGACAGTGGCCGCTGCGGTACCGCCGCCACCGCCGCCTCCTCCGGTACCACCCCCGGCCAAGCCCTGAAGACCCTGAAGCGTCTGCAGGGCCTGAAGATTCGGACTCAACGGGCGGCTCTTGAGCGAAGGCACTGGAACGTAGGCGGCACCCTCGCCCACGTAGACCACCTGGGAATCGTATGAATATCATCAGCTTTTTTCTCTCGAACTTTTTGTTTATCTTCTTCATCCACCAGCGCTCCGACGTTCGTTTACAAACGCGTGTGCCGCGCTTTTTGCGCACATCATGGGTGTATTACACGCGGGTTGATGATGAAATTTTATAGGCATGCGCGCAATGAATAGAACACGCGACCACCGTGACCGTCTCGAGGAAAGCAACATTGAAGGGAAAGAAATTTAGCACGTGAGAATTGTTTTTAAGGGTTCCGTACCGCAAGCCCTTACAGGATCACTCGCGTTTGTCCGACCGTCCGTCACAGCTGATTTTGTCAAAAACCATGCGACGTAAAAACTCGAAATTTCGCGCAGTGATACATTTTATTAACCGTGTTTTGCAAATAAATGCCATCCATGCTCCAGTCTCTATCACAAACATAATTACCAAATTCGAATTTATCATACGACGCGATAAAAAAAAAAAAATTCACCTCAAAATTTTCCACCAAAACGTGTAAAACACAGTTACCCATAATAAAAAATACAATCGCTGCATTGTATTCAAAGTTTCGCAAGGTTTCGAAACAATTCGCCGAAACAATTAGCAGCTCGTAAAAAATTAATTCCCGCGATAATAACGAGAAACAAATAATTACGTTGGATAATTTCGTGGCGCGTAAAAAAATGCGGAAATGAGAATTGCGCGACGGTCGTCAAAGCGCGAGCGCGGTGGAAGATTCGTGTTTGCGGCAGTACAGCATAGCGGCACGCGTACCACAGGTGTTGGATTGTGCGGAACGCGCACGGAGAACGCGTACCGGGACTGCGACGAGTTAATGTTACGTCGGCGAGGAGAACACGGAATGAAAAAGATTAAAAAAAAAAAAAAAAACGGAAAAAAAGGACGTCTCGTGGACAGGCGGGTGAGCTCGCAGCGTCCGTGCGCTATTTTTAATAATTACCGAGCGGTCTTGCGAATCAAACGGCATATCTTGGGATGTGAAAACCATGGAAAAAAAAGGATGAAAAAAATTGCGAGTTCCCGTGTACCGGAAGTATCGAGTGCGTTAGGACCAGTTCTCGTCGCGTCTCATTCTCGTTACACTCTCTCGTACCGTTCGTTGCGGACGATGAGCTTGTCACGTCGACGACTCGTCGCTCACTTGAGTAGCGAACCCTCCAGGTATATTAAACGTACTGTACCGCATACATGAGCTGCGTAACGTCCGTAATAATATTGCTGGGCTACTACTCGAATCGCATCGCCGACTCCCGCGCATTCATGCGTCGATTAACGGTCACGCGGTCGCTGCGTCGAGAGTCGTTAGTCGAGGTACGAGATCCTACGGATGAACGATACTCCGGGTGACCGCACGCGGACACCGAGTCCAATGCTGCGCGAATATATATATATATTGGGGTGGTTCTCATTTGGATTATTTTAGAATTTTTATTTTTCCGAGGTCTCGATCGATTTAAAAAATTGTTTTTTAGGTTTTGAGCTTGATTTGACCCTCCTGGTATAACTCTACACATTTCCTGTAATCGGATAAAGGTTCTCGTTTCGGAGAGATTGAATTTTTCTATTTTTCGGTAATTATATTGCCGGGGTGATTAATTATTACTGAAAAAATGAATTACCATATGAAATTAACGCGCATAAACCGGACTTTCACGAGAAAGCTCGTGGAAAACCCGGAGAGACATTTAACCGAGCTCGCAGGCTCCTCAATTTCGTAATACTCATCAGGCGGTCCGTTTTCCCCACATCACCGGATTCTATCGTTTTTTATTTGAATAATCAAATCTTACTTCCTCACTTCTCACTTCTTCAATAACTCACTTTCTTTTACCGCCATTCCACCAAATTGAACCCGATTATAATTCTGAACGATCCTATTCAATATTCAAATGAAAAAATACTTTTCAAATCATACGAAATTGTACTGCAAGTTCGGTATCTCGTCGTCAGGACAATCACTGTAGCAACTGAGGCGCATCGTTGCCTCGACATTACGGACCTCGCGAGTTGTGCATTATTTTACGGGATATGGTTTGATCATAGCGACGTGCGTCGAAAACAGGAGGTTTCTTCCGGCCGGCGTCCGACGCACAAAGACCGAATGAACGACAAGAGATGAACCGTTCGCCGATCAACGCGATCGAACGACCGCACCACTTGCAACACCATCGGGACCGGCAGAGAGACGCTGTCTCGAAAGCTATGATGGTTATGTACTGTATCAGGCACTGTTGAGACTATCAGTGCGACCGTGCGTGTATAATACGCGCGTTGGCCTGTCGCTTCCATCTTGGACAATTGCAGTTGCGTTTTCGCTTCGTGTTTGAAAAAATTTTTGGAATTCCACACAGAAAATTTCAGATCGTCGTAAGTTTTTTTGTTTTGATTTTGAATGCATTCTTTAACGATTATGAAAGAAGAAATTCAAAAAGAATTGCAAATTTCGCTTTAGTAAAGAAATAAAATTGGTACATTTATTACACGTGTAATTTTCGAACGTGTAATAAATATAATTTTTTTGTATGCAAAGTGACTTTATTCTAATTGTTCATTTTGCCCGCTCCTACCCTCATCCCTCCTTCTTTTCCCACTAACGATGGTGTGATAGCAGTCGGACTATAGCTATAGGATAGGAAGAGACGTCGATGGCGAGAGAGGATGAGCATTAATTGTAAGATGAATCTTATGGTTGTTACTCACAGCATCCTGATCGCTAGCCTCGTGAGTCAGAGCTTCTCTCGTCTCGTTGTGCAGCGAATCCTCTTCTTCCGGTCCCGAACCACTTCCTGCCCAATAGTCCTCGGTCGCGTCTTCCAATACTGGATCCGCAGCTGGTTTCTCGACGATTTCCGATGCCGCGATTTTTGTGGACTAACAATTAATCGACAAACATAAAATCATCTGTCACTCACCCGACATTGATGATGAGAGAAAAAGTTTTACAGTCGGCAGGCAGGACAGGGAGTTAACGTAATTGAATCGGCCACGAATTTTGATAAGAATCAATATTAATATAAATCTCTATAATTTCAACAAGCTTTCACCGGTAAATGAAATTAAATTTTATGTACTTCTTCGTTTGTTTTTTATTGAACAAAAATCACGTAACGACAGCTAAGTAGGTATAAGAGTTCAAGAAATATAAATAAAGATGAGTTTGAAATTAAATTTTGATCAATGGCTGTGCCTCAATATTGCATTGTGAGATCCTAACGTCAATATTTTATCGAAACGAATTATTCTGTCCCGAGGCTCGTGAGGCTCGACCACGAATGGCGCCGGCCTCGATCACGTACACGTAGATCGAATCGTAGAGTCACTCACCTGACAGTCGACGATGGCGCTCACAGTCAGAACCCAGACAGTCACGTATCTGCAAAACAAACGAGTGATATCGTTTAACAGACTTGTGATTGGCGTCATTACGAGCAAATCTGAATGGAATTTAAATCTATACGATAGAAGTTCTCCCTCTCTCTCTCTCTTTCTCTCCCTCTCTCTCTTTCTCTCTATCGCTTCCTTTTCTTCTCTCACTGTCAGACACACGCGTTGCCCATTCAGTAAACGTGGCCAGAGCATCGGCAAAAGTTTTTCTGACCTCGATTCGCGTCCAGACGAAGACGGTAACAAATTAAGCAAGGACATCTCCTAGCTTGATGACGTGAGAGAAACAAGAAGGTCATTGGCTCCGATTAAAGGGTAGGGAAAAAAACGCTCATTGTTCAGCTATGGGATTTCAAATACCAGTAAATTCCCGCTCTTAGAATCCTTCGTAGAAAAATAAACGCCTTCTACCAGAGCTATTGTGTAAAATTCAAGAATTCAGTTTTACGGTCGTTCCTGCGATATTGTGATTATTCTCCTTACGCTCATGGTTTATAAACTACGTTTCCGCATATTTCCGTTTAAAAAACGATTCACCACGGAGATTCGAGGAAAAAGGGCGCAACGCTTGTGGCAGAAATACTGAAAGTGTGATCCATTTAAATCTACCCAGGAAGGGTTTTGAATTTTACCACCTACAATTGCTTGGTGCTAGTCCAGAAAGTATAAAAATGAAAACTCGAATATATCAGACTTCCTGGACAACGCAATTGTGTTCGAATCCTTTCATTTTCGTCTACGTCTCATTCCGCTGTACCACGTGACAACATTGTGAGACATAATTAACTCAATACCTCAAAAAAAAGACGCGAATACAGACTTTATATCAATTGCAATTGATGCATGAGATGGTCGTAATCAATGGTCGCAGAGCCGAGCCGCACCCTCGAGGAATCAAAGCGGTACAAACTCGTTCGTGACTTTGACCCAGTCATGATTACACGCAATACGATTATATGCGGATTGCTGCTGTCGGTGCCGCGGTGCTGCCGGTTCGCTCAAGGCTCGGCACGAAACCACCACGCCTTATCATTACTACTTGTAATACTACTAATACCACCACTACCTCTATTACCACCAGCCGTACCGCGATACTTGTTCCGAGAGCGAAATAAAAGCTCCACGTACGGTTTCGGAGTATTTACAACATCGCGTTCAAGCGTAACCGAGAAAATAATGAATGAGCCGGTCATCGTGGATGCCGATAAAACACGTTGACGTTACGTTCGCTAAAGAAAACAATTTTTTTCTCAAATATTCTTATTAATTAATTAATCAGCTAATAATAAGATGATAAAAACAGCTCCACACGAATACCTGAGTGTCAGACAATTTTTCAATTTATTTACACTTTTCAACTCGTTTTCCATATTAGATTGTTTGAAAAACAATTATTAAGAACAATGAAATCATCGGTATTTGGCGTATCGTGGAACTAACCCAAATAACCTTTTGCAAAACCATGTCCAAAAAAATAATTCCATTTTTCTACACCCTCGGCGTTGTATAATTATCGCAGCCTCTCTGGAAATCTCTTCCGGGATTAAATAAGGAAAAGAAAAATAAGAAAAAAGAGTAAGACCGCGCGCTTGACCCACTAAAAGCAGACCAGTTATAGCATTCTCGTGAGCTCCGTAGTGTGTTCATCCTATTACGTACGTTACAGTGAGAGCATAAACCATTCGCAAGAGAGTACGAAGCTGCACGCAATCGCGTTACCGCTGCTCGTGTACTTTGTATAATGTGCACTTGGTACGTGTTATTACGTAATCGCGTAACGAATCGTCGAAGAGTGCCTCGTACGTGGATGATGTACAGGCAGAAATAAATAAAATGAATCATATATCGGGTTTTCTCGGAGGACAGTCGCACGCGGTGGGGACGTGATATAGACTGCCGGTGCAGCTGTTGTTGGTTGCTGCTAACCACTTTTGCCGCGTGCAAGAACCGTGCGAGATGCACGAGAAAATGCACCGAGGGTGCATTATAATTCGTACTCGCACGTTACAACTTCACCGAGAGAGTGCACGCTTCACTTGGCTCACAATGCAAAAAAAAAATACAAACAAAGCAGCGTATACAGACATATAAAATACGTACAATCGTGTACTCGTGAAACGGGCTTGGCGTGAATTCTCAGCAATTAAGATTTACATCTTTACCACTCGTTGGTTAAGTTCGCTCCCTGAGCCACGAAACCTCGACGAATTCGACGAAAAATGTAATTATATATCTGCAGTATGAACCTGAAAGACGGTAATTGTCGGGTTATTTCGAGAGGCTCCCTGGTCTATTACAATTTCGATAAGAATCATTCTTATGAAACACAGTACGTAGATTGAGGTGTACACCTATCGCTCTTCGGAAACTTTGAGCGCACTGTAACAGACTCTCTTTCGGCTAATTAGTCGTTACAATGGTAAACAAAGAATTCGAGAAATTGGCTTCGTCGCTCATTAAACGCGGCGAGAATAAAGGAAACGGGCGACTTACGAGAGATTATATCGACATCTATTTATAATACAGTTTACGTTGCAAGTATGATGAAGATTGGAACTGGTTTGTTCCATTTCTAGTAGTATTCTATAGCTCATCATTCGTTGTTGGAACAAGACGCATACAATCTTGTGAATTTTAATCATTGTTTTTACGTGAAATTAACAAATTTTTCCTTTCATTAATATTATTATTGTTATGTTATAACATGATTATAATATTATAATCTACTCTATAACGTATTACATAACCTATGTATGGAATTGGGAATATATAGTCTATATATAGGCTGTATATAATTCATACGTAGACTATATATGCCCAATTCTGTGTAGAGTCAACGTATGGACGATGTATAATTTTTTCACTCGGGGTTGCCCAGATAAAGTGAATACCCCTCCCCCCTGCATCGAATACTCGAACGTGCGTGTGTCGCCGTACGTGGAGCGCGGAATGATTGCAATTAAAGCACCCTTGAGGTCGTTTCCACGGGCGAGCGAAGAACGTCCCGTGGAACCAACCACGAATGATTGGTCTGACCCAGTGAGGAGAATTGCCGAGTTGCACGCGAACCGCGCGCGCGTAATAATACGTAAGAACGCGCGAGTTTCCTCGCACGTGTGAACCACCTCCGCGTGTGAGAATTATACTACACGTGTTTTGTACCGGGTCGAAGAGTCCCCGGTGCATAGCCGCCGGGCGTACGAGCGGAGAAAATGAATGAGCATTCACGGGAATGTACTCCGTTCCCCGCGGCAATTGTAACTGACCTTCTCAAGTATGAAGGAAGTTAGACAGTGGTACGGAAAACAGAAGAGAATAATAATAATAATGATAAAAATGAACAAACATTTCACGAGCACCAACGCTGATGATATACGTTCGAGCGTTTCATCTGCACTGAGCGTCACTTAGGCGCGCACCTGTTACGGTGCGGCTGAAGTATTTGCCAGCAGTCGTAACCATGAATACGTTTTGTGCGGTGCGAAGAATTTCTTTGAACTTCAGTTATCTCTTGAGGTATACGAGACACTGCGACGATTTTGTTTTTCTTTCTTCAAAATCTTGTTTTTTAAGTGTTTATTTTTTTTAAACCGGTCAAAAGCGTGTAACAGTTATTGACAATAATAGATATTTCAGTATGCGGATAGTTAACCTTGGCAAATTGACTTGCTTCCGAAAAAGGGTTATTGCGAAATTTTTTATAAGGTATTCAATAATATTTTAGATTTTTTTTTAGATTTGCATCGATAGTTTAACTATGGGGGAAGGGGGTCGCTGATAACGATTTTGAGCGAAAATATCTCGTGACGGAAAGTTAAATTAAGGGGTCCTAAAACGTTATTTGTTGCTTTTTAGAAGAGCCATTTCAAGACACCTTACTCGATGGGGTAAGTAAGGAAATATTCGTTCGAACATTTTTCTTCTTCCAAAAGTCTAATCATTTCTATTTTTGAGTAGTCAATCTACGTCTGTACATCAAATCTTATTTCAATAGCTGAGAATATGCGAGAACGGAAGGACGGTGACACAGACAGACGGATGGACGATTTGACCGAAACCATAATGGTTCCAATCTTGCGACGTAACCGTGAAAACGTTTATCTTGTATTGATAACGATTGTATGACAGTAAATTATTCAATGAGAAATAGAATTGTCATGAGGAATTGAATTGTCTACGGAATATAATAAAAAAGAAAATTACAACAGCGTTCGAGCTTTTATTGGAATTATATGAAATTGCCTTTCGTCACAGATTTCGAAATCTCTGTAAAAACGATGATAAAAATATTTGAAACCTCTTTAAACATCTCGTTACAGATTCAAAGAGAAATTTCGCGCTTTCGCGCTTCAATACGTGTGAAACTCGCGGAAACGTAATCGTCACAATAACAAAGAGGCGAGATTTAGAAAATTCCACTCGAGTGATGAATTAATCTCACCGTACGACAATTCAAAGCCTCATCCTGACCCAGTAAAAATGCAAACCAGCATTACCGTCACCTCTCGGTATCAACGTAATTTAATTACGTTTATGAAACGACGATATGGACTCGGGCAAGAGACGAGAAGGAGTGTGTGAAAAATAAAATGCCAAACATGCCGTGAAAATTGCGGTGAAAATGAGTGTACGAATCCCGCGCGAGTAAACCAACGGTCTCACCCTTGTTCCCTGAACGCTCATTGTGCGAATAGAACCCGAGTTTGTGGTTTTCAAAGACTACACACGGAAGCCCGCGAATAAACGCACTGACGAAAGCCCGGAGGCTCCAAAGTAATTCGCATCGCGCAGTGCAAGATAAATATAGCGGTCTAATTATCGCGCTCGACGATAACTAACGAACTAATGCAACTAACGAACGATTTATTTACAAATCCAATTTTTTTTCCGGTCCAATGCAGCTCCGCTCGTATCATGCGGTTCGCTCACGTTTTTAATTATCCGTAGCACAGATCAATCCATAAATGTGATATCCGTATATTAAGCGGATAATATGGGTATAAAAATAATAAAAGAAATAAAAATAGTTCGTGGCAATGAATCATGCGGTGAACGGTAACCGAATCCTCGTTTGTGACCCAGTGCGAGAGCAGGTAGCGAGATGCATACGGTCGTAACACGCAACAGTCGAGCTCACGTAATAACATATACACGTGATTCGACTGCACAAGTGGATTCCGGGTAGTGCGGTAACTGCAGTAGCATGTATATATAGTACAGCCGGTCTCCGAGACCCTGAAGAGTATGTAAAAAAAAAAGGAAAATGAATGACCAGATCCCGTATGGGTGTACCGTACTTATGTGCAAGAGACACTGCGTGCGGATAACTATTACACGTAGCACGAACTGTGCGTGAACGCTCACCCGCGTTCCGTGAATTGGGAAACGATAAAAATTGATGAATAACAAAAAAATAATGGAAATTGGATCTGATAGATATGTCGATGTGACGTTATTTCTGTAATCGGCGTGTAAACTAGGTCGGAGAATGATATGCTTCTTGCTATAGCAGTCACCATTTTTTGACATTGAAGTTGAAATTAGGTTTTCGACTCCATGTGAGACAACTTTGAATTTTTGTAGTCCAAGATTCTTTAAATTCGTTTATACTGCTCATAGTTAGAGAGTCGATAATTATTGATTAGTGACGCAATGTTGTAGGATTGGGTGATAGAATTGAAAATGATTCACCAGATGTTTTTCCGTTATTGAAGGCGGAATAGGCTGATGAATGAATAATTCGCTGGTAAATACTTGAAATATGAATAAATTAAGGTAAATTAAAGCGCCTATGATGTAAAAACTTTTTGCACCTAGAATTACCATTACTATAATCTTTTTTGCAACGATAAACGGTAAGAATCCAAAAATCAAACAAGAATAAAAGATCCTTAATTATAGAAAAGCTAATACAGCATTATTTGAGTCATTGTAAAACTGAAATTCATTTTGCATAGCAAAAACCCCAAGAATTTAACCAAACTCTCTGCTGACATAAATTTACATCCTCGTGTGTTGTTCAAGGTCGATTGAAAAAACCATAATCATTACTTTGTCGGTGATCCATCACCCCATGCTTTGCAATTTTTTTTTCCCATCATCCTTCATTAGCCGTTGAATGTCCGTCCTTCAAAGCGTTCGTGAACGGGAGTCAGCAGTCAATCCAAGTCAATCCACGTGTCAAGAAGATACCCGTTGGCACACCGTGCTTCCCGTTTCACGACACCGTAATCCCATAATAACCCGATTAATTAGATTTATTTTCCCTTTCCCTCCGTAATTACGTAATTATTTTCCCATTTTCTCGAGTATCGCGTTTACGCGCGAATCATCTTCACGGTTCAGCCATTCTAGTTTTGACCCATCATAGTTTAACGCCATCGTAGTTTTCTCCCGTGCATTTATTTCTTCGCGCATTCTATTCGAAAGCCACGTGAATAGAATTCCTCGGACTTGAAATATTCGCCCTTCTCATTTCGCTCGTCCTTGCATCGCCTTGGCCGCTGCCACGCCGAGAGATACAACCTCCTCGAGGTCTTTCTCGGTGTATCATTATTATTCAAATTCTAGCGGTTAACTTCTCCCTCGACGGGTTTCGTTGCTACCGCGTCTGTGCCCCGTGCGTCAATGCACCTAGGCGGATTTTCCCCTGGCTTCTATTCACCGGGCATCGTATTCGGTCCGTTAACCACAGAATTTTCCAACCTCTCGGTGCTCGCTATCACCGCACGAAGTCGAGAACCGGGCAATTGGCGCGCCGGAAAAATGTTTTTTTTTTTTTAAATTTTTTTATTTCGTTTTTTCCGGTAAACTTATCTCGCTCGGGGGCGAAAAGACACCGGAGAGCCACGAGAGAGTCCGGAGTCGGAGGTACTCGGAGGTGTAATGGCGCATAGGGCTCGAGCCACGAGCGTTTACTCGCTTACTCGGTTACACTTGCATGGATAATAATCATAACAACGATGATAATGATTATAATAATAATGCTCAACAGTAATGGCAAAAGAGCCCGGAGCCACGTTCGGCGTCGCTCTGTCTCAGCTACGGTCATCAATCCTCGCGAGGCAACCGAAGACTTCTTCGTTCCGAGGTTCGACTAACGCGTTTTTGAAATATATTTGCAAATGCGGCGAGTGTGCAACGCGGCAAGACTCTTTCTTCGAATCGTACACCCTTCGGTCACGAACCGAGACGATAGTTTTTAAGTTTTTTTTTTTCGTCGGGTAAACGCATACTCGTTGGCGCGAATTTATGTCACGCTGCGCGAACGAACGCGGTTATAATCATTGTCGTCGGCGCTTCGAGTCGGGTTCCCCGCTGAAACGTCAGTTGCATCGTTGCCGAGTCCATTAAGAAGGTTTCAACGGTATTATAGCCTCGACCGATAGGTATTAACTTTTAAAAAAATGTATTTTTTTAAATATCTTTTCGAGATTAACGGGCAGCAATGAAGGGTAGACTGTTTGGTTTGAAGCAACTAATTTTTATTTATGAAATAAAATTTGCAACAATCGCAAACTAAATCAACGCGATGCAACTGTTGAATTTTTATAACTGTTAAACATTATTTCGGAATAGGGAAGCAATGGAAGCAATGGAAGCAATGTTTTACGTCCTGTAATTAAGCACGAAGGCGAGAGAGATGGCTGCAAATCAAAACATTTTATTTCTGCGGAACAGTTAAAGATTGATTAACGGATAAAACAGATTTTTGGTTTGTTTTATCCAGTTTGGGGTTAATTGACGGTTCGAGTATTTTGGGTTAAACAACGAGAACTTCTTTTTCAAATGATCGGTACGCGTGCGCCATTGCCGCTTCGCCCAGCGACGACGACCATCTGGCTCGCGTCATCACCGACGGAATCGAAAGAATCAAGTTCGTCCGATTCGACCTCTCGCGATCGATCAACGAAACCCGTAGGAGTTCGGTATAACGGCGAGCTATCAATAATACTACGGGATACGCGCGGTTTTTCCTACTCAATCGTAGAAGCACGAAGTATACGCTGCAACTAATGTTCAACATCGTAGAATAGCAAAGATTGCATCTGCAGATAACGAAAGATATAGGTGAGTTTATGTCTCGTAGCTGTGAATAATGCGAGTGGTACATATTCGCTCTAACGAGTTGCTCGATTCTCGGGCTCGTCTTTTCTCCGACCATGAGAAAATAAAGGATTGTATGCTGGAACCGCGCCCGAGGGGGGGCCTACGATAATCTGTCATTGTTATCGTTAACCTGAATCGTGTCCTGCTCTCCCGCTGCCGCTGCTGCTGTTGCTGTTGCTGCTGCTGCGGTGTTGTTGCTCCTGCTGCTGTGGTTGCGGTTGCTTCTGGAACCGCGTTGCCACGGCAATTATTATTATATCCGCGGCACAATGCAGGTGTAACGTTGCATTATGCACCGCAGCTGTGTAGTTCAGTGTGTACGAGAGATATGTGTTCGAGCGATATTTGCGGTAAAAATGGGGAAAGCACGCATATGACCTTTATAAGCTCATCAGTAAAAACAATCATGAAAAAACAGTTATAACACTTGAATTAAAAAAAAACTGGATATCTCGAAAATAATTCAAACGAGTCGAGCAACGTACGCACTACTTATTCCATAAGTGCACAAATGAATAATAAGCATGTCTCACCTCAAAGCGTGAAGTAAGTGATGATAAATGTCTCGTAGAAAGTATTGCAGTTTTAATTTCGTTTTGTTTGTCAGACAGGAACAAGTCTTGCCCCAGATGCCAAGCTAAATGGCGAAAATTGTGAGAATAGATTATTTCTCTCATGAAAGTTCGCGAATTAATGAGATCGACATTGGAAGAAGGAAGCAAGAGTTTTCATTCTTCGTGCTAAATAATCGGTTTGGTACTAATCATTTCTCGCATTATGAACGACTAATGAAAAATCAGAATCGTCTGTGAGAACCTAACTGATTACCGGAAAATTCTAATATTCAATATGTACTTAACAAGTACATTAGTCTATCCGATAAATAACGATAACAAACAAACAAAAACTTAATTTGATTAATTAATTTGAATTGCTTATAATTTATGACTCGCATATCTATACTGATATTTCGATTGCAACCGATGAGCGTTTAATTTTATTGAAATAACATTTCGCCCAACGTCGTTTGTCATCAGAACCGTGGTGTACGCGGTTTTACTTCCGCTTCTACTACACGTGTTCGCAAGCGTCGGAAAATCTCATTGTGATGTCTCCTTACATTTGCCGAACACTCGTACCCACGTGCCTCCGTCAGAAAGCAAAGTGAAGGGCGCTCGTTAACGTCAGCGTTGTGAAGCGGGGAGACGGCACGAACCAACGGGGACTTTGCAGGGTACAACCTCGGAGTCACGTCAAAGCGCAGTTATGCGAGGAAACGGCGTCATTCACCGGGGAATTCGCACGCTGCGCGAAATTTGCATTCAAATGTAATTAAGATCTGCGTTAACGTTAACGACGGAATTAAAAAGAAAAAAAAAGACATGCAGCGATGTACAAACGTATACAGTGTTATATCAATGATAGGGTGGTTCTTAATGGGGTCATTTTGAAATTTTGATTGCTGACAGGTCTTTCTCGATGAAAAAAAAAAATGTGAAGCACAAGTTGACATTACTGGTCCGATTCTTATTATGCGCTCATTTGCAGTGAAGTTTCGCGTTCAAAATCCATGAAATTTCCCCATGATAATTATATTGATAGGGTGACTAATTGTTTCTAGGAAAATGCAATACCATATTTAATTATCGCGCATGAACTCTACTTTCAGAGAAAAAAAATATACGTAGATCGATCATCTCATTCGACGTTTACGCCGTTCCACCGACGATTATCATCCAATTTTTAAACAGCTAGAATATCTGAAGGTCCTGAGGACCCATACCACCTAAAATTCACGTAAAATACCCTACACAACCCTCGCAAATAACCACAATCAATGTGGAGTCTGGGACTCTCCAATATTCCAATATCATTCTAAAATTATTCGAATAAATTAGATGATAATCGAAAAAAAAAAAAATAAAGCAAACCTGGTATGAGGTGACCCATGTATGACCTGTTCATTTAATATCGTATTGACTTATCCCGAAACAATTGATCGCTCTACCAATATGAAAACCGCAAAATGAAAAAACTGCCTCCACTTTAAACGGAAAACTTCACTACGAATCAACGCGTTGTAAGGCGTAGACTAGAAGGGTCAAATTACGCTTCGAACTTTTCTCCTTTTTTGTGAAATCAATAGAGACCCTGGCCCAATCATAAATCGCACATGCTCCCAAATAAAAACCACCCTAATATATGTTCGTATACATATTTTTTGATAAGTAACACTTATGTCCCCCGATACTAAATACGATGTTGAGTTTACCCATCGCAATTGTCGAGGCGCGCACGTACGACGAGTGAAAGGAGAAAAAGAGATGCGCGTGCGGATTCGAGAAAACACCGTACAGCCGGATAAACAGGTATTACACGTAGGTAGCGGGCTGCTGTTGAGCCCCGAGGGAAATATATCTATATAGGCGTGGAGGATACACATACCCGGTGTGCCACCCGGCGCTCATTTATTATAAATATAGGAGGGGCGCCGGAGTGCGAGTTACCGTTGCACGCCTAAGTGCGCCCGATATAAAACCGAGATTAGGGATAAAACGGCGAACCGTTTTCCCCCGGGCGTAGAACAAAGAGAAGAAGAACGGCAAAACTCCTGATCGTCCCACATCATCGTCGGGTATATCGAACGACTCGGTACACACACGATATTCGTGCGCGCTCCAACGTCAGCGGCAAATAAACTCAAACGACATGAAAATGCGCGCGCCATTAAAAGTAAATTGATATATGATAACGGGCATTAGAAGAAGATGTGACGTATTGAATAAATTTAATCGATTTAATGGTAACCAGGGGGGGCGGAATATAATTTTCTGATCAGCGAGTCTTTTATGTATTTTGATTTACTGTTACGAATCGACGGTACTTTAATAAACAAAGAGGTTTCAATGGAATTATTGATAGGTATATTAATATAAATGAATGATTAATTGAGACGGAGACAAAATGAGAGTTCGTCTGTGATCCACACACACACACACATATACACACACACGTGGACGCACGGATGTTGAATCATTGGACGAATAACAGTACAGATACATATCAAGAAAATATATCGTTGGTTATGGAGGCAGGATAGGGAAACTATGCCGAGATAATCCCGTATTAATTGAATCCAACTTCCTGCCAATTAGGCGAGAAGTCGGGATGCTGGCGGCCGGTGGCAATTGGGGATTCGCACAGTGCGTCGTGGTACCCGAGTGCGAGGAGAAATTGTTCCGAACGAAGAAAATTTTCATCGGGCGTTGAATTATTTCAAGCTCAGCTGCGCATTGCTCTCTCGATCCCTATTAGCGGCATACCAGAACGTCGCAGATGCCAGGCTCGAGGATGAGCCACGTGAGCCCGCTCCCGGACCGCGGAGAAAACGAGGCGTTTTGTATGGCTCGAAGAGACATACATATAAAACACGCCCGGGTGCTAGCAAGTGCTAGTCGTGGCGCGGCAGGGCGCGCAGCGAAGAAGAGTTTGCTCGGGTCGTACAGATCGTTGTAAGGAGATGCATGCGCGAGAAGGTAAATACAGCGGAAGTGAGCCAAGAGTATATGTCGTCACGCGTGGTTGCGTCGAAGCATCGAACGGGAGCTGAGAGTGGAAAGACGGTTTCCTCTTCTGGCACCTATTGGTAATGATGTTTGATTTACACGTCCGTACTACACTCGCGTACTTGGCTTTTCTTCTTCTTCTTCATCTTCTTCGTATATGTTTTTTTTGCCTTGTGTTGCAGTCGTCCCCAGCATGCGCTTCTTAGTCGTCTTTGCGCCGATCATCGGGGCGGCTACGAGACACTCGAAGGAACTCGCCGAGGAATAATTTCGAATAATCTTGTTTGATCATTCGCATTTGTCTACACAATTGCGGCAGCGAAGTGCCGAGTAATTTTTTTTGCAGCGTAACCACCGCAGCGAACAAGTCCGAGAGTAACATCTTTATGGGGCCTTTGCGCTATTCCACCGGTCCACCGAAGCAAACAGAATCAACCGCAGCGAGAGTGTGTGGCTTAAACACTCTCGGACTGCATCCACTTGTATGGACTTCTGTGGGTAGTTTGTCGAGGCTGTTTCGAGATGAGGAGTATACGCAGGCATCGAATTATGTTTTTTAGTGGCATGTTATTGCGTATTCCATTGTTCTTTACGACGAATCGTACAGCTTTAGGTACGGATTCTTGGGCAAAGCGGATGTACTCTCGCTTCCATCTTTACCGCAGTGGTTCGAAATATAATCTGACACACAGGAATTTTGAGCTGTGGGATGCGACTGTTGGAAGAGGGCTCTTTAGCCGTTTGCGCGAATCAACGACGTCTCGACCTACCGGCAATCACGGAAATGGCGAATATATTTGTGGTTTGGAGGCTAAACTGAATTTTTCTTTATCTTTTCTGTTTGGGCTATTTTCGGCATCGCCGTGTCTCAAAACTTCGTCTACAGTCGAATCAAAAAGAATCTCACTTCATTTCATCTTCGAAAAAATTGACTTATCCGGTTTTGCCACCAACCCACAAATATTCAACTACGAAAACAATCATACATTGAGAACTAAGAAAAATTAATTCCGTAGTCATGAATTAATATTTACGATTCGTAGGTACATGCAGCATCCTAAGCCGATATTACAATGACAATCAGCGCAATATTCCGCTACCCTCGAACATGCACTTTAAGCACCATCGTGCGGACCGCGCCATTGAAAAACTCGTAACTCCAACCGCAGATCGAGCAACGATAATTTCATCCGTCGTGTTCGGATATATTCTCGGGTTGTAGTACGTGTAATCGGTTGCGTTTTTCTTTCTGTATTTTCCGGTGAGGATTCGCACGGCGTGGCTGTTGGGTTCTTGACGATAACTCGTTCGTATACTTAACCCGCCCATGCGCAGTTACAACGGAAAAACAGCCCCCCCTCCTATAATCATCTCATACTGTGCACGCACATCAATCAGCTGTGTTTTTTTTATATCCATGTCATGTACAATGTATGGAGAACCCGATACTCTTCCGTTGTCTACTTCCCATTACCAGTTTTCTTTTCACCTTCACGTAACTCTCAAGCTGATGTAACCTCGGTGAGATCCTGTCAGAGACGAGTGTTAGTTTTCTTTTTCTTTTCAATAGGCTTTTGCACAGTGTCTTACACAGCTGTGGCCACTTGATCTCAGCACTCGTGCCTCAAATGGGACGATTTTTTTTGTCGCCCGACGTCGACAATTACCGGAGACCTACCGAATGAGTATGTGCCCATTTATTCCGATAGGGCTTTGGTTCACCAACTTTGTTTCGTCAGTTGGCCGATCGTACATCTTTGGTTTGCGTCTGGATAATCGATCAGTGGATGATCGAGGTTTTAGAGAAACATATAACAGCAGTCTTGTTTTTTCTTTTCAACAGAAAAACGTTGGACTTATTCTGTTAGGTTCATCTCATTTATTTCTCCTTATATAGGCAATTTTCAGCATCCCTGTGGCTGAAAACGTCGTTGACAGTCTAAATTACAGGCATCCGACTTAATCTTATTTATTAAAAAATTGACTTATTAAGTTTTGTCTCAAAACCAGAGATATATCGGTCTACATGCCCCCATGCTACATATTCATCATAAATAAGTCACCAATAGAGTATGCCAACACCATTGCACATAACAAAGAGAAATAACATATACCTAATGAATACATATGTTGTAACAGTTCAGAGGCCCCAGACCTGTATGCAAGACCGTGATCCCTCATACATCAAAATCGGATGTAAGCGCACGGCGCGCGCTTCTCTCACCCGCCTCTCACAGCCTCGTCATCATCAATCACGAGTAAAAATGATTAATACTCTTATGCAAGAAATCCATCTTGAGAAAGTTCTCTCCTATTAACATTATTCCGTCTTCGCGGTCTCGCACGGTCGTCCTTCTTCCGCGCAAATCCGTTAGAAGCGATAAAAAAAAATATATAAAAGAAAAGAAAAAACATTCGAGTAGTTGTAAAAAATAACGAATCATCGTATAATCAGACTTGGGCGCAAGCGATTCACCCGTTATCGCGAGCATCGAGGTAGCCTCTGACAGTTTTTGCCCCGATCTCGGTTTATAATCGAGAGCAATTAAGTTGTTCGTGCTGCGTACGCATTTGTGTACCGATGGGCGGATGTTCGACATATCTGTGTACGCGCAAACACCGTGTAACGCAGAATTACATATTCTCGGACGACTGTTAGGTCTGTGTGTATACCGAACAGGTATTTATTCGACGTGATGGTAGGTTCCAGTATCGGAAGTACCTGCGGTAATGTAACGACTCTCGAGGAGCAGATATGTACACGTGCGTGGCATAGAGGGTGTGCGACAGGGCTTATTGCCGCTACTTGTGTTACCCCTGACAGATCGTAAATAGTCGCTTCTCCTTGGTACTTTTAGATAAGTCTTGTTTGGGTCGTTACGCGCTCGAGCCAAATCAATCGGCATCAACGCGTGGCACAGACTGGTAGACCTGCGTCAGCTGAGCAAGAAGGTCAGAACCACGATGTAAGGTAGGCTATTTTTGCGCCAGAATGTTGTGGCCCTTTAACGCTCTAATACCAAAAGGGCCCTTACTTAACAAAGCCAGAAATCCAAAACCTAAAAACTAAGATCTGAAATCGAAAAGCCCTAAAGAGCTGAATTATTCTGCCTCCGAAACATCCTGACACTCGAACGTCCTAGCGCCGGACTATCCCAGCGCCGAAACGCCCGCGCCAAAACGTTCTGGCGTCAAAGCAGCTGAATCGTCCTGCACTGCACACTCCTGATGATGCAAGCAATACTGAGGAATGAGATCTACCGTTCGATGGTAAAACTACAGATTGGTTACATTGGCTGCATCTACCACCGCCATAGTGGCTTCCGAATCAGTACGTAAAGCTTTGCCTAAAACTTTAAGTACGACGGTGTTGTGGAATCAAGGTGGAGAGACAGAGAAAGCACGAACAATGACATCGATGTCGCGAGTTGAGCTACGAATCAGGAATTCAACTAGGAAGCTTGCCGGCCAGGCGTCCATTCGTCCTGACAACGATAAATTAAATATTCGTTTATGTTTATCTTACGATAAATAAATTGCTTCCGACGTTGCGACGAATGCTTGAAAAAAAAATACGCAATATCTACAACGCTGTACAAACCCGTGCAAATAGTCTGGCAAAAACGCCACATTTCACTGCGCCAAGCGCCACAATGCTCGGGACATTGAGCGAATAAGAGTGGCAGTAACGAGCTACGAATAATAGCGGCATATCGAGCGTTGGCCGCCACGGTTATCTCGGTGGCCGTATCGGATCGTACTTCGCCGCTCTACGAGTCAGATCGTATTGAAAGAAGATGAATAAAAAGCCGCAGCCGAAGGAGTCGAAGGAGTGTAGGAAGAGTGTCGTGCACGCGACGCGTATGACGACGAACGGAGACGAGAACGCTGAAGTTTCTTCCGTGGTGAACGCGTTTCTTTCACGCCCGAGAAGACGTCAAGCACGCGGTGTGCTCGTATACGCGGTCACAGGAGGCAGTTGCTCTCCTCACGGGCTACCACAATGGATATAAGATATCCGAGGAACGAAGCGGTCTATGCAGATGCGTCCTCGACCCGATACCGTTAGATAATATGCATCGACACGCCGTTGCTCGGCTCATCGATCGCATTTCCTATATATCTTCGACCCACGACGCGTCGTACGAGTCTTGGTCGTGACACAACTACCCACATTCGCCTGTGGTGCAGAGTCAACCGTCGATTTATGGTATTTCGAGTAATTTTTTTCTTTTTTGTCCTCGATTATTTCGGGAACGTTGTGAATAATAGTTATCTTTGATTTTTATTCTGGAAATTTAGCTGCATTTCTTGCGAAGTTTGAATTTGGCAAGGTTTTTTTGCACTATCCGCAAGTCGCAGGGCGGAAAAATTTCGAAAAGTGGAATTTTCTTGATATTTAGTAGAAAAATATCGGGGACATATTTCAAGCTTACAAGAAAATAATACTGACTGTCCTGGGTCTTATAGACTTTTAAAAATTAATTATATAAATTAAGGTATGAAAACCCTTCGCGCGACCGGAACTTCCTCTTGTTATCAATAAATATCGATAAAACAATGTCGTTGGACCCACAGCATACATAAAACCACTAGAATTTCATTCAAAGACCCAACCCAATCCCGGAAGAACGCTCGATGTCGTATAACACACGGAAGCCCATGCACGATTTATCGATCCTCGGTACCGTGTCATATTTTAATCAAAAGTCGAGAGCGCACGAATCCGATTATTGTACGATCGTTGGCAAAGATTCGCCGACGTGTTTGCGGAATACGCCTATCATAGAAGGGTCAAAAGGGACAGTGAGGCTGTGTGGCAACGATGATGAAGGATCAAAGGCATAAAGGCCGCCTGGAGCCAGCGAGCAAGAATCAAGGGTCGTGGAAGGACGATCGAGGTCCAACGGAGGACGCTCGCGCTCGCGCGCGCGCGCGGCACACAAAGACCGTGGGAACAAAGCCCAGAAGCAAGTGAGATGTCGAAAGCCACGCCGGGGGGGTGTGCGTCGCGGTGGACGTTGTTAATCGATCCTGGGCGAATCGTCGTCGATCGATTTATTCGCGGCGGGGTCTCGATCGCCCGGCGGTGACCTCTTCAAATCGATTTCTCGTGGGGTTCACGCTTTGCCGCGAGACGACGGGGTGGCTCTCTCTCTCTCTCTCTTTCTCTCTCTTCTTCTCTCTTCCTTTCTTTCTTCTGGTACCAGAACTACCAGAGCAACAACAGGATCGGTTCTTGCCGCTGCAGCACTTCGTCATGCTTCGTCGAGCAGGAGACTCGGCCAGTAGAGTTCTCTCCATGAAAGCTTTGTAAATTCGCTTACTCTTATCCTCACTAGCGATGTAGCAATTCCGAGCTCCAACAGCCACACTCATACATAAAACATCATATCCGCGGACACGCGGAAATTATTTCTAGATGCCGGGTAACGTGAAATAATTGCGGGCCTTGCCACGGAAACGCGGTTGATGAAACAGTCGCTTAATCGAGAAAAATAATTAAACCATTCGACAGTTTCATATCCGTATCGATTATATGCGTTTCGTAGGTGTAAAAACAACGGCCAGTGGACGGTATTATAATTCATTTCTTTGTTAAACGAGTAGAGTCCTGATTATTTTATATATTTCCAACTGTACCGGGAGATATATGAATTTATATGAATATATGAATAAATGAAAATAGATTTTACGATGAATCCAACTGCGCCGAATTATTAAATGGCAGTGATCAACCATGACCGTTCGAAGCTCAATTTCACGACCACAGATCGACGATCCATGACCTACGACGCAGAAACATTAAAACCGTGAGCGTATTCAAGAGCTCGACGTTGCTATTATAGCGCGTGAATAAATCGTATAAATCGAATCATCGGCAAAAAAAAAAAGCCCACGGTTTACGCGGTTCAATGGTTTCATCGTAACTACAGCAACTTCATAATCTTTTTTTATCTTATTTTTACTTGTCCAATTTTTATTTTTCCGGTGAAGCGCTGATCAAAGTGGTTCCGGAAGATCGAGCGTTAGCCAGGACATCTCTTCGGTAAGATGTTCGAATAATCACTCACCGGGGCAAGACGCGTGGCGCGACGGGAATATAGCACTGATTTTTTGTCGCAATCAATCGTCGAACGTCTGGAGGTTCAGAGCCAAGGAGACGTTGAGCGCGGTAATTTCGATCCTACATAGAGTAAAACCGGCCAGGAACGTGTTGGGCATGACGCACATGATAAAATGCCGTAGCCATTGTTATTCACTCTAAAAAAAAGTTATTCCCAAATTTTTCCGAAAACTATTCTTGCTACACTGCTTCTTATAATTGCGATTAAATGTACTGATTGAAAGCTGCATGGTGGAAGTTTTTCCACATTTTTTGCGTCGATAGTTTAGATATTGAGGAGGGAGGGGAGCTCTGATAACAACTTATTATGATATTTAATAACAATCATAATCCATGCTAATTCAGTAACAAAATTATTATAAATACATTTTTATTAAACGAATGCCCATCGTTGCTACAAATAAATCGCCTCTACCGCCATGCCATCCATTCGATCGTAATCAGCGACGTGCGATTTCCTCGAGCGTCGATAATCTTCGCTGAAATTCACCACGGGATAACGAAGACCGGCTGTAAACGTAGGTTTATCGCTGTTGAAAACTACCGATCGATCAGAACCGTCTGTTATCGTTGCCGATACGCATACCGGAAGGTGTCTAGTCGTAACGAAGAAACGGACCGGTCGTAAACCGATACTCTCGTTGGTCACGGGTCCAAGACGATATGGAGCAACTTCGCGTTTGGATTCCAATGCATACGGTACACAAATGCACGACCACCGGGCTAGTCGGCTATCGTGGCAACAGCGCGGCATCAGCTTTGGTTTCAACCCGAGTGGATGTCCCGTGTGTCGTTTTATCACGGCTCCGAACTCCGAGCATTTCCATCGCTCGGTAATCGCGTGCGAGCGCGCGAGCTTGCGCGCGAGCTTGAAGCCAATGCGAGTCCGGAAAGAAACGAACGTCACGAGATCGTGCGAGCAAGTTGGACGTTCGATCTTTCAAACGCCGAGCTCGCGCACAATTTGGTTAAGTACACGTTTCCCGCCAATTGATTATACAGAAATACTTTGCTTTGAAAAACCGTTGATTCCCTTATACTGAATTTTTGTTTTTCCACGTTGTACTAACGTCGTAATTTCCATGTGTTCGAAGTCATTATTTATTTTTTATTATTTTACTTTTCAATGTTTTTATTTAATTATCCTCACGAGACGGAGATGAATTTATTGACTTGTCCGTTTTAATAACAGGGACATTAATCTCGAAACTTTTCATGCGTCAATCACTGTTACTTTGTCGGAGTTTCAGATTTATTATTAGATCGTAAGGGAAATCCATCTTCGAGTTAGTCACGTGACTATGAAGATTCCACGTCGAGATACGACTGTAATTGGCCCTACGTCAAATGCAATTTTATTACGATTCCGTAAACGAATATTGCACAATGAACAACGTATAATTACGCGAGTATTGTTCGCGAATGATGTAATTACGCGCCGTATTATGCTTTCCCTGCAAAATCGTATAGCGAGCGTAAAAAATACAGCGGTAACGGAGGAAGTTAAAAGCTTCGGAGTTAATACAAGAAATGCGAGAATTCGCGTAATCTTCCCGTCTTAGAAACAAATAGCTTTCAATAGGCTCGAGCACAATTTTTATGACTCGCTCGCGAGCATATTTTCCGCGATGCAACGCGAGGCAACTGTAAAACGTTCGAATACGAAGTCACTTAACACGTTACGAAATAACAAATCGTGTAAATAATAAAAATAAAAACGATGGAAGCGCAACAAAAAAAAAACAACGACAAAAAGTAGTGGAAGTTATGTGGAATACGAGGTTATAAAAATGGCGATTCCGAAATGACATATACATTGGATTACTACACGTACTAACTGTCATTGCACGCGTTCACAAGCCCGGTCTTCCGTCAAATAGCCAACGGTATAACCGCGTAACCGTCGTTAAACGAACATTCGCGGTGTTTATCGTGAATAACGAAGAACGAAGAGAAGCAGCGAGCCGAGAGTCGGTGAGGTTCGGGACGTGGATGTGCCTCGTTGTTGAAACGTTAGTCGGATTTGAGCGCGAAGGATTGAAGGATGGAAAGGAACGGAAGAGAACGAGGTAGAATGAACGGTGACGGTACGAGTCCGGGCCTCGGGCAGGTCGAATCAACGGAAACTGGACTATAAAACGTTGCTGCTCATCGCCGCAGCTGTAATACTCCACGGTTGTCGAAACGATATGTGCATCGTCGGAACGTGGAGCATCGGGCCACAGACGGCATGCAGATTCCGAGGAAGCCAGCCGTCTCGCCGACGGCAAGGTTATTAATTATCACAAATGCCCACAGGCGTCTGGAGCAACGGAGCCACGAGAATCAGCAACGGTTTATTTTCACATGCCTTGAAAGTCATTTGCGTCGTCGGCTCTGGCTCATTCGCGGCCTTCCCCGACATTCAGGAGTCGATCGTTTATCGTCACTGGCTCGAGATTCCTACGAGAAACGATACGGGGTTGTATTTCTGGTTTTATTAATATGATAAGTAGCAAATTTCTTAGGGTGTGGACGGTTGTTACGTCGAATACTCCGTGTTATTGTTTTGTTACATCGAGAATTGTGGTTTCGTGGAATTTAAATGTTACTTATTAGAAGCTTTGGCGATTGTCGACCTAATTGATGTTAGAGCTGGATTTTTTTGGGCATCTATATTCAACGCTGTGGTTCGAGATTGAGAGAGGATAGTGACTTTTATTTTATTCCTTGTGGGAAATAATTATTGTTGATTTTACTTCGTTCAATCAACCTATTAAGAGCTGGCAGTCCGAAGCGCGATCAACGATTTTTATAAATAAATCGTGAAAGAAATCGTGAAATTTTAATATTATTCATTCGAATATAATTTATTTCAATTGATTATTATATTCCAATCCTAGTTGAATATTTATTCTCGCGATCTATATTTTTTATGCAAGCACGAAATTGTTATATTAAAAATTACATTTTTTCTTTAATTTATGCTAGTCGCTCTTCATTTTATTGCTGTACTTAGAAGTCGAACGAGTTTATAGTCTTGTTCATTTTTTTACGATCTGTTGATTTTTGGCCTGAGGAGCATTAATCGAGTAGCATCACTATGAAGTTGTTTCGCAATCGTCTGCTCGTGATTTTTACTTCCATTCGTATATGCTCGCAAGGATGCTCGCGGCGACGTTCCAGGAAGTAACCCGCGCCATCTTGAAATCGGGCGTTAACGGGTTTCGAATAAGGTGTCCGGGAGCTCATTCTCGTCTTGAAAGTTTTGTATCTAGGAAAAACCAAATACGTTCCTGTTTTTTCCTCGGAAAATAATATTACACACAAAGTAGTCCGTTCGTAAACATCGAAATAAACTCTATAACACTCGTGAAGAAGTTCTTGTGAATTAACCCTAGATTGGTGACTATATGCAGAGGAATAATGACTTTGATCACCTCATGACGAAGATTCCACCACCAAGTCTGGTCACCTCGCGAGGAAATCCCCGTATTTCGGCGTTTCTTCTACCTAATTGTTCTTCTTCTTCCATTCTGACCTTTTAATTTGATTCGAAAAAAATATAATCAATTTCCAAAAGCTTCAAACCTCAAACCCTATTTCTTCGAAAAATCTTCCCTCCATTAGTTTGCAAGCAAGAATTTAAAAACACTGCGCCTCGGGGATTCCCTCATGTGGTGACTAATACGGGGTTAAGGCCTCCGCGGAGGCACTCTTCGTCAATGCGAATTCTTCTATTTCGCCAGCTTGCCTCTCGGGCCGAACGGTTCCCGTCAGAAGCCAAACCCGTCTTGCGTTTTCCTTCCAGCGATCGTCGGAAGTATAATAAGTAGAGAAAAAAACCGCGAGATGAGAGAGAAGGGGGTTACGTTTACTCGGGGCGCCACGTGGAACGGACCGTTATGCGAGTACTTTTTGTCCGCGAGCGAATCTCTCAGTGTGTGCGTCCGAGTCTTCTCGCCAGTCCTCGGGCTTCTCGTATCTCTCTGTATCCACTGTACATCTCTTCTCGTCCGCTCGTCGTGCAAAAGAGATTCTCAAGCCTCGAAGCTTCTCTTCCTCCGCGTCTTCGCCGTCGCTTTGGTCCCTTCGGCTCTCACACAATAACCACGTATTACTAATTTGATTACGTTTGCGTTATCTCGAGAATCATCCATAAATTTGTTAGCTCAAAAAACGTGGAATATTGATATTGCTTGTGGTGAGTCTCGGGGCCGCGGATGCTGATATTGCATTCGATACGATTTTTCTTTACTGGATCTTGATTGAGTCTGGGCGTTGAGGGGAGAGGAAGAGATAGAAAAGGGAAGCAGCAGAGAGATAGAGAGAAAAAAAGGAGGGGTAGAGTAAGGACTTACCAAATGCATCCGATTCTGAATTTAAAAAAAAATCAAATTGCAAACGATTTGAAATCCATTCTATAAAATTCCTTAGTTAAAATCGAATTTGGTCACATAATTTCCATAAACAATTTTTTTTTCTAATAATCGCGATTTAAAAAAACATTAATAACAGTTTTTCAATCCCAAACAATTTTTGAATAATTACGATACTCGCAAAAAGAAAAATCACTTCGGCTACAAACGTAGCTACATCAACACTCGCTTAGCCATAGAATTCTAATGATGTAGTTTGACGTCATCGAATCCTTGTGGCAACGAAAAATCGATCAACGGCGTTATCAAAACAACGAGTTGAGGTTGATAATCGGCATCGAAGGGTTCGGACACGAGTCTAATTATCTCGTTGTGCCCGCCGAGCTCTTCCCGCAACGTCCGGAACGTCGCGGGATAAAATTCTTCATGGGCGTGACGTGGTCTGCACAGCGGTGTTCCGCGTTCCAAGTATACCTGGAGAAGCGACCGGCACGTCGCGTGAATGACTCGCTGCTGTTTCTCCGAGAGAAACTGGGAACAAGCGATTCCAAGCACGCGGCTGAAATGTTCGGCGTAAAAACAACAAATTGCTACGTTAGTACATCTCCCATTGTCCATTTGCAAGAGAAAAAAAAACAATGCAAGGGAACGTGAGGTGTACACGTTCCAAAGCCTATAAAAAATGTTCTCCAAAAAGCAAAAAACCAAAAAAAAAACAACAGGAATAGAATATATACTTGTCTCTGAATCTCCTTAGAACTGAATTTCCATTTATTATCGGAATATGATTATTTTAATTATAGATATAGTTTTTGGAAACTTTGAGTATTGAAACTAGTGAGAAATTTATTTTTGGAAATTTGATTTGAATTTAGGTTCTGGAAGATTTCGTGGCTCGAAATTTGTTGTAAAAGCTCCACGACATTGACCTGTATTAGTATAACGAGAATATTGTTAGCGTTCGCTGGGTTAACCTTCGTCCGCGCATGAGATAATCAAGACCGACATAATTTGCATCACGTTGCTGACCTCATACCCCCTCCGCACACTCGGGGCATTCTCGAGAGCTCGTACTGGAAACGGATGATTCTGGCAGATCTCAAGCTCTCAACAATCTTGCGGTTTCACGAACGAACGTACTTTAACCCGAAGCATTCTTTTACGAGCCACTGCAATGGCAAGGAAACTGCCGTCTCCTATTCCTTGCACAGCTCAACTCTCCGACACGCTCATAGACCCTAATAGTAACCCTGACTCTGGAATTGATTGATAGAATCTTCGATTATCGAAAGAAAAAAAATTCTGTTCATTGATTTTTAAGTGATGGAAAAATTCTTGAACAAAATTATGGTTTTGTAACCAAAGATTATCCGTCGTTTATTTTTATCTCTGTAACGCTCAATAAATGTGAAGCAGAGCGTATCCGATTAAAATCTCAATCTATAATCCCATAGAATCCATAAATCTTGGGAATTCAAGCGACAGTATCGTCAAATTACCACGAGATCAAAGCAATTGCAGAGAATACAGCGTCAAATGGTTTCTGAATGAGTATCTCGTTGCCGCCAGTGCTACATTTAACTTTCCTAATCGCCCCACAGTTTATCCTACCGCGTAGATTTAATGAAGGCTTTATCACACCGATAATGATGCAGTTCCACCTTCATCGTTGCTCCAGAGAGCGCCTATCTCTCGTTATTCTACACGTGTATGCGGAACTCCCTTATGATGTAAAACCTCGACGTTCCGCGCACGAGAACATCTCGAGTGCCTCGGTACCGCGCAACGTGAGAGTTAAGGACCCAACGGCGAAGGAGACGCGACGACACAGATGGAAGAGGATAGCTCACACGCCGTATGTTGTACACGCTAATAAGCCAGTGAACTTGGTTCTCGGTCTCATCTTTATAGCACAAGATCTCGTTGGGGTATGATCCAAGTGGGCGTACGTCTAGGTGCGTATTAGGCACGTTCGTATCCGTGAATGAATGGTTCACACGAGGCAAGCTGAGAGCTTTCCTTATAACTTCCTCGATGCTGAGCGTTGCGGTTGCATATATATGTATACAACCTTCAGCCGAAGACCCTGAATGAAGAGCATTTTCCCCGAGCTCTTGTTCGTATCCTCAACTCAATCACCATCCGAGATATATTCGAACGTTGCAATTATTCACCGGATCAATGGCCCCCACGCTTTCGTTCAAACTCAAGCGCAAAACAACTGAAGAACGGTTATCGTTCTATTCGCAGGCGTAAATTAGTCTCGTTTCGCTACCACCAACAAACCCATAACCATCAAACATCCTGTTAATTTAACACCGACTTTGTCCGATGCTTTATGCCGCTGAGTAATCAAGGTCATCGTAATTGGCACCGCATAATCGACTCACGCCGATGATCCTGAACGTGTTATCGTCGTCGTTGTCGTTTCGGAACGGTCGACGATCGACGTGTGAAGCAAAATGGCCATCATCGTTTACACGTTTTTCCGCGACTTTGTTATACATAAGTCTCGTTGACTCGCGGACTAGAGGAAGACGAATGAGCGGAGGAAGCGGAGGTGTCAAAGGTTCCGACGCTGTTGCTAATGCCATAGGATACATCTCGTTCCGATGCTGTTACGAGAGAACGTGGGTTAGGATAATGGTCGACCCCCCGCTTCCCGTGGCTGACCAACACCCGGGACGTTCTACTTGTCGAGACCACACCATCATCCTTCGAAACCCACGAGATTCGAGATCACATCTGTTCGAAACTTCGGGCAACCCGTGCGCGAGATGGGCGGCTCTCCGCAGAACTGATGCCTCATTGGAGATGGATAATCGATTTCACGTACACTCAATGCCGAGATCATCAATTGCCCTCGATGGACTCGGAACGTTACGGTAACGATAACCTACGTGATTGCATAGACTTTCAGACCGGGCGAGAAGCTGCGAAACGAGAATAATAGGACTGTGCTACATCTCCAAACGGAATTTTCGCTCGCATTCACCGCAGCTCGATCTATTATTAGATTACCATTCCCGCCATTTTAGAGGCCTCGTTTTTGTGTGATTCGTGTTATCAGGAATATTTTTTTTTACTTTTGTTTATTTATTTTTTCGATCGTCTCTTGAAAAAATTGGAAATTCAATTTTCTCAATTCTGAGATTTGATATTCGACCGCTAATTCCAGGTGAATGGCATAATCGTTCATCACGAGAAATTCCATTGCTCATTGGCACCTAGCGTGGCGCCGAGAGGTATAACCACAGGATTATCATCGTCACGAGCACCTGGCGTAGCCTCGATCCTCACCACCGCGTGTTTCGACATTCTTCTCGTTCGACCATAGCCGATTCGATACCCATAATCGGCTCGCTGCAACCGATGTGCCAATTCTCCGTACAAAACCTGAAAGAAGGGGCAAAGCTAACGCGTTATCAATGGTAACGATACCGTTCGCGGTTAATCAACTTTGAGGTTAACGCAATTGTTATTAGCACCTGTACATGCATGAATGTGATAAAAAATAATTCATACACGTATGGATATGACTTCGTCTACGTGAACAGCAAGTACACCGGAATAACAGTTGTACGTGCATGTGCAGAAGGTGATATCCTTGCAAATTCATCGTCAGTTGGATTCTAAGAGTTGCAAGTCGACGGAACGTCACGGCTAAACGGTTCCTGTTGCCCCGCAAACTCGTAGCTCTTGCCGCGCATCCGAGACCCACCATCTGGCGGTATTCTTGGGGTATTTCGCGTCGTATCTCGGTACTCTGACTTTTTGCCTTGCCTATGCTACAATGCACCGACCAGCGACTGGTGGCTAACCACAACTCAGTTTCACACAGACCCATGGTCTCCCGTTTCCTTTTGTTCTTTCTTTTCTCTTCGGCGTTTATGTTTCTTGTTCCAGGACACCTTTCAACTTTCGGCATCCCGGCTTTGCTTCGCGGGGGAACGGCCGCGTCCTGGGAATCCTCGACACCGCGTGCGCGCAACCGGTAGCACCGCCATCAGGAACAAATGTCGGTGCGCGCGATAGCAATTCAATCGGTTGCGATAATGGTGCTGGATAACGATCCTTTACCCGAAGCTTCCGTAGTTATTCGTACTTCGTTTCTCCGGTTCTCGGTAGTCATGGAAAGGTTCGCCGTTCGACCCATCGAAAATCATTGTCGTTTCCTCCCTCGCAGCTACTTTACTGTCTTTATCATCGCCGCAAAGAAGCGTTTTCGTTCCGACGTTCGCGCGAAAGATGGATTAGCGTCGAAATGTCAACAGACAAAAAGTCCACAAAGCCTTCGACGCCGCGACAGCTGTGGGAGGGAGAAAAGACGGGCAAAGATGGACGCAAACCCGTTAGAAACGACTGGCACGTTGCTATACACCGTGGAGATGTATACAGCTGTATATCTTGCGAATCCATTCTAACTGCGCGGTCTCTGTTATTCGACACAGTAAAACTGACCTAATGAATGCATCGTCTAAGACGGTAAAACAATTTTAGAAGGAAAATACTGTGCGGTTGTACAGTCGCTTCTTCTATATTTAACGGCCGCACAAACGGTTCGCAATTTCTCACTCTCTCATTCTCCCCCGCTCCTAACCGTCGCTCGATTCCTCTCTCTCTCTCTCTCTCTCATGCTACCTCATCAAAGGCTATAAATGTAAGAATTGCCCGGCGACAATCCGCTTCCACTCGCACGGCTATCGCGCGGGCTGTCGCCTTTGGGAATCCGTTATGAGAATCTGCAAACGTCTTTACGAGGTTATATTTCTCTTTGGACAGGCGTGCTCATATTCTCGGCAACTGCATTCATTTCCTCGTGTCAAATTTAAATTTACTGCGTCCAGAAAATGGCCAGGTGCGAAAAGCGGACCGAGAATGCGACCATCGGAATAATATTACAATTTTACGGCCAATACCTTGTGGCAATTTTACCAATCTTGAGAATATCTTAACTGCGGAGAAAACAAACCCGTGGTCAAGGACGTGTTGGACACGCACATGATTGGGTTCCGCAGCCATTCTCACTTATTTCGAAAAAGCGTTATTTTTGAATTTTCCATAAACTAGTTATGCTACTTTATTCATTATAATTTTGATTGAATGTACTAATTAAAAGCTACATTCTGGATTTTTTTTCGATTTTTTTAATTGACAGTTTGAAAATTAGAGGACTGGAACACTCTGATGACCACTTTGAAAGCGAATATCTCGTGACTGAAGGGTTGGAATGGTACGTTGAAAAATGATCTATTGAAAAACACTTCACTCGATGGGGTGAACAAAAAAAATGTTGAGTTCATTTTTTCATCTACGGGAGGGGGGGGGGGTCAAGATTTAAAAAAAAAAATTTTCCGTTAGCATATCTGCTTTTAGGTCATCGATCTACGTCTGTATACCAAATTTCATCTTAACCGGTATATATCGGCTTAACTGTAGGGGTAGTCGAGGCATCTCGAGCTACAAAGGTCACCGATGCATAGGTGAAAGGAAGAAGAAAGCTGAAATAGCAACTCAGCGACAAAAAAAAACCCCGGTATCCCGGAGGGCACACGAGGGTCTACCCGTAGACGTTATGCAAATGCGAAAGCGAGAGGACTGCGCATTGTCGTGACGCATGTAGCGAAAGAGTTGTCGCAGTGCCATCGAGGTGAGAGTGTTTTCTTCGTGTTGCATCTTCCCCGTGACGCAAGCAAGGACTATGTAAACGCAAATGTCACGAGAGTCGACAAGTATGTCGACGAATTAAGGAGTTGTTACTGTCAAGAATAAGAAGGATCCCGACGATCGTTATAAAGTCACAATTCTCGTAGACCAGTGGCGTTGTTACATCGTCCGGTGGTGTGGCGACGACGATGGCGGTAGCCATGGCACTCGAAAGGAACGGTGGGCGGCGAGGCCTGTCCTCGGACCGTTAAGGTCAACGTACAACGCCGAAGAACCACAGCGTCGGCGCGAAACTATACCCGCTGTTTAGGGAAATGTTGGCTGGGAGCTCGACGAACGGGTAAACAGTCCTTCAAGGAGAAAAAAAATAAAGAAGAAGAAAAGGAAGCAAGAGATGATGAAGAGGGAGAAGAAGACGAAGAAGAAAAAGAGGAGGAGGAAATAGGAGATGTAAAGAAGAGAGTAGGAACGTCTCGACGTCGTCGCTCCCAGCGGAGATGTAAGTCGGAAGGTCGGCTTTCGCCGTTGGGCCTTGTGCTTACTGTTCGCGGTCCCGCAAATAGCAACGTCGTGAATCAGCCGTTACCTGCGTCGCGGTACAGCGAAGGACCGGCAGCTTGCGCCCCTCTTGGGGAGGATCGTCGTAATACTAGCGTACATTGAGCCGCGTTCAGATCGAGCATGCTCTCATACTCCATGTCCTGCTACTTCTAACCAGTAGTCTTCTCATTATCTCCGGACTCGGGGAAAACCGAGTCTCTTGGCTCCCAACGTACATACGCATACCGTATGTATATACCGTACGACGAGTGTCCCGGCTATTTCAGTCGCAGAACTCCTGTCGCTGGTTTCGGGCCAAAGTTCACCGAGATTCTCGCTGAGTAAACCGTACGAGACCCTGTCATAACCTTCGCAAAGGTGCTCATCGTTATTTTTAAGTTTTTGGACCTTTCCTCGTCTCATAACTGAATTCCACGGCTTATTCGTTATTTCTGTTATTTTTCTACGAAGATATTCGGTTCTAAACCTATTTCTTCTGTATAAAATATCTATCTAAAAATTTTTCGAATCTCATAATATTCCATCCTACCCAAACAGACGGATAGTTCGGCCTGCTAAGTGCTACGAATGATACAGTAAAATACGTAACATTTCTAGCCAGCTTTATTCTCAACAAGCAACCTTCACCTTGAAAAAACATTCTTGAAAGTTGCCAACATTATGGTAATCCCTCGGTTGCCATTAACGATCCCAACGGCAACGGCTTCCTGCAAGAAATCGCAGGTGTTAAGGTCTCGCCCGTAATCTCGGATGTACGTACGGGTACTTCCTCAAAAACCCGACGGGAACAAGTGCGGATCGATGCGAGTGGGATAACCATACTTTTCAACGCCGGAAATCAGCGAAAATTACCCATCGCCGCGCCAGAGGAGTGTGATACGCGTACTAATGATAATAATGAAGCGGAGAGAAGCCAAGTTCACTTCCACTTACGCGAACGTATCGCGTGGCGCGCGTAAGCGAAGCAACATCGAGGAACGTCATAGTCATACGCGTTGGTTGTTCGTGCGATCCTGTGGCGCACGTCGAAGTGGCTCGTAAAATGTTAAAGTCCCCTACACGGTTGTGGGAAGAATGGCCGCTCTCGCCTGTATATATTAATTTGTACTTGCGCTCGAGCGACGGCACTTCGGACTCTTTACGGCACGTGACCACTATACTCGACCTCGGCGATGCAGCGAGAGTGATTAAAAAGAAAGATACAGGATACGAGGACGTACGCGTATATACTTGAAGACCATTGCGTACCTTTATCTATATACACGGTTGACCGTGACTCGTATGTGACCGGTCCGGAAGCGCGTGCGGAAAAATTGAGAAATATGATACGATGCTCGCCCTACGGCCCTGAGGCCGCAACCAATCATAATTGCGAATTCTCGCGTACGCGCTTCGGGCGGGAATTAAAAAGAAAAAGATCCTTGAATTGCCTGCCATACCCCTGTAATCGGAACGGATCGGGTCTCCTTATCGAATTGCAGAAAAAATCTCAACCAGGCCTATTGGTAGTGCCGTATATCAAAATTTCCCCAGCCTACAATAGTAGACGGGATGGTTTCAATCTGCCTCGCCACAGTTTAACCCGGCACAGTTTCACCCAGCACAGTTTGACTCCGCGAGATTGACAGATGATAGTCATTCTCTCGCTTTTTGATATTTGACATTTTCTCTGTTGTTGAACTCGCGGAGACAAACTTTGATGGGTCACACGGTGGCGAGGTAGACTGAAACCATCCGAAAAAATGTCACAAGTGTCAAATGTCAAAGTTTAATTAAAACCGTCGGGGGTGGATCGTCGCACGAATCTGGCTTTCCTCTCCTGTCATTTGTTCATCCCATCGCGGCCAGCGAAGAAATATAGGGGTGGGGCTCTCTTTCACGCATTCCGATTAGAAGGGTTCTAATTAAACAGGTCCTACTGTATTCGGGCTTTGACGGCCATCGATCCCGTGTCGATGCGCAAGCGAGAGTGACCGAAGACCGACATCGCAGGATGAGCGTACATGTACGAGTACACTAATGCATCACAGCGATGCCTAATATAGTGCAGTACAAGGAAGCTTCGTGCTACCGTGAAATTGTAAATGGGCAATGCAGTCAGTAAACGGATAGCCTAATAACACACGACTGTTGAGAATAAAAGAAGGAAGTAAGAAGCGAAAGAGTAAGAGTAAAACGGTTAAGAATAGGCCACATGGAACAAAAAGCTCTCGTAATAGTTATTTCGATAATCGCAGCTCGCGTGCGTGGATGGAAAATAAACCCCCAATGGCCCTCGACAAAATTGAAATCGGTGAACAAAAACATCCTAAAAAAATGCCGGGCCATTAACTCGCGTTGCTGCATATGCGTTGCATAATATTAACAAAAGTGAGTGGATTATACGTGTAAGGAGCATCGGTAGTGAAACATTGGTGTAATATGCGAAACAGGGGTAGTTTTAGTATTCAATTACTCGTAGTAAAGAACGTCGATGATAATTCCGAGAGCGGACGAAGCTCAAGAGGACGGGGATGAGGAGAAATCCGAAGAAGACGGACGAGGGTGTAGAATCAACCCTTCACGAACCGACGGGGGAATGATGTTTGGCGTTTAAAAGACGCGGAGACCGCGCGGTCTTCCGGTCTCGCGGAAGCGGCTCATCGCCATTGCCGCCGTGCTCCGGGGGTCGTAAAAGTCCTTCGTGAGAGTTTACGAGCGTTCGATTGCGCGCACGCGGGCTATCTCGGTGCTGCCGTAACGAAACGGTGCTACGGAAAGCCTAGAAAATATAATTCTCGTGTATAGTTATGCTCATTTTATACTACGTATTATTTTAATGTTTTATATCTGTTCGGGCTTAACGCGTATCTGCCTACCCGTACTCAACTTGGGTTTATACAAGCATACGTCTAGGACATAACTCCGGTTCTGATGCTTTCTTCTTACTCTTCTTGTGCTTCTTGTAATTCGAACGCTACGCGCTACTTGTTTCTCATCATGGATGCGAAGAAAAAAAAATGCAAGTCCATTACAAAGTTTGGTACAAGGACGTAGAGGAAGCAGCTAAACTTGAGTTGTTCATAAGATAAACTTTGTATTTTTACGTCTCAACGTTCTTACCTTCTACCGATCTTCGCGTCCGAGAGAGCCTTCATGTATCACAGTTTTTCTAAAGATTCCACGAAATTTGATATTCAAATAATCCAACCGACTTGAGTCATAAATTCCACAGTGCGATTCTCTCAAATACTGGAACTTAAATTAATTAATTTTTTTGCAATATCACGAAGCTATGATAACAATTCCTCCAACGGTTATTTCTCTCCTTCGCTTTGACCTCACGATATTACGCCAACTAAAAATGAATATTTAAGAAAAAAATCGGTGAAAAATTATAAATTGGTGTAGCATAATCAATCCACACGAAACCCTCGTAATAGCTTCGAAAAGCATTCGCAAAAGAACAACGCATTGCAATTTAATTTTGTTCCGTGTCGCATAATTCTCAAACGAGACGAAAAAACGTGGCATTTATCGTAAAACGACCGGGTGTAGCTTATGTAATGAGATGAGCGAGTAATGCCCCGTAGCCGGTCTATCGCCAACGGCATGCAATGCTCCGGACCGTAATACGAACGCGCGTTCGGGCGCGACTGTATGTCCGGAGAGTAGCCTCTGCTCCAATAGCCGCCGAGAGTTTTCTCGTTGTGTAATATCTTTCGGGGTCGTCCGAGATCCGGCGCATCTCCTCTACGGCGATTACTCGTTTATACGAGGCCATTACCGAGGGCTGCATCGGTATAGTGCGCGCTCGGTCCATGGGGAATAGTCAGCCGCGCGTGGATAACGAATCCTAGAGCGACGTGTACCCCCTCGTCTCTCGCATCATTCCACCTTTGAGCTTCTCTCGTCCCGCACTCGTGAACTTTGAGATACAGCGCTGAGAAACATCTTTATCGTTGGATCGCATCACTCGCGAGACCGCAATCGCCTTGTAATACCGACCTCCCACCCTTCTCTATCGTTCCCTCCTCACCGAGCGGATTTTATACACACAATAAGACACCGCGCGGTGCGTCGATTTCTCTCTCATTTGTCTCGGACCCCTTGTGTATGCTCTTCGCGTGTACTCGTTGCTCGTACGTACATACAAAACCGTGTGTACGAGCACCACCCGAGCATGGCGCACCGCACTCGTGTTCTCTTCTCGTATCGCTCGCTAGGAGTCCTTTCCGCCACGTGTATAAGTTTCGTTCACGACCGGACAAAGTATCTCGTTTATTCTCGGCATCAAAACGTATTACCGCCATTCATTAACGTCTAATGGACTTTTCAATTCGCGAGTATACCGCGAGTTGGTTCAACCCTTTCTCCTCGATAGATAAGGGCAGTCGGTACCTTCGGCCTCTATAGTCTCCGAGCGGCCGATGCACGATCTTGCGCGGGCATGTTGCCCGGGCCCTTGCTATCTGCTTCCATCAATACAGCTTGATTTTTGTATCGGAACCCGGGCCGATAACATTCTGCCTTTCAAGTGTAATCTGCGCGATTGAAGAAAAATAAAAGTGCATTTTCCATTAACCCCTTGATGACCACGATCTGAAAGTATGTACTTTGAAGTGTTGGCGAAATACTTAAGATACGAATGGACAATCCAGATATCGTACGATTGTTCACCCGTGTAAGCAACGCGGAAGGGCGTGTGGGATCTACATTTCATTTTACTTTTCTACGTGGTCGCTATCTGATCGAAGAATAAATTTAAAAAGTGAGTTGAAATATACTGTTTCTGGTGTTCCGGTTGAGTTTGATACTAAGTTCTATCGAATTCGATGAACTGGATAATCACGATCTACGGATCTAGCAGCTGATGATTTTTCCTACTTTACGGGAAGATTATTAAGACTCGTCGTCGTGTATCGGCGAGGAAGAACAGTTTGTTCCGCTTATTTGTGCGACACGAGGTCGAGTAATAATAAAATATTGCGAGGCATATAAAGTACATGCGCGGTTAAACAGCCGCTGCTGAGGTCGAATCTGAGCTTGCAACACTGCCCGAGCGCTAAACGTGCCAGTGCATCTTTACGAGCGCACGCGTTTAGGCTTTTATGAACCTGCTGATGAAGGACGCCGCTCGTTCGTGTGGTACACGCGTATGAGAGGCATAGTTTCGCAGTGGTATTGGTCGGAGTATAGATTCTACGAGCGTGGATTTCCGGTCAGATTCTGCGATCCGGAGAAGAAGGTTGCAGCCGTTGGATCCCCGACGCGTCATCTCTCGCTGATGCTGCTGACCCAACCCCGGTAGAACCGCGCGAATTTCGCAAAATGTAAATGAAAAACGGTGCAGCTGCAGCCGTGAGGGTTTACCGGAAGCGGAAGAAACGCGTGCGCACTGATGATCTATAGATATATACATATATATCTATAGATATAGATATTCCGTAGAAGAAATGAACGTTGGCTACCGGCCGTACGAGGAAGGAGCGAAGGACCAGTTAGGTACCTCTAGGAATGATGGTTTATGCCTCTTCGGGTTTTATGGGTCGAGTGGAGCTAGAGCGAGAGCGGCATATACCACCGCTGCGAAAACGCAGCGTTACGAGTCCGTTCTTCCATTACACAATCTCTCCAGCGTCTTCTCTTTCGACTCTTCCTCTATCGCTATGCGCAATAGTATCGACCGCTCTCTCTCACTCTCTCTCTATCTCTTCGTGTACCACAACTCCCGCTTCGATTCTAGGTAAAACTTTTATCATCGAGCGGAAGGCATATTCTCTTCTGCCGTTTCAAAATTGCCGCTGACCGATCCTCCGACGAGCGTTCCATCGAGCTCCATTGGGTCGCTGATTGTACGCGCATGCGCGCGCGTCTACCGAGTGCCATCCGATCGGTTATACAGCACGTTATACGCAGATCCAATGCTTACCAATTCGATGCTCCGCTCCAGCACGAAGATACGATCCGTGCTGGCTCGCTTCTCCGCAACGGTCCCCGATGCCGAGATGCACTTCCGGTACTGGAAGATTTATATACTTCGGTCGTACTGTACTTTCGGTTTACGAGAAGTTATTCGTTTCGTTGTTTTTTTTTAATTATTATTATTCATTTTCGAATTATCTATTACTTCAACGAAGTAATTCATAATGCTGGAACTTGGCCTTGACATGAATTTAAAGCGTTACGACTTCGCGGAAGAAGTCTTCGTGCGCTATCTCAATTTCTCAGGAAGCAATTCGCAATCGCAGAATCGCAGTATATTTTATTAATTCGCAGAAATTAGCTTAACCGAAAAAATATTCGATTTAATGAGCATTATCCCGCGGGTTTATTGAATAATTAATGTAGTTGCTCGATATGAATTGCAAAATATCTACGAAGAACGTTCGAAATGAACGAAAGCATCGGATTTCACGTTATTATTAATGACTTTGTTAAACGTACCGTCTCTGATAACGAATAAGCATTTGCGAGTAGCTCCACGGTAGAGATATGTAAAACGTCGTGCGAGCAAGCTACCACGTGTTATGACATATCGCCGACCCCACCTTTGGGACGGTTGTTATACAGATTGTAGCATGAATTGATTAATCCGCATTCGCGGTGTTACAAAACGTCTGATAAATGCAGCGCGTGTTTGCATTCGTGGTTTTGACTTAATCGCGGTAATTAGTTTCCTATTACGAAGCGCGAGAAACTGGACACGCGCGGGTGAGCTCGTGCTCGGCCGATAGATTATTACCGAGGGGTTTCTTACGAGAGAAACAGAGGTGAACTCGTGTCGTGGACAACACACGTATATGTGTATATCATACGTGTATCTATGTGAGTTTGTATGAAGGGGCAGTGAGCCGAACGATGGGACTCGTGATGGCAAGATCCGAGCGAGCGTTTCAGGAAATTCACAAATTTTGTCATCACCTCGGCGCGAGCGTGTTAACGGAACACAAAAAACCGCGCGCGCGCGTTTGTTGCGCCCCGCCGTCGGCGTTACGGCGTCACGGCTAGTTGATCGCGTTAATGGTCTTCTCGTGTTAAGTTCGTGACTTCGATGCCGAAGTCGTTCGTGAACGTATAGTGCAACGGGCACCCCGAAGAGAGCCCCTTCTCGTGTTCAACTATCCAATAATAATATATAACCGCTGATACGGTATATACCGGGTATTATCGTCGACGTACAATGCTACCAGCTCGATTTGCATCTTTTTAGAGTCCTTGTTTCATATATTTCCTTGTTGGAACGTTTTTATGGCCCTTTGGATTTGATTTCCGTGCCGAATTGTTTTATTAACCAGCGACCTCGTTTTTCGGGACGGCCCCCACCGCTTGGCTCGTGTGGTGGGGGAAACGTCGGGCCAATGAGCGATAGCGTCAGCTGCGCAAAGTCCGCATTAGCGACGGTGCGCAACATTGAGTTTCGCAACAGCAGCGCGGGACTGTTCCCGCGGCTGTTTGAAAAATCAAGTTCGCATTCGAACTCCGCGTTGTTAATTAGAAGCGAAGACAAGGTGGAAGACGCCACCGACTTGGTCGATCCATCATCATCGTCGCGTCGTCAAACCAGAAACGTATCAAGTCGATCATCGTTCGCGCATTCCTCGCGTTTCAGCTTTCAAAATACTCTCATCTGGTATGCATACACTCTTGCCGAGAATGTTGCATATAACCGATGCGCATATCGCGGATAGCCCGGAGCAAATTGACCGCGCGTTCCGGACGATTAGTCGCCCTCTTCGAGGGCGTGGGCACTCTCGGTGGTTCGCCGATAATACAAGAAGCGTTCGCTAGAAGGGCATATACATACCGACTGTGAAGGAAAAACAGCCGAGTCCCACGATTCTGCTCTGCCACCGCAAGAGATTACGCGAGCCACGAGTATCCGTGCCTTAGAGGATCTTCTTTCTTATCCCTTCGTGGAACTCTCCCGGTCAACCCTACTATCGCTAATACCTTTCGCGGCCTTGTTCCGATTATATTAGTTACATTATTATATTGTCTATTATAGTATTATATTATTATATTGTATTGATGAATGTAAAATCAACGAACGTATGAAATTGAAAACACAAAGCTTCATTTTCTTAGTCCGATAATGCTTCATTGAAATTCTAATGTCACATTTTACCATTGTTTATCAAGAAAAACAACTCTTGTATTATAAAAAGTACAATGCCTTATAATGTTTGATTAATTCCAAACTAAATTGGATTTTTGAAAGTTTGTTATGCGGGACTCAACTCAAATCGAAGATTTTACAGTCGCGTTGCTGCAAGCATTTTCAGTACTCATTGCTGGCAGATTCTGCGAAACTACGCGCATCGTTGCGCGTATTACGTAAAAATCCGTAGAACCGTAACGTCACACTCATGCCGTGAGTGTGTAACGCACAAGAGCGTTTATGTGCGAGGTGTTGGGCAGTCCGACGACCCGCAGGGCTTTTCCTTATTTCACGCATCGTGGCATAACGATTACTCTCCACTATATATACGTATATATGCTTTTAGCTTGGGCCAATGGTCGTATTTGAAAAAACGACAAATTCTAACTGGATCGTCGTTTGAACGTCTCGCGGATGGACTTTATTTGATATGAAAAATAATAATTTAAAATATAATAAAAAATGTTAAGTTGCAAAAACCGTTGAGTCTATAACTGCGGTAGTTTGTCAGCCGTTCGTATGCATATCGCTATAGAATATCTGCGACAGCTGAGTCTGACACTGAATTTTGCAAGAAAAGTTATAGGACCTTGTGCTCCTCATTCCGTAAGCTCTTAAAACAACAGCTTCGCGTCATTTATTCCATGTACAGTAGCTTGGAAAGGGAATAAGCGAGGCAACAGATCTCTTTTGCCATCAGGAGGAGGAACCGGACGCGAGGGTAGTCGCACGACAGCCGGGAGGCATGCGCGCCAAGAAGCAACTGTAAATCTACTACCAGAATCTTCCTATAGTTACTTGTCTTGCCTACTACTATCCGCACGATTAATGCGATATTAAAGTAACTGCGAGCTCGATTTTACCTCGATCCGCAAGACGATCTCGGAGTTCCTGATAATGTACAGGGCGTGTCAAAATCCACTATAATTTGAATATTTTAGTCCAGCGCGGCCGAAGCTTTGTGAAATTCGATTTTTCGATTTGGTTAGGGATTAAAAGAAGCTGTATTGACTTAATGACATTTTTCACTGAGAAATGAGTTTTAGACTGGGGAAACGAATCGCGTGATCTCGTATTAATCTCGTGGCATATTTTATTGAAGTAATTCGAATTTTATTAATAACTGTTTATCCCTTCTACGAAGATAGACACATTTGTGAGCAAAATTCTAACTCTGAATTCTAACATAACATTTTTTTATTAATTCATGATAACTATAATAGAAACTCGGACTGCAGGTTTATTTTTCTTTCAATATAAAACGACCAAGTCCCAATCCAATGACCACAAAATTAATGATCGATCAATTTCTTTGTATCGTAATTTTTTGCCCATGAATTTTGCGACGTCCTGTATAAAATAAAGCAAAATATGAGTCACGGAGCGACCAATGGATACCGGACGCAGGGGTAGTCGTGCGACACGAGTTTCTTACCCGTTGTAACTAGCTGTAAATCAACCACACCGATAATTCAATGTGATATTAGTCATCATGTGTGTCGCGCGTCTTCTCGTCGCGTTCTCACTTTTCGTCTCCTTCGCACCATCGTACTTGTCGATCCGAATCTCGGCTTGCACTTACAAGCTTCGTATAACTATATTATCGCGTGTAACACTCGATCTGCCCACGTTGATAGTCAGATCGGCAAAGCAATGCGTGTGTGAGGGAATACCGAGGACGTGGAAGTTAGCATATGCTAGACAAGAACGTTCCACAGACCGGGCACCTTATAATGGAGTGTGAGTCGTGCCGCGAGACCGTTTCGTTTCCTCTCGCTGTGTGTACGCGCCTTGTTCTCGTCGGGCGCACGAAACCGGTGCAGCACACACGATCCTTCCGAGCCAGCGCACTGTGGTTAATGTCCCGTTTGATCGGTCGCCGATGCTAAGAAGTCGATTCCCGGTCTCGGTATTATCAAGCTGGGTTCGCGTTGATGCACCCGCGAATGTAAGAAGATCGAATGTCGGTTCAAAAACTACTGGTACTGCAAGCTTGGCGTACAAACCGTGGGGTGGAATGCAAGCGCGCTCGACTTTTGATTGAGTGAATGCATCTATGGTTCCAAATTGTTCGATGGACGAACTTTCATTGTAATTCAACGTTTTGACGTAGTTCTCAAATGAAAATATATCTTCTCCGTTCAGGAAATTAATCTCAAATTTTCGAATTCCCGAAGCCTTTGAGTAATTTTTGCAATAAATTAGCAATTAATGTTTCCATTGGCGCGCTTTGGCATTGTAGAGTGCAAATTTGGTCTGACCCTTTCCCGTAATCCTCAATTCAAAATCTACCATTTCCTCTAGCGAAGTCGATCTCGAGGTTTCGAATTTCGAATTCGCGAAAGCTTCGAATAATTTTTGCGATAATTCAGCAGCTTTTGTTTTTATTGGGGCGTTTTTTTAGGACGTGTAATTAATTCCCCCATTTTTTTTTATTTCTATTTTTCCCGCGATATGCATTCGCAAGTCCTTTTCTTCGTCTACAAATCGATCTGCTTCAATATTTCGAATTAATTCATTTGAATCAATTTTGAAGTTTTTTAAGTAAAAGTTCGAGGCGGCAAAAAATTCATTTCAAATTTAAACTTAGCAAACGAATCACGAGCCGTCCTCGGACCTATAGCATCTACTTCGTTACTACACGTTTCAAATGTCGCAAGCTGTTTCCGTAGCTTTTAGACCACAACGAAACCACGATAGGAGATATCGAAGATAATTTTTTTTGCCTGAAACTAATTTCAAAAGCCTGAAAATTGATACGATCCACTAAATTTGAAAAATTAAAGCGGATAGGTTTGTCGAGCAAGAGAAGGACTTGCGTGCAAACTTGCGAATGCATATATATATACTTTACTTAACAAATCACAAAATTGTGGGAAATGAATAGAATCCAAAAAACGCGGGAACTTATTACACAGTCGAGTAGTATTGTAGAGTGCAACTTTGTAGTGAATGGAGAGTTGTCGCATGGCTTGAATATAATAATTGTGTTATCGAGTAGATGCATCATCAGATTCGGTCTCTTCAAAAAACGTGAGGTCTTGTTCGATTGAAATTGTACGAAATTCTCTCAACGCACGATTTTAACGTAAACAAAGGACATAAGTTTTTGATAATTTTTTCATCATAAAATTTTATAACGCGGCATTCGATTGACTCAATACAGTGAATTGACACAGAAGTAAACCACTGATAAAACCCGAGTATAAATTCGTTAACACTATTATTTATTCGGCTGTTAAAAATTTGAACGACTCTAAACGAAAAGCGTTCGGAACAAGAAATTTTTGGCTTCAGTACACTCATTCATCAAAACAAATAACATTTTTACCATACAAATCTTAAATCTCGCCATTTTTTTTCGCAAAAATATTCTTTTTAGAAAAGAGGTCGAATAGATTACGTTACAAGACATCTTGCTATTCATACAAATGTTTTCAGCATACGTATTTCCTAACAGCCAGCGTTTTCCACAGGATGCACTCGCTGAACGTCCATCCTTTACGTTTCCACAAGCGCAAGATTGCCAGAGTACAAACAGCAAATTGGAAAACAACGGAAGCGGTAATGTGGATTGTGCCACTTTGTCTGAGCCACAGATTGAGAACTTAAACTGAAAAATTAATCGACAACTCTGAATTACTCACAATTTCCAGTATCGGGGCTTCCCCAATGCGACGATCATGATTGCCACGTTGATTCGAGAACCCTTTTTCGAGAAAAGTACACACGCCCTCTAAAGCGGCAGTATCACCTCCGGATCGCTTCTTCGGTAGCTTCACAGAACACTGTCCACGTCGATTTGATTATAAGAAAAAAAAAATCGAGAAAACAATGTCTCTTATCTATCGAGTCTTTGCGCAAACAAGATCACTGAGGCTGTATTATCACGATGATTCAATAAAATAATCAAACAGCTCGCAATTTCCAAGGTCCTTGGTTACAACGTCCTCGACCTTTTCTCGCGGCTTTCACGTGACCTTGAACCGAAGATCCTCGAGTGTTCGGAGTCACGATGCTTCGAACGTATGGATATAGCCAAGTCGCAGTCGTTAATTTCCGGAGAAAAAAAAATAACAATTATCGCAGAACTTGGCGGAGAGCTGGCGAACGAGAAGAAGCGGACGAGCCAGCTTCGTGTGGATGCGTTGCAAATATGGGAGATTCGAGACGGTTAGAGCTTGCGTGCTGGTAGCGCGTCGTAGCGCGAGAGTAGTGCACTCCGAGAAGAGTAGCGCAGTAGTAGTAGTTGTAGTCGGGGAAAGAGGGCTTCTCGCCGGTCGTCTTGCTCGTGGAAGAGTGGGCGGATTATTCCAACCGAGGGGGATTGGTGAGAGACTCGGGTTACTCGGCTCCACGTTCGTTGGCGACGACGAGGACGTGCGCGAAGGACTATACGTCCGTGGTGAACGGATGACGACGGGCCCGAAGACGCAAACCCGAGACAGGACGAACTCGACGAGAGCGCGGCGATGCCGACGACGAGTCTTCGCCAGGGGGAACCGTGGTGGAGAAGGAGATGAGCACCTCGCAGAGTGGAGCACAACGCCGTAATGACATGGTCTAGGAGATGCCGGTCAGTTTTGTAATAGGTCCCGGTAAAAAGTGAATTTTCCAAGGTGGGGAAACGATCCACGAGCCAATCGCGCTCCTCCCTCCGGGATCTAGCGAACGGCCGGGACCAATCAGACCGCGACATTCCGGAGCGCCTCTTCACCGGATATCCTTCGGCAAGTACTGTACGACGTGTGTAGTTTATGACGCGCCAATTTCATCTATCGTGGGTATCCGATTATTCGCGAGTCACTTGATAAAGAAGTAGGTAACTCTTTTTTTGGCAATTTTTTGGTAATCCTCGAGTCAGTGAGGACATCCAATCCAATTTCGTTTAAAACTCATTCAATATTCATATTTCATTCGAGCAGATTTTATCGGACGAATGTTGAATAATTTCAAGGACCCTAATTGCTTATAAAACCGACTTCGTTGATAGAATTGCGAAAAAATATAGACATACATGCATGAACTCTCTACTCCGTTACAGTTAGCAGCATAAAAAAAAAACTATCAGAATCATTCCGCATTAACAGTGCAGGGGTCGTAAGCGCCAACGGTTCGGGTCCCACGGAGTAATTCCGCGGTGCAATTGTCCCGCCAAATTATGTGTTGTTTTTTTTTTCTTATCGCAGTGTGAATCCTCGAGATCGGTGGTCCGTGGGTTCGTCGCGTTGGTCGATGGACAGGTAACCATTACATCGGAAGCATGGTTGCCGTAGCAGTACACGACACTGGGTCTCGAGAGTACCTCAAGGTATAAGAATAGACTGTAAAGTTACCGATAGACACGCGCATTCACACCTACACGGGGAAATACCGCATTGGTCTGTATGTTGTTGTCGGTTGTGGGATAAGCGGGAGTTTTGTGATGCACCGTCGAGGTTAGGTACACGCCCCAAGGACTTCCGGGTCTGCACGCGTCTAACGGTGCAGTCCGAAGAAATTGTCTGAAAAGGGTTCCGGGGTGGAAAAGAGAGGTGCTTCGACGAAATTCCGGTATTTCTTTTTCAAGATCCCAACAAACTCGCGAGATCTCACACGTACACCTTCGAAATGGCTCATCGATGGGTCTCGATGCCTCGAACCTGGCTCTGGAGGATGATACCGAGTTTGATTCCCAGGCCCGGCGCATCCATTTCCCGTGGCTCGTCGTCTCTAATCTTCTTCCATCGCGCTGCGCTGCCGAGTCTCGAAAGACGAACGATTCCAACGGGGAGTCGGACCGTTCGAGAGGTGCCAAAGGACTTGGAACCGTGTGAATCAATTCCAACGCGGCGACTCGTGGGCGCGCGGGCCAACGTAACTGAAAGAACGAGATGTAAAAAGGAAGATGAAACGATCGGAGGTGTCGGCGTTGCGGTGTCATCGTCGCGCTCGATCTACGCGAAAAAGAACGGGGATGACTGGGGGGTAAAGCGGCATCAATGACAAGTCATTGGATCGGATTGAACTGCGGGAGCGACGAGCTCGGATGATCGTGGAAAAATGGCGGAGGGGACGTAGATGCCGAGAGTTTCAATGGCGACGAGAGATGGAGTCGCGATTTCGACTGAACAATGGATCGAGCCCTCTTGCTGAGACTGAAATTATCAAGATCGTGATGAGCCGAAAAGTGATCGAGTCAACTGCAGTATGAGTTGATATGGTTATGGGGGCAATGTTTTCGTGGGGAAAAACATGCCTCTATTGTAAAAAAAAAATAAAAAAATAGTAATAACTGAAATATGAATGAAGGTTCGGTGAAAATTGGAGAACGAGATGCTAAGAATGCGACTGACACCCGCGGAGCATGAATCGTATTGACCTTGAAAATTATAGTTCTTTATCTTTTAGAGTACCGGCCATTTCAAGAACAAATTGTGACTTTGGTGGCTGAGACGCGAGGATATGGAGAATGTCTGACGATGATATATGAGTATCCTGGGGTGCTGGGCGTTCGCGATGAGAGGACACCCTGCCAGGAGAGCCACAATTGTTCGACTGAGTTCTGCACGATGACGGCGTTGCGGCTAAAAACATGTTTTTCCATGATCGCAAAAAGCCTCAAAAATTAGATATTCTAGCTTAGCTGCCTCTATAGAAAGCCAAAATGGATAAGGCTCCTCATATAAAGCTAAATCCAAATTCCTAAATCCGGATGAAGTAGTTTGTACGTCCGACTTCTCCCGTGTTATCTTATAATCGAAAAGAAAAACAATAGAAATATTCAATTTCGCGTAATAAAATATTAAATAGCATTTCATTATTGAAAATCGAGTGAAAAGAGCTTCTTGAGTTCCAGCTCTGACACGGAAAGTGAAGACAACAACGCCGTCGAGCAACCGATGATGACGAGACTGGAAATATGATCCCATCATTTTCCACGAGAGGCAGTTTATCAGCAGCTCGATAAGCTTCCGGAGATAAAGGTATAGAGGAGCATTATCTAATATTCGCGTGGCAAAGGTAAGCGGAAGAAGTTGGATGGACGGGAAGAGAAGAGTGAGATGAATAAGGCAAGACGCTCCAACTCATTTCCTATCTCTTTCTCGTCCGAACAGGAGTTAAAGAAGCAAATGCAGATAAAAATGAGCTTCGAGCGTGGCGCACGGAATCACGTTCGGCGTGCAGGCTCACTCGACAATAAATAGTAAATGCCTACCAATCGCTGTCAGATGAGTGGGGATCCCATTGGCCTATGCTCTCCTTCCATTAAGTCGAAGGATATCTTTCCGCTTTCCTCGCTCATAACAGCAGCTATTTCTTTACTACCACCGCTATATAGCAGCTAGGGCAGCCGCAGCATCGGCGGTAAAATAGGGGATACATATATCCAGCATATGGATTGACCATAGAGATGGGCGCACTGGCCTTTCGTTCCTTTGTTTTCCGTCTCCGTCGATGAACTATATACAGAACCGCCGCGCTGTATATCTGCCTACTTAGCTCATTTCTCGCCGCATCCGCTTCCGCACAGCATGGCGCGAGCCCGAGCTAGGATTCGTCCGCGTCTTTCGCTAGCGCAACGTAGAAACACCAGCCGCAGCAGCCGTCTTCTGATCCAGCGCGGTCCATCGGACTGGCAAAATCCTCGGCTTATCGAGCAACGCTACGGTGCGATGTGCCAGCAGCCGATGCGATACGATGCTCCGTCGATTCCTTCTCCTCCTCCCCCAGCCCTCCCGAACTATCCGTGGGAAAACTTGACCAATTTCATGGCCGTTTACTGTCACGGTTCGAACTAACTTCTTTGTTCTTATCTTCTTCGTGGCACCGTACTAATTGCATTAGTACACTAGGATCCTGGGGGTATGTGAGACGACTCCTCAGGCCACCGTGGATAATGGATGTGGCAGCGCGCGGTGCCACAAGGGGGATGGGATGCTGCTGCTCCTCTTCCTCCCAACGCCAACATTCTCTAGGAAAGTCTAGGAGTGAATGCGAGATCCTCTCTCGCCCCATACTCTCCGTTCCCTCTCTCTTTATCCGTCCTGAGCCTCTGTTCCACGCGCCTCTCGTTGTGTTGGGCTGCTTCGGGTCAGATGACATCGCTGTAACTGTTTCGCGCACACCAGAGGATAACACTGGCTACGATAGACGTGCTTGTAGAGCGTTCGGGGGGTCGTGGGTCGTGTCAATGGTTGAACATTATTCAACACCTTTAGCCGGAAAATGGATCACTTCTTCAACACCTTTGGCCCTAAGCTCAATTAAATAGAAGAGAGACAAAATTTCGATAGACCGATTTGCATGGATAATAAATAAATGTGTGAAAAATGACATTTAAAAAAATTCCACATCGATTGTCGTAACTGTAATTGTTTTAAAATTCAACGATCTACATACACGGCTGCGAGTAAAAATATTTCATATAAATACGCTGGCACTGAATAGCGTACCGAATAATACAAAATGATACGTCAAAAGAAAATCGTTTTAAATAAAAATATTTGCCGACGATACGAATCATTCGTTTTTCACGAAACTATGGTCATCTAGCCCCGAGCGACCCGAGACTGCGGTGTGCAGCATCGGTCGCCGATCGAAGGGCAATAACTCTCTCGTCTCTCCGTAGAGAAGAGGAAGAATCGCGCCGCGCGCGAAACTCGATGCGAGAGCTAATCGATCTCGGAAAATAAAAGCAAGAGTATCGAACGGCTGTGTAGCGATTTCTCGCTGTGTGTAACGATGCTAGTATGTACGGTATTAAGTAGATATAAGCACGGGCACCAGCCGGGAGCGTACAACCCGCGTAGCTGCAGGAAAACGGGCATTGCAGATGCAGACATATCTGTGCTAGAAAGCCCTCGGCTATGGTTCAACGGTGCAACGCCTCGCTATCTATCCAATGGTCTGTACACATAAACACACGTATAACTATGTGTATATATGTGTAGTCTTGCCAATGATGCACGCTCCGACAGCGTGGAGATCGATAACGCGCACTACTCGTGCTAAGAACCCTTTTTCTCATAAATTGTAATTATTGGTATCGTTACCCAGAAACCATTTCGTGTAACGTGATGATTTTATCGTTATGTTCACGAGTTTTGTACATTTTTTTGTTCAGATATTAGCCCATTTCCTGGATGGCATAATAATGTTCCGCAGCGAAGGGTTTCGCTTACCCTCTGCTATGAAACTTTCGAGTTACTGCGATTATTTTTTCAAATGTTTCACTATGAATTAAACCGTCCCTTGCAGAATGCAGATGTAAGATAATTTTTATGATAATATCAATTATAACGATATTTATACGAGAACATTTGAATAATTGTACGATACCACGTTTTTCGTACTTTCATATGACAATTTTTTTTAAAATTTGATAGTAACCGAATTTTCGTGATGATTGCAGTGAGATTTATCGACAAAAGAAATGAATTAATTAATCTTATCATTGAACGGTTTTCGGGAAATAAATTAACGAATGAGGATCGACAGTTGTCCGGCTTTCATTTTTTTTTCTTTAACCTAAGCGATAAATTCCGACTAATCTTAGCCAAAATTTGAGCCATAAAACGCGCAGCATCGGGTTTTCACGGTGTTCTCACGGTGACGATGCGGATGGGACTGTTGCAAAGGAATATTCATTGAGAATCGCATTGTTCGTCGTTGCGCGTTGGATGTACTCCGCCGAGCGACGATCGGTGTTTGATAGCTCAATGTCGCATCGCGGCCTCAACAGCGGATAGTCACGAGAGCACTCAGGGGGGATCTCTCAAGGCCGACGACGGATGAGAAACAGACCTTGGTTATGCTCGCTCGGGGTTTATCGGATGCACACATAAGCGTGATGTCATCTTGCGTCGGCGGGTCGTCGGGTCGTCGATGCCTCGCGTATGTACGTTTTCATCTTCAATTAACCTTCGGCTCGCATCGATGCCCCCAGTTTGCGATCGCGACTCCGATCGGGCCCCAAGGATTCGCCCCCACCGTCGGAGAACAATAGTTCTTACTCCTCATCGTCTTGTTCCTGTTTCTTCTTTCCTTTATCTCCATCTTCTTCATCTTCTCCGTTGTCGATTTTACTTGGGACTTGAAGCGGTTAAACTCGTACTCGATACACCGAGAAGAACTTAATGAATTTGAAAAGAAAAATTTATAATAATTCTAAGATGGAACGATATTACGAAACTCGATGATTCACACTGCACCGGTCGAGTGTTCGCCTTTAATTCGCAACATGATTCATTGTGGATTACAATAATTATCGTAATATTCAATAAATTTATTTTTCGAAATTTCAACAGGCTTTAAATAAAGCAGCTAATTCAATTAAAACCCAACGGTTTCAAACACATTATGTAAACTCAATGGCAATCTTATTAATTAACCGTTGTGCATACCTCTGGAAAATTAAACATATTGTGCACATGGGGTATGACGTACCTCGAGAAGTTCAAACGTCTGTTAGAGGCACACTATTCGTTGTTTCTACTTTAAAAAAAATACTGGGGTAATCTTTGAAGCCTCCTGGACGAGACCCACCAGGTGTCATCAACTTTTTCGACTACTATCAAATGAAACACAAATAATTTTCAATAAAAAAATTTACGAGAAAAGCTTGAAAATATATTGGGGTATGTCATACCCGCAGTACACAACAAAGGTTAAGCAAAAATAATGATTTATAATTTAATTTAAAATTCATCACTCATTAGAATGGCAATTATCCCTGCAACGTTCTTAAGGTTCAGAGTCCGCCGCCTTCTCATCGATGGAGACCGCAACGTGGCATGATCGCGCGTAATAGCGACGCTCGCTGAAACCTCCTCCGGCTTGGCTCGCCACAAAAGGGCTCGCGATATTTTTACAATCGACGAATATAATGATCTCCGGATCTCTGGTATCCTGCCCCCAGGTGTTACGACGAGCTCGAGCGTCTCACCTATCCGCCCGCTACTTCTTGCTCGGTGGTCCGTCCCGTCGCAGTTCCGGTACCAATTAAGCTTCCAGTAGCCACGAAGTCATCAACGGTGGTAATTCATCGCTCGAGGACGTCTGTCAACCGGGACGACTGCCGACAGCATTATCTTCGGCGACACCCCAACACCGAGCCATCGGCATCCGGGGAAATGTCGAGCGCAACACGGTCAGTAAATTTCTCGGTGCGACACTCTCGAGGTGTTTTCGAGAGGCTCGAACATCCCGTCGAATAATGCTTCTAACGCTGTCGTATTACTTAGAATTATAAGCGACAGGGAGACCCACAACCAAAGGTGTTAAGTGTGACGGTAAATTCACTATCAATGTTTTAATCGTCACGCGAGTCTGTGGGCTAAACCCCGTCTACTCAATTTTCATCGTTTTTTTCAATTTAAATTCAAGCGAAAATGAGAGACGGAATACGTGAGAGGATTCGCAGTGCCGGGATTTGATTTCGGAAATATTTTTGATATCAACATCAATTTTTGTATGTAGCCACGCTTTTTCTGAGGGAATAGAATTATTATTCCGTAATTTTATTGAGATTCAGGAAAGGAACATTACGTTTAAATGACAAATGTATCCACGAAATTTGCGTGATAATGAATAATTCACAACTTGCCGTCCTAAAATACATCTCATAAATTCGGTTGGAGGTTTTAATTTTTTTCCAGTCGAATAACGAGAGTCAAAACTCATCCCGTCTCGACCTCTCCTCTTTGACCACCCCTCTTAGGGAATAAAATCGATTGATCTCAGGTGCAAGTCCCCTTAATCATGTTACCATTCTTTCTTTTCAAAATTTAAACAGCCACATCACAACATTTTCGTAACTCTCGTATGACTGGCAACACCGCTCGCCCTCCTTAAGAAACAACAACAACAACAACAACAAAATATAATATTTTCCGGATAATTCTGTACGGTCGTTAATAGCCCGAGCCCTTCAAGACAAATGGCCTCATGGGCGGTCGCGAAAGCGCCATCAATCGGAGAATTCCGCGAGAAAGCGTGCCGCCCGTGGTATTTGAATGATTATTCCTTCCGCGCAGATGGAAGTGCCAAGCCGTAAAGAAGTACGATGCGGCAAACTGTGCGTTCCGGGACAAGCTGAGCCTCGAAGCCGGTGAGTCTGTCTACGTGCGATGGCCGTCAGCGCGCGGTTAATACACGGCAAAGCTTCTTCTTCTTCATCGTCATCTTCCTCACCTTCTTCTTCTCTTCATCCCCGGTCACTCGCGTTCTTGACGACTGAATTTCGATTTCACGTAGCGTTTAACGCCGCTCGAACCGCCGGTTTTTCCGATGGTATTCGTATCGCCACGGATCTCATCAATCTCCGATATCGAAGAGCCTCGCTGATCGTCGCGTCTGCAGTCAATGACATCAAGAGTCAGTGGATAAACACCGGTCAGTCCTGGTCACTATAGATGGCAATGCGGGCAATGCGCGAATTTATTCTCAACTCATTTTCATTTCAGAGCAGAAGGCACATATTTCGATCGCGCCAAAGTGGTCAACAAATTGATCGCTTATTACATCGTATCCCTGGCAATTTACATAATCGAGATATGTTTTTGGACGAATGGAACGATGATCCGAGTGATGGGCAGTCTAGTTCTGGAGCCGAGAGAGTGAGTAGCTGAATAGACGAAGGAAGGTCGGGGCGTGTTGGGTCGCGCGACTGTTTCAATCGAATTGGAAACAGCGGATTCGGTCGAGTCGTTCAAACGAGGGTGTCGAACTCGGGATGAAAATACATTCGTTGATTATCCAATATTCGGTATTTTCCGGTCGTGAGTTTTGAAGGCCTTCGTACTTCGACAATCACAGCCGAATGGCAGAGAGAGGAATTGATTTAAATATACGTTTTGTCAATCAATTAACCATTGCACCGGCTGCTGCTTGGCTATTCCAACGTGCACATTTGCAAATGTTGACTAATTCGTTCACCCTCGAAAAAAAAAAACGAATCGCGTTTCGATAACCAAATGATCGAGAATTCGAAATTGATCCAACTAGCCCCGGCCTTAAACTGGAGTTCATGCAAGTTCACGAGCTGACGTAATGGCCGGTATAAGTCGTGGGGGTACATAGAAAGGGCCTCGACCGCTTGGATAAAACACCGGTGCATATATCCGGACCGTGTTGGTCGTTGTGACCGACGTTGCCTCGGTGATTGCAACATTGCAAGATTCGGTGAAAACACTTATAGAGTTAACGGAACGAGAAAAAATAATAGTGAAAAAAAATAAACTAGAAAGCGTCAAAAATACGAGAAATCGTTGGGCCCCGTGAGGGCCAGGTTTCACGCTCGACGCGCACCCTCATTATCCAGCGTCGTCTTCCTAGCCGCTACTGGATCGTGCATGGACTATATATACCAGGGTGGTTCTTATTTTGGTTATTTAAAAATTCCGATTGCGCTGAGGTCTGAATTAATTTAAAAAAAAAAAGATTTTCAGCCTCATTTGACCCTTCTAGGCCAACTCTGATAATCCCCTGTGACGAGGTAAAGTTAGGGTAAGTTCCTGTTTTCCGATATTTATATTGGCGGGGTGACTAATTATTCCGGAAGAAATCCAATACCGGATCGAATTAACGGGTATGAACCCTACTTTAACAAAAAAATTGACATAGATCGTATAGAATTTTTCTAGAAATAATTAGTCACCATGTCAATATAACTATGGAAAATAGAAAAAAACACATGTATTTTAAACCGGAAACTCCACCTTGAACCAGCGCGTAATGAGGATTGAAGTAATTTCGTAAAACTAGGTTTAAAATGAAGTTTAAAAAATTTGCATCGATTGAGCCCCCGGCGTAACCAAAATTCGAGAATGACCCAAATGGGAACCACCCTAATATACACGCGCACTTCGTCGTTGCTTGGCCTATCTTTCTATACTCGGACGCTCACATATTTCTCTTTATCCTCGCATATATCTTTTTATTTCCCTTTCCACACGCTTCCGCGAACAATAATGACTGCTATCCTGTCCTCGTCGAGTTGCATTCTCCCTTCTCTCCAAGTCTCCGTGGGGCGTACAGCCTATGTGCGCCCTATATATGCATATAGATACAACGCATTGAGTGTCTCGCTTCCTAGCTCATTAACGTAATGCGAAAAGTCCCATCCTACTCGATATCCAACAGTTTTATTCGCTCATTAATCAACTATCGAGTATCTGCTTTGAATCAATTGAGAAATTTATTATTACCATTTGTTTTTTCCAACTATATCATCATTATAATCAACTTTTATGTTCTTTCCAATTTTCACAATAGATGAAGCGCATACACTTTTCCTCCTTGAGCAAATTTTGAAAAAAAGATTAAAAATTTTGGATGAATAATATCTTCAAGTCCATCACCGGAAAAATTCAGCGCCACCAAAAACGATACAATTTGATGATCACATTTGAAACAAAGAAATCGAATTTACATTCGATAACTGTGTCGAAGCAATTGATAAGAATTTCTGATTCTAATCGAACGATTTGATTATTTCTAAAAAAATATGACTAACTGTAAACGTGATTATCGTAATACAGCAATACTCGAATCGTTTACGGAATGTGCATAGCAGCGGTCTTCCTGCTCCTGGTGTATCTCGTGGGAGGCGAAAGAGCTTCATTCGTCCCAACGGTATGCGAAAATTAGAATGAGCCTCGAATGCAAATTGAGCGGCCGAAGAAACGCGTCGCAGCATCCGACAAGATCGAAGATCCGGAGATCGAACGAACGACGGAACGGCGGATCGAGCGGACACGCGAAAGTTGCAGCAGTAGCAGCAGCAGCAGCCTCTCGGTTCGATCGATCTCCGACAAATAGATATTCCTCGCATGCTCCCAGTAGCACGTCCCCTCAGGACAAATGAATCTCGATTATTGTATATTTACTGCCAGGCTTAGCCACGTAGTCATCATCACCTATACCGCAAACCACATCCCACCGCACGCCTTTTCATTGTTTTTTTTCTAAATCGATAATCACGAAAATGTACCAAAGCAAGAAAAAAAATTAAAAACCCTCACATTTCTAGTGTTTGGGACGTCCTCCGACATTATTTGAAAGCTTCCTTTGCTCTTTATATATGTTTTTTATATCAAACTAATAGTCGTGAATATAACGACAAATATCTTATGCAGCACATCAAAGCCTAGACAGCAAATGTTGTCGTTGACAAACTGCACTTTTTGAATATTTGAAATATATGACTTGCATCCTATCCCATAAACGATTTCAATTTTTTTATCCGTAAATCATTATTTACGCTCTATCAAAAACAATTTCACGACACGAAATAGCGATGAAAAAACATGTGTAATGAACCATCTTCGAGTAACAATACCGGTATTTCTCAAGGTCGTGCATGGTCCCGCATGGTAAATACCGTTGTGAGTTAATTGCCCGCGAATGAAAGGCCAAATGTACGAGTATATTAATGGCATACCCTCCGCAAGATTGTAACGTAAATCATAACCAGAATTCCCGTGCACGCACCAGATGTTGCCAATCTCTGCGAAAACCGTACAGTTTATTGATAATGTTCACGTGGTCTGGGCTCGCGCACGAGATCACCCGGTCCCGCTAAGATAGCTCGATAATAGCCTTCGAGCACTCGTCTCTCGCCAGCATCTTTCTCCAGCGGTACACAGACCGGAAAGAGAGAAGTTGTCCGTACGTTCAGCTTAAGACGTAACACCAAGAGTTACAAGGATTACGTAGGCCAGTACTGATGTCTATATGTAGATATATATCTGTATATTAGCGTGATTTTTGTTTTGGTCGTTTTCGAATTTTGTTTGAGACGGCTCGGAGCTCGAATCCAAATAAAATAAAAAAATTTTTAGCCTATTTTGAACCTCATAGACTAATTTTAACTATTCTCTTCAACCGGGTGAAGTTTCCCAGTCAAAATATATGCAATTGTTCTACCTTTCGGTAATTATATTGGGGCGAGTGATTTTTCTTACCGGTCTGAGCACTGACCTGACGAAAAATAATATACATGTATAGGTCGTCTCATGCCACGTTTACCTCGTTCCGATTATCATCGAATTTATTCAAATAATTTTGATATAAATAGAATATTTGAGAACCCCATGGCCCCATATCGATTGTGGTTGATTGAGGCGGTCATGTAGGGTATCTTAGGTCAATCATGCTTCAGATATTCGATTCATTTCAAAATTATTGGAATAATTTACATGATAATCGTCAGAGGAATAACCTAAATGTGGCATGGGATGACCCATACATGTAATTTTTTTAGTTCAACCTGGGTCAATACTTGTTAATTTCATATCGTATTTTACTTTTCCAAGAATACTTAGTCGTCTAACTAATATAATTACCAAAAATTAGAAAAATTGCATATATTTCGAATAAGAACGTCCACCTGGTTAAGGCGGATGGTGAGAACCAACTAGAACCTTCAAAATGGACCCAACATTTTTCATTTTTTCTTAGACCCTTGTTCCGAGTCGTCCCAACCAAAATTCTAAAATGATCCCAAATAACAACCACCCTAATGCATATACATAAATATATATACATCGATTAGTTATAGCCTGAAGGTGGGTATTGCGTGGTCAGTTGCACTGTGAGTATGTACTCTTATTGTGCTATACAACGGCAATAGCCATGTGACTGCAACTTAGTTACAGTACGTCGATGATACTGCGTGGCCGGCGATCAGGGAGTTCCTCGCGTTGACCGACATATCGACCGTTTACCTTCGAGAATCAAATTCGCAGCAAACAAGCTCAACATCACGCGAGATCCCCGAGTTTAGCCACGAACACACGTACCTACACGTGAATGTACCACGCGCAGTGAGCAAGCAAACGAATACGAGCACCGATGAAGCGGCAGTGTAATTATCGCAAAGCATAGTGGTAGCAACCATTCCACGAGTCGTACGGTACACGCATCCACGTTCCTCGACCTCGACACTCTCATCGCACTCGGGATGAAAGTCCTGGAAGACTCTGTCGTTTCTTTGTATTTATGAACTTCTCGCACCGTTTTATTATCGGATCGAAGGGCCGTTTACTACCGACGGTGATTTATATACGAGTGATTTTTAGAGTCGAGTCTATTTGAGATGAATATTATTGTTTCATTGATAGATTAAAGAATTTTCGATGCTATGGGATTTTATACGACTTTTTCGTTATTTTGTGATTACTTCGAACATTTTTAAGAGATTTCGGCATGATTAAAACTATTTCTTTGCAGTTTCAATTAATTGAATCAGCGAAAAATGTATAGGATTCTAATAATACCTATTAATTTATGATATTAAGTGATACTGTTTCAATGCTAATGCATAAATGTGCGAATTTGATTATATCGTCAGGATAAAGCTACACGCATTGAACGTTCATTTAATGCTTTATGAATTCCAGGCGCTCGTATGGCATTGTACCGGCGAGTAGGCGCAAACGATTCGCCCAACTGCGCTCATCTTCCCACGAACAATTCAATCGGACACGATTCATACTGCATCGGTGATTACGCAATAGTTTATAGCTGCAGTCGTTGCAATTGCGATTTAACAAGAGCTTTGCCGCTATTTCCCGACTCGTCGATACACTTCAAGATGGCGTCAAGCTGTACAGTTATTATTGGCTACCCATCATTGGTTTCAACCACTTAATAGTAAATCATCCGTAAAACATATTGGATAAAAGGAGAAGCGAGTTTTCCAATAACAGAGATGAAAAATTGTTTCAATTTCCAACATAAATAATTGTAGTATTTTGCGATTATTAATTACCGGAACGTTATTATTATTATTATCATTATTATTACTATTATTATAAATAATAAAGTACATAGTTTCAGTTAAAAAAAATTTGAATATTCTCGATTGAATAATAAAAATATTTAATAAACTCCATAAACTGAGTAATTAAATGATATCAAACAATTTGCAAAAATTTATTTTTCCTCTGTTATTCATGTCAATGATTACTAAAATATTTCGATTCAACGTTCGCATCAACGTTGATGAAAACGAAACAAGAAACGATCGTCGCCCGAGCTCATTCGAATTTTTATCGCGTGTGTTCATACCCGGTGAGCATCAGCGAGTAGCGATCACCGATGGCCAAAGTGCCAATGACTCTGCGATTCGGCCCGGCGCGCATTTACGTCCAGTGACTCGCCGGAAGAGCAGACAAGAGGAAGAACAAGAAGGACAAACTCGAGGAGCGCGCGAGGATCTTGCGATCTTTCGCTCGGGAGAGATCTCAGGGCGATATAGAAGAGAGGATCATTAACTCGAAGAGACGTGTATAGACCGTTGAATCGTATTCTCGAGTCAGTAATACGCCAAGTGCATTTTGATACGGGTACAGCGCTATTCGGCTTGGCATTTCCGAGCGCATGTTCTATCAGGAGGGTTCTTATTGGGGTAATTTACGAATTTTGGTGGCGCCGGGGTCTGAATCTATTGGAAAACAAAAAACAAAAATTCCAAATTTAATTTGACCTTTCTGGTCGAACTCTGACTATGCCCTGATTCGAAATAAAGTTTCCGGTTGAAAATACATGCAATTTTTCTATTCTTCGGTATTTCAGCGGAGGGGCTCATTATTCCAGGAAAATTATAGACCGTGTGGAATTAACGGGTATGAACCCTATTTTTACGAAAAATAGACATATATGGGTCATCTCATGCCACGTTTACATCGTTCGTAAATTGCATGATTTTCGTCAGGAGAACGGTGTGGACGAGGAATGCGATGGGCATTTTTTCATACACGTTAATTCCATATGATATTGGATTTTTCCAAGAATAATTAGTCGCCCCGCCAATATAATTACCGGAGAATAGAAAAATTTTAAGTATTTAAAATGAAAGATTTCACCTCGTATCAGCGCAAGCTTAAAGTCAGGCGAGAAAGGTCAGATCATGTTCAACATTTTCGTTATGTTCTTTGGAATCTGTCGAGAACCCGGCCGCAATAACAATTCGCAAACGACCCAAATAAGAACCTCCACAATATATACGTCCTCAAAAAAATGGCCTGGACGTTTGCTCTCGTCGGTGATAGCAAAGACTCCCGTTGAAAAAAATACAAAAGAGTCGTTGCAGAGCAGTGGACACAGAGCGTTAACTCGAGAAAGATCGGCGTCTGCCTCGTAATACATATATTATATGCCCGTTCTACCAAAGAAAGACTGAGACAAGGCCGCGGGAGTTCTTGCACGAAAATAATACGGTAACGCTACTTCTCCCGACAGCCAGGTCGACGGCTATATAGCTATATAATTCCGTATCCCATTGCGCGAACCCGTTTCGTAAGAAACGGAAGTGGAGCGTTGAGAAATTTCAAAACAACGTATCTGCAAGAACGATCGTCCAGATGAAACCAGCCTCCCGTCCTATATCCGGCACAACCGTCGTCATTTCGTCGTTAATGTTTCTGGCAATCCAGCTTCCGTCGCTTTGGACGAATCTTCGGTAGGCAAAGTCGTAGTTGCGGAATTTTCAGTCGCGTTGATTTCGGGCAATGTGGAAGAAATTTGTAAATCGCGATGAAGAGATTTTTCGGAAGGTTCTTCGAGCAAACTCTCGTCATCGTCGTCGTCTTCTCTGTAGTCGCGATCGCCGTCTTCGATATCGGTGCTGCTGCGCGTCGAGCCGTCGTCCCGGGGAGCTCCGGTGACGATTTTACTTCCGCCCCGACGAACTCCGAAGACATCCGGATTGATCGTATTGTCTTTCATCGTATTCCCAGCTTTTACCCGACGATCTTCGACGTCGTTGCGGCCGGCTATCGGTCCAGCGACGGACGACGGACGTTTCGATCGCGTACGATCGACCCCCAACACACTCGGTGCAAAACCAAAATCTTCGAAAGCCATCCATAATTCGGCTATCTTCTCGTTCATACGCTTGGCCAATTCTCGACGCTGAGCTTTCAACTCCGTCCTTACGATTCGCTCGGTTCGACGAAGATCTTTCGTACTGCTGTCTCGCAAACGTTTCAACAAATTTTCCTCGACGTCGAGAAGTGCCTCCGCTCCGGGAAATCCGCAACGACCTTGTTTTTCGCTGGAGAGCTCTTTGCTCTCATCTTTTTTCGAACCGCGTTCGACGGACAGCTTTTCTCGCTCCTCTTCGCGCCTAATGGAATCGCGGAGGAAATTACAATCGTTAAGTGTAATTTTTTTTCTGTTTTAATCATCCTGCGAATTAGTTCGGTATTGAGGGAACATAAGGACGTATAGGAATATCAGATAGTTTGTTGAATGTTGAGATGCTACAAATAATGCGGAAATAGAAAGGTCAAATCATCAATAAAAATTATGTTTCTCTGTAAAATTATTGTGTAATAATTATATTGATGAATTATATAAAGTTTTGAGAAAAGTTGGCGGCAAATTTGTATGAAATGAATGAATCTAAAGGCAACAGCATGATGAAACTAAAATTGTAGCGCAATCTGACAATTTCAAGGCCATTAATAACAATCGGCTCGTACCATCCCAAACAAACAAAAATAGCTTTGTTTGCAACGAACGTAAATAATTTTGAAGAATAAAGTCATTCATACCACATGTCGACCTGTTCACGCAATTTCTTCAAATCTTCTTCGCGAAGCTTAACAACTTCTTCCCTCAATCGATCTTCCCACTTGTCGATCTGTTTGCGAAAGCTCGCGTACGATTTTCTATTACGTTTCTCAAGATTTTCCAAGTGACTCTGTATCTTCTCGTAAATTGCATTGGCGCTCGCCCTCTCCTTATCGCGCCGCGATTTGTCCCTCTTGTCCATGACTTCGAACAATTTTTTCGAGTCCTCGGTTTGCCATTCTTTCAAACTGGTCTTCAGGCTTTTCGCGATTTCCTGATGAATTCAACATCGATAGAAATTAACAAACGATCGAACAACGAGGATTCAATCGTCGATACAATGATCACGAACTTGCCTGAGAATAAAGATCGCTGATCCTCGATATTTCCTCGTTGAGTCTCAATCTTTCCCTCTGCTGCCACTCCGACAAGTAGTTCTTCAATCCATCGTTCAGTTTTTTAATCCACAGTTCCAAGTCGATTCTCAAACTTTCCTTCATCACGTTGCGATCTTCTTCGTAACGTTGAACGAATTTACGATTTCGAGACTTTTGCGCGTGTAATTGTTTCTTCAGGGAAGACGTTTCTTTCTCCGATTTGACCAGCCTGGCTTTTAGCCAATCGACGGTCATGGAAAGATCGCGCAGACGTCCGCTTGGATCGGAATCCAACGGGCCGATTATTGCCGAACCAGGTGCGGACTTTGGTCGAATTTCTTTCATTTTTTTTGACGAACCTAGTAAACTTGCGGTGTCTTGGACTTGATCGGAATTGCATTCGAGGTCATTGACTCGATTATTCTCGTGGTAATCGACGTCGCCCGAGCTACTTTCACCTGGGAATGACGAATCGTCCTGGACGTCGTCGTCGTCAACGTCGTCAACGTCGTCGTCGTCGTCGTCGTCTTCTTCGGGCGTACTTCTTTCGTAACTCGTTGTGCTGTTACTATCGCCGGACTTGAATCCGGCCTCGTGATCGGAACCGTTTCTAGCCGTGAGAAACGGCGGAGTCTCGGCCAGTTGCTTTTCCACCTCTCTCTCGTTCTCTCGATCGCGAAGAACTTCCTCGTAATCTTCGCGCAGACTAACTCGAAGATCGTACGGGTAATTTTTTGCAGAAACCTCGGGCTCGATGCCCCGTAAATTTATTGCGCTATCTCCCGAGGAATCCGGGGAATCTGTTTCTTCTTCTATGGTGGATAGGGCTGGTTTTTCCTTCGACTGCTTGCCGCACGATTTTGTCACCTTCGCTTTCGTTCCCTCGCCGTCCTTGGTTTGCCCGGATCGCCGCGACACGTCTGGCGATAAACGTTGCGATTGAATTGGCGATTCAGGGAGCAGGTGAATAATAGAAATTCTTATTTCAACGAACAAACACGAATATTCACAATGTTTTATGGATTTTTGTAATGATGAAAAATTCTTATATTCATATCTTAGTTCAATTCCGAATATTTTAAAGTATGGAATACGAATGGAAAGTCGTATAGATGAAAAATAAACGCAAATATTTATTTTCAAGACGAATGAGACAAATAAGGGTTCCAATGATAGCCCAACATATTTTCAATAAATAATCTTTTGTCGCCAACAGCCATGGTTATTTCATAATAGATATTCGCCTCGAAAGAAAAGTCTTTAAATTAATGAATAAACATCTATCCAACATTATATCATAATATCGTTGACGTACGGATTAAAAGAAAAATAACGAAACAAAAACAACCAAAAAAGTATCGGAGAAGAATGGGACAGCCTCGTACCTTTACTCACCCATGACCCGTCGAGTTATCTGCCTCGTTAACTTCTTCCCGGTATCCCGAATCGAATCTCTCTATCCCCTTTCTTTCGCGAAGGAATCTCCGTGCATCGGGGCAACGACTTCTGGGGTTCTCTTCCTTGACTTTCCTCGGTGTTGGATCGTGAGGCGATGGTCGGCGGCTCCCGGTGAGGAAGGCGCCGGGCGAGAGTGAGGCGAATCGTGGCTGGCTCCCCGGATCCCGCGGTTCAACCTGACTTCCACGCTATTTTTATCGTTATTACTTTTCTCGTTTTATCTAATATTTCTTTTAGAAAAAAATTTTTTTTTTCGTCTATTCTCTTTCGTTTCACAAGGATGTGCGGATAATCGAGTACCGAAGCGGGCGAGATAGCCCGGAGGTCGAGCAAGAAGCTCGGCTAATGCGAAAGGCCCCCCCTGGCATTCGCGCGAGTCTCCGAGTGGCCGCGCAATTTTCAATTTCGCTGACTCGCACGGAAGTCGCTCCTCTCGCGCAGGTGAATTGAGACGTCTTTCACGCGTTGCAGAAGCGAGAGTCACAGAGATTCGCGGTATGTGCCACTCTCGCGTTTACTTTTGCCGGTGAATTTGACATGGTCAGCTGCTGCGATTTCTCCTGTTGTTCCAACGCGACTGCGATCTTGAAGATTTTCAAACGCTTCTTCTCACGCGAAATAGAAGGAATGGAAAAACGTAGACCCGAGCCGGACCAGCCGCAGCCGCGCTCATAACCCCTTCGAGTTGGCTTTTTTTTTACGTCTCTCACACGATCTTACCCCGATGTTCATGAAAAGCTCGGGCATTAACGACGCCCCGTACGTGTCGGACGTGCGGCTCGCATTGCGATTTTGTTTCGTGAGAAAGTCGCAGGGCCTTCTAGGCTCGACGCAGATTTTGCTGTTAACTCAGCGTCGAGTGAGCCATTTAGATTAGCCAGATATTGCGCAAAGCATTAACCTAGACCTTCTCACGTTGAATATGCACTTCCGGTATGAGGATACGAGCCGCTAACGGGCAATCATACTATAAGTCTTAAATTGCAACTTAGTTTGACGAGTTTGCTCATTATATAAATTTATTGGTTCTTACTGAACAATGGGTAAGGAAAATTTGAAAAATATTTTTTCTTAAGCCTATTAACCCACGGGTTATTGGGCTTTGTTATTGTTATTGCGCTGTTAAAAAACTCATACATCGCGAATGTTTTCCTGGTTTTGTACGTTTGGATATGAATAATAAATGAATTCAACATTCTCTGCAGGGCGCGCCTTCGGAATTGTACATTTCTTCTTTTCACAGCTTTAATTATACTGACAAGACGTCTAGCATCTTAGAAACTCGTGAAGGAGAAAATTCAATCGCGCCTTTAAATCCAGCCCGACATCACCAACTCTCTCAAAATCAGACAGCGATGTCGCAAAATAATTTTTTTTAAAATCCTCTATAAGTTCGACAATACGCCGAACTCGTACCCGTCAACTTCTGGCAGCGCCTGCCAGGTCAACACCAAGGCTAGACGAAGAAAGACGAATATAGCGGAAAATAAAACTCGATTCGTATCGCGTTTGTTTCTACGCCGTCGGAGTTATCAGCGTTGTGCGCAACGGTAGCGACATCGTGGATTATTTCTATTCTTCTCTCACATTCGCCATTTTCTCTTCCGTATATCCATCAGTTTTCCCGAGCATCGCGAGCTCGTCCTCCCGGAATAAAGATGCCGTGAAGAAAAGAGAATATAAGAATTCCCGCGAATCGGCCATCGGGGCAACCGCGTCGGGGATTTCGCCACGAGGTTGTGTCGGTGCGGCGGAATCACGAGCAGAAACGCAAGAGGGAAAGGAAGGAACGAAAACGGTAACAACAACGACCGCGTTGGGATTCACACGGTTCTCGCAACCGCTCGCGCGCTCTTCTTAGCGGTCCTCCGGTAGCGGTAGATGAGGAGGGCCTCATTTACATATACGCGTGGTAACCTCTAGCTCTCGGTTAGCTTATATATTATTCCACATTATATATATATATATGTATATATGTATATGTGTGTGTTTACGGTATATTTTCATGTGTGTATGCGAGTACGTTGTACACGTAATAGATAGCAGTTGTCCACCGGTGAGTGGAAGAGGAAGAAGAGGACACGGTCACGGGCAACTTGCACCGCAACTCTCCCGCGTCGATACATTATATATTACGTGACTACTTGGTAATTCAGAGCGGCATTCAACTATTCTCGTGTTGTAACGCGTATAACTTATGATGTTACTATTATTTATTCATGGATGTATGGAAGACCGGGGTTGAATGGATCGAAGAGAATTTTTTTTTTTGAGAGGCAATGTCAACCCTCATCGATCCGGGGGTTGGAATTTGGGAGGTATTGATGAGTTCTTAGTTCATGGGAATTAGAATTGGAATTTAGAAATTCTTTTTGTCTTACTAGTGGAGCCAATGGAGCGCCAAGGATTTATGTACACTATACGAGTGAAGTAGTAATGGTAACTAGATATGCATTCGGTTTATCGATCCAAAGTGGTCCAAAAATTAACGACTACAAATATTTGTTTATCAATTATTGGAAATTAATAAAACGATGCATAATCGGGACGGACCCAACTAGTCACGGTCATCCCGACCGAGGCATTTTTCCCTTAAAATTTCAATACGTATCGCGAGCTAATTTCTGAGTTATCGGTCTTACGATGAAGACGGAAGAAATCGAACGATAATCGTGCGTTGCAGTGGGATCGGAATTCGAGAGCGAACAAAAGAAAACGAGAAAAATATGTAAAGGACGCGACGAAGAACCAGGAAGTGCGAAGCGATGATAACGTGCGACACTGGGGGATGGGATGATCGCAAAACCCGACGAACAATACACAAGAAGGCCGTGGGATTATTTAGTCGAGGATTGAGGAAGAAGTTTTTAATTTAAATGAACAGTCACGGTCTATGAGTTGATCGACTGTCCGTTATTCCAGAGCAACGCGATGTCAGGATCGTTCGACGATAAGATTAACGGGCCACGATTGGCAAACGGTGCGACGTTATATCGCGCGATCTTGGCGAGAACATTGCAGCGTCTTCCCACCGCCCATTCCAAAAAATAGATTAGACAATCTCCGCAAAGCTTATTAAACTCCGCTTTTGGCGAAAACCATGACAATCTACACGATTCGGATAGATTTTTTCGGCCTCAATTATTTCCAAAAAACAAAAATGTTCCATTCTTCGTGATAACAATTTTCATCACCAAGAATTGATAATCGATTTATTAATTAAAAAATAATATTAAGTTGTGATTTTTTTCGGAAAATACTTATTTTGTGATAAATTTGAAACCCTGAGGCCATATTCGAAAAATCCGTTATAATAGTTGTACCACGCGAAGATCGCGAATTCGACCACAAACGAGAGCACGAATTCCCGAAGGTCTTTGTCCCTTCGTCGCAGTCTCGAGCCTCGGCCAATGTCGAGGGAAAATGGACGAAGCGATAACGTCGAGAGGCGTTCGTCGGTTAATCGATTCTCCAATGAGCGAGACGAGCGTTGAACCGCGAGTAGAAGCCATTTGGATGCTCCAGTGCCAGCAATTACTCTCGGTGTTGTAGTTGGTTCGTAACATCTCGCTCACGACGATCATCCCATCCTCCAGTTTTAACGCTGTCCATGGATCGCTGGGATAGAGCAAAATCTTCGATTTTCTGCAAGGTGCTTTTGCGCCACGACGCAAGGTGACAGTTACGGAGCTGCGATTTTCCATCATCGATACAGTAGGATCTCTCCAATCTGAATCTTCCGCGTCGGAACGCGCGGAGAATAATCACATCCCCGCCCCTAAATTTATCCGCTCATAATTTATATTAAATTATATTTATAATAACTTATTAAATCTCAGCCCTTAGAGCTTGAGAGAATAACCAAAACATTGACGAAGTTCAGTTATCGACAATTTTATAATCCGATCGATTAGCATTCGTTGTCAAATCATTATGAAGTTTCCCACACGAGTGCTTTACTTGGGAAGTACCTGGACTATGTACTTCCGAAGGGAAAAACCCTCAGCTTCAATAACGTTGGTTTATTCTCCTCATGATTGTTCTCCACGCGCGTGCTGTTTCCATGTGAGAGATCCTACTATACATCCATCGACACACACGACTAAGCATATAAGTTCTACGATGTTTCATTATCTTTTTTGTTTCGTGCATATAAACGCGGTACAGTTTTCGCGAGAAGCGCGGAAATTCTTCGTCCATCGTTTAATAACTTTGCGGACGGTGAGAGGGCGTCGTATCGCGATTTCACGCGCCACGTTATGCTCTTCAAACGTTATATGTGGGAGATAAAGTTTCTTCCCGGCGACGTTCTCGGCATCGTGGATATAAGGAAAACCTGGACAGCGATGGATGCGAGATCACGTCCGGGTATTCGAGGCTTTTTCCCCATCGATGAACGCGCGGTAACTCCGAGAGCCCGAGTCGATGTTAAATTGCCGCGTCTCGGAAGGAACTTTTTCAAAAAATTTAATTATTTTACCGATCCGCCAAAGAAAGATATGAACGCATGCCTTTCGTATTAATGGGAGTAACCGTAGCGCCTCTAATTTGAATTCGCATTGGATAGATCAACATTTTTTTCAATACTCAAATATTTATATAAATTGACTTTTTCGAAGAATTTGTTATAAGAATATTAATATAATATTAATAACAATAGTGGCATTATGAAATGGGCGATGACACGATTGTCAGCGTCATTCTCGACATAATTTCTTCAGATAGCAGATACGCCACGGCTAATGGCTTAAGAAAACCGTTGGAGAGACATAAAATGACACGAATAAATGGTGCATAACAGTTTAGAGGTCCACAACTCGGTAAAGGAGATACATCTGCAGATATTTGCAGCGCTCCTCGGACGGTTAATTTTCGTCATGTTCGAGAGATCATCGGGGTGAAGGCTTCGATATCGCGAGTATAGTTTCGTTTCCACGGGAGAGAGGGAGAGCGAGAGAGAAAAAGAGAGAGAGAGGGAGAAAGAGAGAGAGGTAGAGATATTTCATTTAAATGGGTTCGTTAATTATACCTTAGTTGGGATTTAGGAAAAACAAACAATACAACAATAAATTGTAAAATGCGCGAAAGAGATAACGGTGATAAAAATATAAATAGGAATAAAAGTATGATAAAATGAATAAGAGATAACAATAAAAAATAGAATCAAAAATATATACGTGTAAATTAGTAAGTAGATTTGAAGATGGGGTGGTACATTGAGTTCCAATAACTTCTACCTAACAATAAACTCATACCAATAGAATAAATCACTCGATAACGAACAGTAAAAAACAAAAAAAATTACATATTCTCTCAAAAGTAAAATCAAAAAAATCCAATAAACATGAAAAGAATAAAGAAACAATAAAACCACTAGAATGAAAATAATACCCTTAATAATATCGGATAAACTAGAAAGATAAAAGGACAGAAGGAGGGAGGATAAGTTAACCGCTGCGCGCGAAGAAGTGATAAAGAAAAGGATGGTTGAGCCACGCGAACGATTCGGCGCTCGGATGGAACGTTTGACCATCTTGGACCTCGGGCTCGAGTCGTTCCCGAGGCCGCGGGGGCATCCTGCAACACGAAGACCCCAACAACGTACCGAGGATTGCGAAGACGCCGATGCTCGACTCCGTTTTGCCTCCGCAATATGTTCCGAGAGCGCATCGGCGCGTACTTGGCGAGCTCGTCGATCTTTATTCCACGGCGGAATCCTTCGGTCGTGCATGCCCGAGCGTCAAGATCTTCGGTCGGGATAAGGACGCGTTTCGCGACCGCACCGCGCGCCGCTGCGAGGAAGGACGAGCATGTGGGTGAAGGCTCGCGGGGTCTTTCCAGGATGTGTCGAAAGTGAAATCCAAGGCCTCTATCTGCATCTTTGTAACACACCGCGCACGGTCCCCTAACTTTTTCGTACCTATTTTACCATTTAACTATTCACTACGAATTCGATATAACAATTTACTCGCCACCTATTCTTCGTTTTCAAAGTTAAATAAATGTTGCTTGAATTGAAACGAGATCTTACTCATTTTTCGCCCGCTCTTAACTATTCAGCGGGCTAAACCGAGTTTAAACTCATGAGATTCTTTCTTTCGCATTTTTAGGTTTGTTTACTTTTTTCCGTTGTATTTTTGACGTTGATGGAAATAAAGTTATCGTCTGGATATGGAAGAACAAACCAAATAGCATTATCATGAGTACAATCTTGCCGGTTATTTTCTCAAGACCTTGAAGCAACTCATTGCACGGGAAGTAGCATGATGCTTTGAATATGTATCACCGTGTACATGCATCAACCTCGTGTGCACTCTCGCTGAAGTAATGTACGTGTTAGGTACGGCGTAACATCTGCAACGGTCGAGCACGTGAGATGCACGTTACATTAGTTTACTACCGAACGTGCCTCGTCATTGTTCATTTTTCCGGGCCCACCGAGCGTGTAACACGTTATAACACACATGCATCATACACGCATGTACATTCGTGCATTAACATTACTCCGGGTTTAATGCGAATAAAATGTCGGAATACAACCTTACGCTGTAACTGCATATAATGGACATACGTTTCGTATTATCCTCCTACGTGATGCACATATCGCAGTAATAGCGATTTCATTAACATGCCGACCGTTTGTTGCATCAATTCCTTTGTCGAGCCGAAGCTCCGATACGTTGTTCCCAGATTGTTTAAATTTTGTTATTATTTCTTTATTTCGTTGTTGTTGTTTTTTTTTTGACAAACGTATTCACATCTCTTTCAACTTGATCGGTGCTTCGTCCTTTTTCGGCGTTGCACGTGGCAGTGACTTCAGGATTAAGTACTGGGCTACTGAAACGTTTTTGTACTGCGCAAACATGAATTTCTCCGAGTATGGATAGGCCACGTTTCAGCTGTATTAGGAGTTTGACGACGATTCCGCTCGGTTCCGAGACAGTAGACGTTTGTTCATCTTCATGAGCTGAGGATTGTACTCCTCGCGAGCTTCTTGCCTCTCTCGGTAAACAACGGATTGGGTATACTGCGATACCTTTGAATTGTTGAAACGTTTGTTTAATATTCAACGACGTACAACATTTTGACGTTATAATTGATTTGTTTGATAGCTGATTTTTTTTCATTTATAAATAGAATATTATTGATTTCAAAATCTCATTCTTGTATTTCTTTTTACTACTGTTGCAAATTGATGACGATTAATTATTGATATTAGTAGAAAGGCTAACGATGTGTTACATTCAATTTCGTGTTAACGGTAATTGAAAAATACGATTACTGTCGTTGCCATAATCGTATGACGGGTAACAACGTCACGCAAGTTTATTGACCTGTTGATAAAAGTTGGCGTATCCAATGGCTATGCCGCAGGCCATTAAACCAATTACACTCGATATAACTGTCTTCTGTAACATGATTTTTCTTTCAAGACCCGACGACATGATGTTGACGTTACCACAATACACCGTCGAACCGAATAAGTACGATGAAAATATCAGATCATTTATACAATAACCCACGTGTGGGAAATTTCGATTGTGCACCAATTTTTTCGCTGCGTTCGCACTAATTAATGACACGCAAACACTTCGTTATCGCGATGATTGTGTAACAGCGAACACTGTTGTATTATTCTGCAGTGATTTTTGATCGAATCTGTAGATTTGTAGATATAATTTTTCATTCAAATTCGTTGCGGTTTTGACAGCAAACTGGAATTTAGGGCGCGAAATGATAAACAGATGAAGTTAGCCAGCGAGCTTGAAAAATTTGTTGAGTCAGAAATTGTTGCGTTTCTTCAACGAAAAAATCTCGCTTCTGCATGTACGCCAGACTGTGTCAAGAAAACAATTTTATGTTTGTTCTGTGACGTCCTGGTCTAAATCGTTAGTTTTTTACCTTTGAAAAATCCTCACGGCGAGCAAACTACGAGGTTTCTTTTGCATTCGACCAGATGCAAAGGGAAGTCTCCTATTCCATTTAAGTAACCCGCAGGAAAATGTTTTGGCCTCATTCATTGCGGAAATCAATAAAAATAATTCTGAAATAAATATCCGGAGTGTCATTATATAGGAAATTTAATTGTTTTAAGGAATATCTGAGCTCGAAGTCGAAAGATTCAATATCTCCAAGACCGACATTTCAATGCGATGTTTTAATGGCAATTTGTCTTGAAACGAGTTTCACAGCTGAACTCTTTATTTTACAAGAAAAATGTATTTGATTGATTTTCGAGATGATCGAAAAACCTTCCACGAAAAGGTTTTTTGTAAAAATGAATCCAATGAAAAATTATTTTTCGCTTATTCACTGAATCGGTGAATAATTTTTTTCTCATACAATCAATTTGACATGCATGTGGACCGATAATGCTGCGAGAAAAAGTGTCATCGCAATAGAACGAGAGGAGACTATGGGTGGTTCTCAGCCTCTCTCTTTTTAGTCAATGCCGATTGATATAAATCATCAATATCTAAATGATTTTGACCAATCAGCTTCATCTACAAAGAGAAAGATTCCGAACCACCCATCTGCTCCTCTCTTTCTATTGCAATCACACTTTTCCTCGCAGCATCATCGGTCCATATGCATACGACGATGGTAACGAGAAAGCTGGGCGATCAGCTGTTCGGATGCAAGATGCAGTCAGAGACGAAAAGTCTTTGTGCGAACCTTATTTTGAGGTTAGGCGACGCGACTCTGTCTCCGGTGTTTCGAACAATCACGTGCAAAACACGCCGAATTGTGCAATAATATTTAGAGAACGACGCATTGAAGTAAAGATCGCTGAGTGCGATGCTTCGACCGGCGAGAAGTTTGGTAGCGAGTCTGCAACGGGTCAAGGAATGCAGTCCGTTATTAAGATGCACCCGACAACTGTCAGAGGTCGGACAGTATGAATGTAAGCCATTAAACCATATCACCTTCTATTTAGCCGGTGATAACATTTTTTCTTTTTAATTTAAAAAATTCCTCTTGTATTTTATTTTTACTTTGACCGTAGCTCCGATCACCGACGAGTACAAAAGAGGTCCGGTCGAGGGGCGAGCTCTGTACCTGGATGCACAAGCCACGACTCCAATGGCAAGCAACGATTACAAAAGAAAAAACTTCGTCGCTTGTCAGCGAAGACTTTGTTAATTATTTTCATTTTCAGGATCCGAGGGTTTTGGACAAAATGTTGCCCTTCATGACTGCTTATCACGGCAATCCGCACTCCAGGACGCACATGTACGGCTGGGAGTCGGAAGCTGCCGTAGAACTGGCTCGAGGGGTACGTAGTTGACAAAGCAAGCGACTTGATTCAATAACGCCTCAACATTGCATCATTGCATTCCGCAATATTGATGGTTACGAAGAAAAAATTTCGTTCTGCACAGTCGCCTGATAATTTTCCAATTTTAATTGGTAGTAGCGAACAGAAGTGTTTCGTACTTCGATAGCATGTATGTAAAGTCGTGATGCATCTACATTATTATTCCACAGCAAATTGCAGACTTGATAGGCGCAGACAAGAAGGAAATAATATTCACGTCCGGAGCTACAGAGTCCAACAACATAGCTGTCAAAGGCGTTGCTAGATTTTATGAAACAAACAAGAAACACGTAATAACCACTCAAACGGTAAGGAAAATAATTGTTCTTTCGGAATAACTTTCGTTTCCGGAGGAAGGCTGGATTTTTGTTGGAAACTATTTTTTTTTCTCAGGAGCACAAATGTGTTTTGGATTCCTGTAGGGCTTTGGAGTCGGAGGGTTTCGATGTTACCTATCTTCCCGTCAAACCCAACGGTCTGATCGACATGGAGCAATTGGAAGCAGCGATGAGACCGGACACTTCGCTGGTCTCCATAATGGCGGTGAATAACGAGATCGGTGTTAAACAGCCGATACAGGAAATCGGTGCGTTGTGCAGGTAACGAAACACAACTTTTTCTTTCTCATATCTGCGGTTCAGAGGCAAAACCGAATAAGTTCATGTAAAAAAAAAATAGTATTACGTAAGATTCTCGTAATTTAGATCGTTAACGACGTTTTGAGACACATACATGACTAAAACTGCCCATGCAGGAATAAATAAATAAGATAAACTCAACGAAATGCGACCTTATATGTTACCAAAAATTGAGTGTATCCTGATTATTATTTATTTATTATTAATCTATTATTTATATTATTTATTCATTATTAATCTATTATTTATATTATTTATTTATTATTAATATATTATTTATTTATTATTTATTTATCGTTTATTATTATTATATTATTTATTTATTGTTTATTATTATTATATTATCTATTTATTATTTATCATTATTATATTATTATTTTTCTTAAATAATTCGTCCGCTTTAATAAAGCATTTTCCCCAAAAACTCGTTTCATCGACTCATAGAGTTTTGCCTCAGCACCACAGATACATCGTCGTTAAAAAAAAAAAACGAAACTCACAAATCAATCGACCAAAATGTTTTCTTCAGACGTCGAAAAATCTTTTTCCACACGGACGCGGCCCAGGCCGTGGGAAAGATGACAATAGACGTGAACAAAATGAACATAGACTTGATGTCGATAAGCGGTCACAAGTTGTACGGTCCGAAGGGAATCGGCGCTCTTTACGTGCGTCGGAGGCCGAGGGTGCGAATCGAGGCGCTTCAGAGCGGTGGCGGACAGGAGAGAGGAATGCGAAGCGGCACGGTACCGGCACCGTTGGCCGTCGGTCTCGGTGCGGCTTGCGACCTCGCCAATAAAGAAATGGACGTGCGTTAAAAAAAAAAAAAAATCGAATTTTTCAATTAATTCCTCAATAAAAAATTTTCCTATTTTTTAAATAATAAATTTTTTATCAATAAATTTCTCATTCTTTCGCATTGGTAGTACGACGGTGAGCACATAAATAAATTGGCGACGCATCTGATCGAAAAATTGGAAACGAATTTGACGAGTCTCGTTCGCAACGGCGATCCGATAGCTTGGTATCCAGGTTGTATAAATTATTCATTCGCTTACGTCGAGGGCGAATCATTGTTAATGGCACTCAAAGACGTGGCATTGAGCAGCGGTTCCGCGTGCACGAGTGCGAGTTTGGAACCCAGTTACGTCTTGAGAGCCATCGGCGCGTCCGAGGATTTGGCTCATTCCAGCATCAGGTATAGCTTCGTCAAAGATTGCTCAACGTTGCGAAATTTTATCGCTTCGTCGATTTTAATCCGAAACTCTTGTCGCAGATTTGGAATCGGACGATTCACGACCCTGGAAGAAATCGATTATACCGCGGACAATACCATTCGTCATGTAAAAAGGCTTCGGGAAATGAGGTAAGAATTGTTTCACGTTTTGATATAAATATTTATTTGATTTGCATTGTTTAAACGTTTTTGATCAATGTTTAAAATCGATGTACGAATTGTGATTTTTATTTGCAGTCCGCTGTGGGAAATGGTAGAAGACGGTATCGATTTAACGACGATTAAATGGACGCAGCATTAGAAGTTGTCTTCTTTTTTTTTTTTTTAAATTTCTGTTAATTTTTTTTTTCTTTTTTTTTTTCGTTTGAACAAAATTTGATGACCAAAAGGATTGTCCTAGCTATTGAGCATAGCAGTAGGAATCATCTCCGACGACTGTTTATTCGTTGAATCGACGATTCTAATCAAATCCGCGTATCCGGCTGTTACGCGTAATAAAAATCTATTCCATTGTCATAGAAATAATGATTTCGTCGTTTTTTTTTTGCTTGCGTACGTGGAAATAATGTTGAGAAAGACTCGGTATCCATATTCCTGGTTGTGCGTAAGTTCAACACATGCAAGCAGGATCGTCCGCTTCGTCGTTGTAAGATATCTTGAAACGATCCTCGTCCATGTCGTGTAGATCCATTCTGGATCGGTTGGCTTCGACCAAGTGTTGAGCGATGTCTTCGAACATTTCGTTGATACCGTCGCCGGTCTTGCAGGACGTCTTGTAAGTGGCTGAGATCAGATTATGGCATTGTTCGCTGAAAGAATGGAAAAATTCATTGCTCTGGGATCGTAGCTTGACGGATCCGGTCATGCTTTAATTTTAAACGAATTTAGAGGAATTTATTGCGCCGCACAAGTTTTATGGATACGCAGCGTCAAAGTGGGATGAAAAGTTTTCCTCGGATCTTCCAAGTATGCTCACATAACGAGCGAGTCTTGCCCGGAGAGTGCATAAATTAGAAAATGGTTTATATAACTTTCAAAGAGCTATTGCATATTAATTTTTTTACTCATCGGCAATAATAGAAATTTTTATGACACTATCAAACGTTAAATTACGACATTTTCAAAAGATTCACACCGTATCGTATCATAAACACTGGAAAACTTATAATTTTGTGTACGGAAATGTTAAATAATCAAAATTAAAGGGTGACATCGGCGTAGATGAATGTTTTGCAATATTTAAGGATAAACAATCACCAGAATTGCTCCATCTCCGCGTCGGTAACTTGAGGACTATTGTTATCAGCGTCGCTCTTGTTGCCGCACAGAAATATCTTAGCGTTTTCGGCATAAGTGACTATGTCGAGTAGATGCTGCGACAGCGAATGAAAGGACGTCGAATTGTCCAGAGCAAACACCAGAATAGCCGCTTCCGCAAATTTGTAGTAACTCGAAGTTACCGAAGCTACTCGCTCCATGCCTCCGGTGTCCCACAATTGCAGCTAAAACGCCAATCGGCTCATGTTTCTCGCAATTTCTGCTGAAATTTATCGTACAAGCGCCTGACAACGAGATCACTGTCGACCCCTCGAATGCCACATTTTTAACGTATTCTATCCATCCTAGTGATCTAATCGCAGAATGTGCAACATTTTTAATTCTTAAAAGGCAAGAGGAAAAAATTTTTTTTTAAATAGAATTTTTCCTGCACCGATCCAATGAATTTCTAGGGTCCGATACATTGCATTGTGGTGTTTAAGGGCTGAACTATAAAGACCCTGTAAATACAACATTCAGAATTCATTCCAGCGGCATTATCGAACCGCAGATTGAGCAGAAATTTCTATTTCGAAAAGATGCGAGAAAGAAATATCAGATTTTCCTTTGCACGGATCCAATGAATTCCTAGGATTCGATACATGGCAGTATGTTGTTTAAGGACTACACCGTAAAGACTCCTCAAATACCACATTTTGCACTTATTCCAGCCGCATTATCAAATTGCGGATTATGCAACAATTTCAATTTCCAAAAAACACAAGAATAAAAATAAAATAAAATCAGATTTTCACAGATCCAATGAGGTCCTGGGTTCCGATACTCGCCATTGCGTTGTTTAAGGGGCTGAACTGTAAAACAAAAAAACTCACGCGTATCCGTTTTTCGTCGACAACGTATTCTTTGTTTATATTGTCGAGGCCGAGTGTCGACTTTCTGTCGCTATTTGCGACAAACGTATTGTTAGCAAAGCGTCTGAATATCGATGTTTTTCCAACACCATATTCGCCGCACAGTATAACCTTTTGCTCCGTTACTTTGACAGTGGCCATCGTCTTCGCGTTTTTTTTCTCCGATTAGCTTTCCCTCCGATTAAATTTCAAATTACTTTATCTCCATTTTTTTTTTCCCCATCAAATGCAAAAGCCTGGAAAAGCAATTGATGCACCGGTGGCCGAAGCACCGCAGTGTTTACTGCCACACGGATGCAACAACTGTCGCGAGTGACATTTTTTTTTCCGCCTTTGCGTGCGTATTTGCGGCCGCGCACGCCCACACCTAACGCATTTGAGATTATGCGTCTAATCGAATTAGCTCGACAAGCGGTACATTATATCGTATGCCGGTCACACAAGCAAGTGGAAAACTCGTCTGTATATTCTGCGACGAAGGGCAGGGGGACGGAAAGAGTGGGGGCGGGCAATGCAGCCCTCTATCGGTCGTTTCATTCGCAAGAAAATGTAATGCGGTAATGTGCGATGTACGCTGATGGAAAATACGGAAAAAGATTGGAACGCTGTTGAAGACGTTCGAGGGGGAATTTAAGTCCGCAACGTGCAATGTATGACGTTCTCCAACCCAAATTTATCGATTTCATACAGTTTATCGATGATTCATCGTCGGGGGGAAAGAAATTAGGTGGGTAGCTTAGTTCAGCATCTTGAAGACATCGTTTGAAATCTGAAATTATTCGGAAGTTGTAGCAATAGTGGTTTTGAAATTATTTGATCATGCTCTACAAGGTCACGTGATCGAGCGCCCTCCATCGCGATTTCTCGTTCAACCGCCATTTTGGAAATTCGCACTCGTGGTGCGGTTTTGGGACATTTTTTTAGGGCATGTATCTTTTTTTTCAATAGATTTGTTGTTGATTCGAAACAGTCATGACCCCTCCAAGGTAACTCGGGATAATATAGAGCGAGGTCAGCGTCTTCATCGAAGCTATCAAAATGAGAATCGCCGTACCGCGTGAAAAAAACACATTGATTGTTATTGCTTGTAAATAATCACTTTGCAAAGCCACGAATTATTGATAAAAACCACATTTACAGCCCCACGATTGCTTTACTTTTAAAATACACGAATAAATAAATAAATAATGACCAGGCGAGTTTTAATCGACAATGAAGATGAATTCTGCACTGAGTACGAAAATATACACATTGGTTTGTTGAGAAACCGCTAATGTTGCTCCTGCGGCATTGAATTCAATTTACCTTTTGCTAACGATCTTTAAAACACTTACATCGATTTTTATTGATTTTCTCGTTCATATAACATTTTGATACAATCGATTTAATAGTAAGATTTATTTATCATAATTAAGTTTTTGTTTTCCATGCGTGTGTTTGTGTAATGACAACTCAACGTTGACGCGTGAACGGTTATCCGATATACGATAAACGATGGGGTGTAGGTCGTTCGTCGTATAAAATAATACTCGTTCCAGTCGCTCGAGTTTCACTAGAATTTTTCTTTTTTTCTTTGGCTTCGTTGTGTTCGTGTACGTGTGAATACATTTGTGGATACAAAGCGATGTCGAGCGATTGTTTCTCTTGTTTTCCCGTAGATAAGGTATAACTGTATATAATGTATGGTGACGATACTGAGACGGTTCTAGTATCCAGCCAATTCCGCGAAGGTGGAGTCCATCTCGTCCGCCAGGGACTTGTATCTGTCCTTGTTGATTCCCAGCTCGTCTGCAATTCGATAAACAATTGTTCAAGCATACGCTCGGTAGTGTTTTATGATTTATGATACGATTTAACATTGGCTAGATCCATATTAAAAATTTTTTTAAAGATCAAGGCGACGGTAAACTTAGATATTTATCTCAATAACTTTCCTTTTGATTCATCAAAAGAAAATCAAACACTGTGTGAGTGAATTAATTTGATAAGGATAGTTAATAGATCGAATCAGCGTTTTTTGGTGATTTTAAACTATCTTCGTAACGACTTTTTCGTTCGGAAGAGAAATAAAAAACTGAGACGAGGTTTGGTGGAAGTAGTACAATCACAGGCTGCGCAGTGGTTAGAGCGTGAAAATAGTCAGACGTAGCGAAATACGTGGTTAGGAAGCTAGGTAAATAAAATTTGTGCACTTCCAGGCTCTTGCACTGCTCATTCTTTTGGCACTGAATTACGAAAAATCTTCTGCAAATTCTACAGTTGTATCATTTTGTTAATTCAACAAAATTGTTGAAGCAAGATCGATTTTGTTGCGTCGCACGGTGGATAAATGCGTTACGACACATTCGGTCGGCTCTAATTCGGCTATAATCGTCTATTACCTGCTCTCGTTTAATCCTACGACATAAGGGTTCTAGGGTGAGGCTAGAACTAGTCAGTGAGGAAGAGCAAAAGTACCTGGAGTGCCATATCGTCGTCGTAGCCAAGCTTAAGCACTTTTCTGTTAAGTGTCGTGTGTGCGTAAAAATTAAAAACAACTTTCAAAGACATCGAGCAGCAATGAGTGTATCACTGATTCTCAATAATTTTTTTTTTTTTTTTAGATACTGCGACAAAACTGTTATCGTTACGAGATTTACGAGAGTGCCGAGCATGTGGTGAGATAACGAAAAATATATATTCTTTTAGTAGGCGCTAAGCTCAGCAAATGTCGAATCCAAGTCGTCGACAATAGCTTTGTGTTTCTCCTTCTGGTTGATCAACATGTCTGCAACGATTAATCGTTCAAGCCGATTAGCGTCATTGATTAGAATTAAAACGACGAATTTTACCATGCAATTTCCATTCGTACGCTTCATGAAATAAAATTGGTATTAATTACAAAAATATTTTCCTCGATAAGACTTCGTAGCGAAATAACATTGACAAATATTGGGCGCAGCAAAAAATTATAAAGATATTTAGTGGTTTCGACGACCGACCTTCGAGCCTGTCGACCTCCTTCTGCAACTTCTTGACGGTCTTCTCGGCGAATTCGGCACGAGCCTCGGCCTCTTTTAGTTTGACGGTCAGAGTCTTCAACTGACGTTTGAATTCCTCGACTCTTTGGTTAGCCTGGTGCGAAAATATCGCATTATATCACGTCAACAATATTTATTAAAATAATCTATTAATTTACGAAAATAATGAACATTGTTTTTACCTTTTCTTCGGACACTTCCAAGGATTTCAAGCTGTTGCCGACGACCTTGAGTTCCTCTTCCAATTCCATGATCTTTCTAGAAATCAATTTGAAAGGAAAGTTATAATTTTTCCCGCTCATTATAATTTGATATTTTTTTGTATAATAAAATAGTAATTCAGGACTGTTATAAGTGGATTAAAAAAATGAACTTACGCTTCTCCGGACTTGACTCGGTCCTCAGCGACCTCAAGTTCGTCTTCAACGAAGGCGAGCTTGCGGGAAACTTCGTCGGATTTACCGTCAGCGTCCTCAGCGAGGAGACGGGCTTCCTTGAGCTGATTCGTGAGCTGGTCCATTCGCTCTTCGTCCTGTTGCGCGCGGTTTTCCAACACTTTGCACATACTGAAAATTAATCAAAGTTTTGATCATTGAAACATTTTTTTTTTCCAATTCATGACACAAAGTTTGGATTTAAAGGAGTTCTTACCGGCTGGACTCGTCAGCCGCCTGGGAAGCCTCGGCGAGCTTGGCAGTCGCGGTGTTCAAACGCTCTTCCGATCGCTCCAAGTCCTCCTCGATAAGTTGGACTTTTCTGTTCAACGCAGCCACCTCGGACTCGGCCTTAAATATTTGAGAAAGAATATTGATTAGGTTAGACAGATCGTCGTACTCAAAACCGAATAATTTCTTCGCGTCTTCCGCTTGATATTCAATTCTCAAATGATAAATTTGCCAATTCTATGCTCCCTGAATCCACGTCCGGTTCTCTTACAACATTTTACTTTCTCAGAGACGGAACTCCGTTCTCGTAATTTTTATAAATAATGTTGCAATATAATTTTTTAAAATAATATATTAATTCCATGGACGTTTTAAATTGAAAAGCTAGTTAACGGGCAAGAAGTTCGCGTTACGTCACGGTACTTACGTTCGTGAGGGACTTTTCGCGTTCCTCGAGGTTTTTGTTGTCCTGCTCGAGTTTGCCCTTGTTGGCAACAAGGTCAGCCTCGACCTGTTGCAATTTTTTCCGCAGATCTCCGACCTCCTCGAGAACTTTGTCGGCGCGCATATTCGCCTCTTTGGCTTGTCCCTCGCAGGTATCGGCCTTGTCCTGCGCATTGTCCTTCTCAAGCTTCATCGCTTGCATCTTCTTCTTGATCGCGTCCATGGTGGCGGCTTTTTTGTGACGACTTTCCTCACGAAACTAACGAGTTTGCTGGAATTTAACAATTATTCGTTCAAGTACGATTGTCCATCGCGAACTCTCCATTGTTTTCGGGAAGTAAGGGCTCGTAGGCGATAGGCCGCTGTCACAAATGTTGTTCACTCACAATCAACGTAACTGGATTCATGCGAAGGCTTTAGTTAGGTAGGTTTTAAAATTCCAACATTTCTTACTCGCAAAAATATTAATTATTCATCAGTTAGCCAAAACTTCGTTATGTCTTGTCCATTTTGGAGATTTTGTTAGGTGTTATATCAATCCAAACATAATGTATTGAGTCAATTCAACAATAGTGCGAATAATCAAAGTTTTATTAAAATTAAAAGAGAAAAAAAACAATCGTTAATAAAATCAAGGATTGTTGTAATAACGATGGATATCAGGATTCTTCAAGGACGACAAAAGTCTCACAGACCTCATATCGAAGGTCGAAGGTGAACATTTAATCGTCATTTCGAATTATTGAATGATTCTTCGGTCCAATAGTAAGCCCTGTCGGATCTTGGATGCCTGGCAAAGATTTAATCCAACCAAGATTCGCGACGTGATTCACCCTAGGCCTCGTACAAATTGCATCTTACTAAACGTAGCTACACGGCAATAGCCTTATTTTAGAATAACGAGGAATTCGCTAGCCAAAGTTGACGCGCGCGTTCTCAATCAGCCACCGAGATAGAGACAACGACACCGAAATACGAGAAAAAATAAGTTGATCCGTTGATCGTTGATACGTCGACTATTATTTTGAATGAGTTTAATCATATTTGGTTGGGTGGAGCTATTACTTTGGAGAGGCCACCATGGAGAGCGGGTGTCTTTAACGGAAATAGAATCTACCACCGAATTCTATAAATACGCGGGCGATGCTGAGGTTGGCTAACGCGTCTCGATTCGAACGAGCTAACTGGAGGAGCGGACCTCCGTAACCCAGAAGTTCGAGCTTTACTTGGCCGCCAACGCCGGCCGACATCCGATCTAAGTGGTGCCCCGCTCTCTTTATTTATAGAATTTTCGAAACTTTGCGAAACAACGCGCTTGAATCGCGCACTCGCGAATGAGCCGATAACGCCTCAAAAATTTACCCCAATCGGTTCTATTATATCACTCAAAAGTTTCGAATCAGAATTTTTTTACTCGGTATAGAAAGTGTTGATGGAGAAGAAGCTTTCTTTTTCTTTTGTTTATTTATTTACATGCACAATGTAATATTGGGAAAAATGCCAATTTTAGGTTTTTAAGCAGCAAAAAAGTGATACGCTCGATTGACTTTTATTCGAAAGTCCATTGACTCTGTCTGAATTGTCCAAAATGTTTGTGCTATGCAATTTTGAGAATAGTATGTTATTCTACTCTGGACTACACATCAACGACATTTTTAATATCTTTTCTTTCAAACTTTTGTAATTGTAAGATCGCAAATGTATCGTAAAATTGAAAGGTTTTAGAGCAAACTTATTGGTCAAGGTTTTGAGGATTTTGTAGAAGAAAGAACGGAAAATGGAAGAAAATGTTGTGTTACTTTTACACACTCGTCACACATTTTTTTTTTTTGGCAACTTGTTAACGTGTTAATTCTACTTACGACATTCTAAAGCATAAGCGGTATAGCAGCACTGTTATTATTTGCATATCGGCACATCTATCTCCGTCAAACGTTGCAATTCCTCGAAGTTCGTAGTGCAAAGCAATGTCTTTTATCTCTCGGTGCGTAAGGAGGGGCTGTAAGCTCGGAAGCAGCAGCATCAGCAGTAGCAGCAGCATCGGCAGCGGTCGTGCGCGCGATTTAAAATTAAAAGGTCCTTCGTTCCGTCGTGTTTCACACTCGCGATATATTTTCTCTTCTTGCATTTTTTTTTATCTCAATATTATTATTTACGCTTCCCGCGTAAAACTCTTACGTTGATGAGAACTTGCGCGATTTTTCGGGCAGTAGCGGAAAGCTCGATCGAAGCTGCGGAATTGTAGCAAACACACGTTCGAAGACGTTTTTCCAAGGTGAAGCGAAAAATGATTTTTCTTTTCTGTCTCGAAGATCGAAAAAAAGCTTTACGCGCGGCGCGATAGGAAGACACTTACCTACCCGAGCTAGCAGAGCGACGCGAGACGAGTGCCGTTCTAAAAGCTTGAACGCGCCAAGCTCCGAAAAGTCGCGGGTGGGGAAACCAAAAATGGCGAGCCACCAAATCGCCCTGAACGTCAGACGGTTTCACGAGTACGAGTTTCTTCTTCTTCCACTACCTCGTCTTCTTAGTCTTCTTCTTCTTCGGCTTCCTGTCGTCGCGCGGGGAAACGGGGGCTATCGTGTTTATTCCTACAATTTCGAAAAATTTTCGAGCTTTACGCCAATGCGCGAGCTTGCGACCGGGAGAGGGGAATTTCGACGAGAGTAATCTCGTTTGGCGACGATCTAGAAAAACAGATCGAAAGCTCGAGGCGGGGTTTGCAAGCACCGTCGCGCTGCCGACCCATCGATCTTCGCCAACGCTCACGGACCGGAAGTTCATGAACTTAAATGCAATTCCGTTGGAATTAGGATCGTTGGAGAAATTGTGATGATGCGGTCTTTTCGAATGATTATGAAAATAACGTAGGAGCTTAGCGGATTGTTATTTGAGAGTTAAATCAATAAAGTTTCTTCTTCTAGAGTTACAGGGGCAATGTTTTAACGTACGAATAGTTGCAAGGAAACGTGAATAACTTGTATTACATTCTTCGGTCTAAATTTATCACGTGTACACATTCTTACAAAAATGGAACGTAGTCTCTGCGAACGGTTGAACGGAACTGAGAGAAATTCCTGTTTCCACTTTCGGTTGTTTTATGATTCTAACACTCGATGGGGGTTTCATTTTGGCGGCAAAACCGAATGAGTCCGTGTTTTCAAAAAGTGAGATTAAGTGAGATTCTTGTAATTGAGACTGTGAACGACGGTTTGAGACCGGAAGATGCCGATAATTGCTCAGACAGGAAGAAAAAAACGAGATAAACCTAACCGAATGAGTCCAACAGTATTCATTAATCCATAAGTTACAGACTATTTGAATTGTACCAAATGCTACCTCGAATAGCACCAAAAAATAAGTGTAACCTAATAATTATCATTTTTTCAACCGATTTGTCCGCCATGACAGATCGTTCGCAGCGTGGAATTGTTATGTCTCCATAACTCGTGTCATAGACTTATTCGATTCTGCCTCGAAACCACAGAATTATGAGCTTAAAAAGTTTTACTGCCATTTTCATATTCAATGCAAAGGAAAAATTCGACTTCATCGATGACAATAGATATTATAAAAATTGCAATATGAAGACCAAAAATCCAGTTTATTTCCGACTCCATTTCTTGGCCTGCATGATTTTGAGACTTAAGGTTTTTTTCTCGTACAAGGATCTGTACGAGCTTTTTTTTTAACATGTGCATGAGATGATTCACGAATCGAAATAAACTCTTCGCAAAGCATTTGGGAGAAAGGCCCATGAATACCCTTACGGGTTTTTAGCAGACGATAAACCGTGCTAACGACTCGGGGTTCTACTCGTGCTTCGCTGCAAATGGCGTCAGACCGAACGGACGCACGGGAAGAATATTCTTCATAACAGGCTCCATTCTAAAAAAAATTGCAGGAAAGCGAGGTTTTCCGAAATTTTGGTAGATGGTAGCACGATGCGGAATTGGAGAAACAAGCGAGTAGCGGAAAAGCTCGACGAGCTTCCAGATCACGGATCACCGTCGAGCTCCGTCCCGGACCAGCGATGACGAAAGCATTCGTACTTTTCGGGTGAGGTTTACGCGACTGGCGTCAGGTTACAGGGAGCCATTGGTTTTGCTCCAATTGTCGTAGCGTTTTTTGTGTCAAGGTTTTGTATTCGTTAATATTTCACAAATGTATTGATGCTCGATATAACTAAAGCACACTGACTGTGGATTATCGGATGTTGTTTGATTGCGTGTAGCTTTGTCGATAATCGACAGAGACACTACTTCCATCAACTACTCGTAATTTTTTAATTCGGTAGCTGTTGATTTTGCTTTATTTACAGCGAAAATAAAGACTCAGAGCGAATGTATTATTTATTGAAGATTGGAATTTTAATGCCAAGAACGTTATCTCGTCAGCAAATTGATATTCTTAGTTAGGTAGTAATAGTTTTTTTAAATTATTTGTTAACCAAGAGAAGGGCTATTGAGGGCAAACATATTATCTAACGAAGATCGTAATTTCAATGCCAAGGTCGTAATTTCGTCGGCCGATGACATTTTTAATTTGATAGTTCTTCATTTCTATTTGTTCCAAAGAAAAAATTTATTGAAGATTTTTATTGCAACTTTCATGGATAAATTGGGCGGCTATTAATTATGCAATTTCTTCGCCACAAATCTTGCTGAATTACTAGTACTTAAAAAAAATACCAATCGTACAGTTGTACGTTTCTGCAAGTGGCAATTGCCACGAGCACGATTATATGACGAAAGTTTGAAACTTAACAGCCCCAAAAATGCATCTATCTATCTGTGATTTAGAGGCAAAACCGAACAGGTCCATTTCTTCAAGAAATGAGATTAAGTGGGATTATTGTACTTGAGACTGCAAACCACGTTTTCAAGAATGATTATAGCAAAAACCTATCAAGGAAGAAATAAACGAGATTAACCTAATCGAATAATTTCATTTTGGAAGCAAATTCGATCAAGTTCAACGATGTTTTTTTTTATGCACAAGTTACAGAACGTTCAAACCTTACCGAAATCGACCTTGAATAGTACCAAAAACTAAGCGTAATCCGACAGTAATTATTTTTCAAATCGATTCGTGCACTGTTACGAAGCGTTCGCAACGTAGAATATCGTTATATCTGGAAAACACGTTTCACAAAGTTATTTGTTTTTGCCTTCGAACCACAATATATATACGCAACTTAGCTGTTTACTCGTCCCGGAATTTTTTCTTCGATGTCGTCGGTATCCTTGAACCATTAATTCGTTTCGGATTGTCCACGTATATGACTTGCCACCCAATTTTGGTGGACAGCCAATGAGAATCGGCACGCGTAACATCAGCGGGCTTCTCGCCTCCTCGCTCGTCAGAGACCAATCTTACCAGGGAAATGTGCGTCCCAAGAATAGGATTCGGTAACGACACGGGAAAATCTATTTATAATTCGTTAAACATCGGATATTATATAGGAAAAGCATCGGAGACATCGTTTGGAGGGGGAAAAAGGGAGGATTATGCTAATTCGACGGCAGATTCCTGCAGCTCGATCTCGCGTCTTCCATTAATCGCTGAGCTGCTACGAACGATCCACTGAGCCCCTGTCGATTGCGCACGCTCCAAAGCTTGCCACGAAACATCACGGAAAGCTTAGTCTAAGAGCACGTTTGCTAGCAGTATCGGATTATAGCTCATAAGAAACATTTCCGTTTCTCTACCGGCAACCATAAATTTCTTATTTTGTGACGGAATACGTTGATTATAGTATCAAAGTTAAACCCTCACACAACACACTGGGTCATTTCGACCCCGTTTTGTTCTTGTAACCAAGCTTTGAAGAAAAAATTTTCATTGATTTTGATATGCACGTAAATAATGCCAATCGCAATTTTAATTAATACCTTCATTAATGGCAAACTTTGTGCAGGGTCAAATTGACCCTGTGTGCAGTGTTTGATTAAAAAAAAAAAGTGTGTGGTATAAGGGTCGAAATAATATAGATTATATCCATGTATCTCATCAACATTAGGTTTGTAGTTTTGACGATTCCTGTAATGTCTTATTATTTTTTTTTTTTTTACAATTGTTTTTTTTAGTGTAGGATAAAAAAATCTTTTCCATAAGTGATTCCCAAGACTGTAATCAACGCCGTTGGTAAAGTCAATAATTTATTGTGATAAAAGTTTTATTCGAATAATAATTAAAATGAAAATAAAACAGCAGTAAACGATGAACATTAAATTACGATAATTCATCGATCGTTCTCTCGTCGTCGACACATTGTCGTCATCTTTGCACTCGACGAATTCGTGACAAATTCACATCGACGTTGCGACTATAAACTCCACCTCCGCGGAGCACCAAAATTGCGTTAACCAGATGCGAAACAAAAAAAAAACCCCCAAAAATCAAACGACAAAAAAAAAAAATGATAACAAGTCCGCGGAATCCCTGGCACGGAAATCGAGGCCTGTTCCACTTTCGTTCTACATCGAGACGTGAAATTTGTTAGTAGCCAAAACAAGAATCGTTGAAAAGTGACGAACACACATATTTTTTTCTCAAACGTTATATTTATAACGAAACTTTATATTCCTGCTACTAGCAGCTCGATTTTAATTTTGTCAAGGATCGAGAGCGCACGAATAAATCGACTTTGGATAATTTGCTATATTTTATTTATCGCTTTCACGCTTGACATTTCGTTATTTTAAAAAATTTCAATTTCGTTACGAATAGGTGTTATTTTTTTTTTTTTATATTTTTTTTTTACCGCCGTGCTTCGACGGTTGATTCTCGGGTTAGGCACTCGGCGACAATGGATATATTTTATGGTACACGGGATACCGTCAATCAAATTACGAGAATATCGCTGTATCGCGAAAGACAAAGAGACAAGAGAGAGAAGAGTGTCTTCGACGATTAAACATATATTGGCACGTCGTGTGCGTTCGCAAGGCTCGTGCGATTTATCGGAATAATTCATACACGGATCAATGAAATAACTATCCATTGTTCTCGCAATTATCTTTTTCGTTCATCAATATTGACTACCCGCGTAAAATTCCGTTATCCGCTCCGACGTCTCGACGGACGATTATTGCAAATTTGTGTAACTCTTCGCAAACGTGCATTTTTTCGCGGAATCATCGCTCGGTCGTAAAATCATTACGCGATTATTATGATTAAGATATTTCGAATTTTTGTGGGTTTTCGTTATTTTCCGTTGTTTCGATCGGCGGCGAAAAGAGACAACGACGGGGTTACGGGCACGAAGGATAAATCACGACCGTTGGACATTTGCTTATCCTAGCGTAAATTAATAATAGCGAAATTATTCGATAAGCAATATGGTATTATTACGATACAAAAAGCGAACGATGCGAAACGATTCCCTAATGGTCACGTACATCATATAAAATCTCTTCTTCGAACGATCGAGACGTAAAAAAAAATTAAAAAAATCATTTGGCCGAGGAGAATTATCGTATCAGACTTAATTCGCGATTTTTCAACACAAGCCGTGCAAATTCGAAATACGTTGGTTCGGTCATTTTTTTTTTTTTTTTTTTCATCAAGCGTCGCGTGCTATGTGGAATGTAAAATTGTCGCGAATATTTTTTTATCGCGATATGATTGAGTTGATTTGATGGATGAACGCCAGCATTTTTATTTTTATTTATCCAACCGATGTAAATCCGACAATTTATTATTAAAATCTTCGTTTCGTTCGTCCAGTGCTGGCGCTCGTTCACGCGTGCGAGAAGAAATCGCCACAGGTTATATCTTTGTCGTTTTTTTTTTAAAACTCTGTTTTGTTTATAATTAAGCGGTGTGATGTGTGATAAATGAAGAAATTGGACAATCGTTCGTTCCACCGAAACGCCTCGACGTCTTTTTATGGAATTGTGGACGAAAGATGTGGCGTGAAGGTTCCACGTGGTGGCAGTGTGATTTCTGAGCGCGTTTAACGCCCAACCCCGACGAGCCATGTTAATATCCGGCGAGGTCGGCGATTGTTTGATCCATCTCGTCGGCGATCGCTTTGTACTTACTGCGCTCGTTCGTCAGCTCGTCTGCAACGACAAAGGAAACGTGGGATATGTATTAGCGGGCACAATTGTTAGTCGGGTACAGAGGAGCAGAAGGATACTTCGTTCTATCCCTAGAGTTCGTTAAATCGTTGTGTTTCGACTCGATTGTCCTTGGAATTCTTCTTTGCAGGTGTAACGCGCGTTTAAGACATTACGATTTCACTTGGGGGGGTTAGGCCACTTTAGGGTGTTCGAAAAATCGATGGTTTTTTTTAAATAGTCCCTTGGGATCTCAAAAATGATGTCGCGAAAGATTATGGACAGGAAAAATCTTTAAGTAAAAAAATTATCCAAAAATAAAATCGCTAAAAAATTGTCCAAACAATAATAAAGATTTCTCAAATTAAGTCATCGAATAATTTTTTCATAAAAATCGTTCCTTCTTTTCCAACCAAAAAACCCATAACTTTTTATTTTCCGTACATTCAGGTTGGCCGAAACGTACATACATTAAAAAAAAAAATAAACCATACAGAGAAAAATGAAACAAATATTTTGCATTTTGATGCACCGCAAAATATTCAACGACTATCTATCGAACTAATTACATTATTCGTGCGGAAGGATGAAAATGTGTGTTGCATCGAAAGCGTGCGTCGTGAAGTGCTGTCAAGCCGATACATCCACCATCGAATTTATTGATAATCGTACAATGGAGAAAGGTTGAAATAATTTACGACAAACCGTTGCGGATCTCGTGTGTGTGTGGTTTTTTTTTTTTTATATCGTAGATTAATTTAAATTACAATAATACAAGTAACAGTTAACTGGCCCGAATCGAGGGCTGGATATCTTGTGACGCGTGTGTGTGATTTACGATTCGTGAAGTTGACGGTAGAGTAAAAGCGAGGCAATTGAATATGCCAACGTAGTCCATTTAGCCGACCAGCTCGGTAAAGGTGAGATCCAGGTCGTCGCAGATGTATTTGTACTTCTCCTTCTCGTGGACGAGTTCGTCTGAAATTAAAAGTCAATGATATAAAAAAATCGCGAAGACACGAAGAAGACGAAAAATTGCGCGAGAATGGGCTTCGTTTCGTAATTCGGCCCTCGATGGCCTTTCGACGCAACGTCGATCAATCAAATTCCCTTCCCGTCATTCGCATTAGAAGGTTAAAAAGCAGAAGCGTGGATTTAACTTACGGAAAAAGTCGTTAGAATAAGCGAAATCTAACAAATTCACAAGCATTCGAGAACAAACTGCGGTTAAAGCAGTTAGACTCCGTAGAGTTCTTCGAACGCAACGTCCAAGCCATCACCGATTTCCTTGTATTTTTCCTTCTCAACGACCATTTCATCTGGAAGAATTTCGTCATAATTATCGAACTACGAAGCTTTCGCACAATGTTGGAACTGCGGGAATGAGGATCGGCGATTCGTCATATTTCACGTTTGAATTTTCAATAAATCCATCGATCGAATTAAGATCGTTATTAATTTTTTTTTCCCCCAAACGAAAAACTACGAATACGTAGATTATTAAAATTTATAAATATCTTTCAACATTCCCAAGATAGAATTTCGTTTGATATCCACAAAATTATTCTTTGAACAAAAATAAATTGGAATTTTTTCAAGAATTTAATTTTGCAAAAAAAAAATTGTATATTATTCTTGAACGCTTCGATGAGACACCGACGAATGGTCAATAGCTCAATGAAGCGTATGTTTACGGCGCACGTGTTACGTATAACTCGTGATGCACGTCGGATGAAGTGAACTGAATGGAGATCGGTTATCGCGGCGTGGTTGGCCTTGACGTTAATGGGATCGTGGCTCGAGGGGGTCATGAGCTGCTAATTTTCGATGCATCGGATATCGTGTAAAATTGTTTATTCACGAGAAACGATATTTCTCATCCGGAAATTGTTGTCTGCCGGTTGAGTACGGATTCGGGATGAGGGAAAAATCGACGAGGATACAATGTGCGACGCTGTTAAAGTTACGTTTGTAAATAAATGCAGGATTAAAATCGAACAATAAAAAAAAAGAAAAAAAAAAGACACATCGAAGGACGTAACATTTACTCACCGTGGCTTTTGGTATTCGTATACGTACCATTTTCGGCCTCGCTGCATGCGATTACACTCTTGTAACAGCGACTTAGTGGGTTACGAATCGCCGCAGGAAAATCATAGCGTTAGAACGGACAAACTCAACAACGAAAAACGAATTTTAGAAAGAAAAAAAACAAAAAACAACGACAAAGCACTCAGAATGTTTTTTTTTTTTTTTTCAAAATGAAAATATATATTATAAACAGATTTATAGTAATAGCAATATATAATAATTATTATTACAATGATATTAGTGATATTATCATACCATTCTTCTTTTTTTTTTTAATTTATTTAATATTAAGTAAATTAATTATCGAATTAATAACTGAAATAACGTTTTTTTTTTTCTAGCGTGTTGCGTTTGATCAATGTAGAAATAATATTTTTTTAAATTAATCGCTGATCGAACGTGAAATCGTATTGTACTCATGATGTTTCCTCGCGATCCGGAAAACAAGGCGAAACGAGTCTGTTGATTTTTTTCTTAAATTTTTTTTTTTAATCTTTCGCGCAGCCGTACAAAAAAAAAAAAAATTTGCGAACTGCCGTTCTGTATACATCTCTTTTATATTTTCCGCGATAATATTGCCTCTAATTACCGTAAAAAATAATAATATACAAGTCACAATAGCAACATTATTGCGCTATCCTCATGCTTCGATAGATCGTGATGGACGACAATAATTCAGGGTGCGATCATTCAGTCGTACGATACGGAATCTAAGGCTCTGGAAGGTTTTTTCGCAACGAAAAATGGAAGTATACTTCGTTCTAAGTATGAATGAAAAAGAAAAAGGAAAGAGAAAACTGAAAAAATAATAATAATAATAATAATAATAATAATAATAATAATAATAATAATAACGTTTTCGGGATAGACGCACTATTGCTAGGGGCAATAATTTAATCGAGGCAGTAATGACGATCGAAGCGCGCGTAGAATGAGCTTTTTTTTTTCGCGCGGCGATTACTCCCATTGACAAATTTTCACGATTGTACAATCGTCGATCTTAAAAATTATCGTTGACTCAGCCGCGATAATCGAAAATTATTTCGTTCAAAATCGCGATAATTCGTTCGTATGTGTATCAAAAATACGCACATGCACAATTTGTTACAAGTCGAATGATTCGCGGTTGTGTACGACGAGTTGGCAACGGCTGAACCGACCGAGACACTTTTAATTTTCGTTGTACGTTCGGCGGAAATGTATTAAAAAAAAAAAAAAAAACAAATGTTCTAGCATCGATATCGATATCGCGTGAACGACGTTTCGTTCGTAACTCGTCGTCGTAATCGAAAAGACGCGCGAAACGCGGAATGTGAATGAAATACGAGCGCTTCTCTATTACGAGAAACCCGCTGCGGTTGCAAAAACGCCAATTTATTGCCCCAAATTCTTTTTCGTTTCCCTATAATTATTTCAATTTTAATTTTATTTTTATCGTTTTTTTTCAAATTGTCTTTTCTCGTTTTCGTTTCTTCGATAATTCACCCGCACATCGATCATTTTGACGCACAGGCGGGAACACACGACATACACACGGTGAATGATGGTGTCTCAGGGAAAAAAAAAAAAAAATTCGGCCAGCCTAAAGACTGCATTGCTTCGCGTTATGTTAAGGGTGCACCGTTTTCAGCGCGCGCCAATTAGTTTGCGTTTCGTTTTTTTCGTTTTGTTTTTGTCTTTTTTCGTTTGTTTGTTCCACCGCAACAACATGAGGTTTGTTTTACATGTTCTGGATGTCATGCAGGGTCGCCTCCATCTCTTCCTGCAGCAATTTGTTTTTCTCTCTCTCGCCGACGAGGTCGTCTGTAAATATCACTTGTTAAAGGCACACACGCCACACACACAATGACAAACTGCGTGGGTTAAATTAATTTTGATTTACTTTCATAGCAAATCCCACACAAAATACGGGCGGACGTTAGTTTACCAAAGAATTTGGTGGATTATAGCTTTTTAAAAAAATAATTCTATCGGTTCCCTTAATCTCTGTAAACCCCTTAATGTCAGTCAGGGTTTTAAACATCTCTCGAAAAGCTTCTAAAAATCGTCGAATTTAAAATAATTTTCGTCTTCGAGCCGAAGCTTCGAAACGTTGGAAAATTTTTATCAAACAAGCCTAAACGCGTGCAAATATACGCGAGTACTCTTGTTCGTACGTTTTATCGTTTGTATCACGAACATTTGGTCCGTGTTGAATAAACGGGATCGCGTTGTTCACAGAGCTCTATCATAAACTTTAGCCTCGACGTTAGAACTTTACAATCTCGGCCCTGCAATGATGTAAGCTCGTCGTGACAATAAAAATCTACGATTTTTTACCGCGACAACCAAAAATAATACCAATTGTAGCAATGTAAGTAATAAAATTTAACGTGATGCAATAATTGAAAAAGTGCAACGATGATGGGTTTTTTAGTGGTTGAGAATAAAACAAAAAATATTGTTTTTAAGAAACGTACCCTCGAGCCTGTCGACCTCCTTCTGGAGCTTCTGGACCGATCTTTCGGCGAATTCGGCGCGAGCTTCAGCCTGTGGAAATTGCGCAAACATTTGGGATGAGAATTGTACATCGGTTTTTGAATAAATAACGTGTTATCGAGGCCGTCACGACAATCAAAAGTTTAGAGGAATCAATGAAAACTTCGTGCAATCGATTATTCGTAAAATTATTTTGATGTTATTGTTATGGAAAAATAGAAAATGAGTTAGAATTCAATTAAAAAACGTCACACCGGCGTACCTTCGAATATCGTCGTGTAATTGCGACACAATTGACAATCATGGAAGTCAATTCGAGCATGAATTATGATAGAAAGTGATGTGACATAAGATTTTTTGAATTAATCGAACAGATTAAAATGTTTAACGTTGATTTGATGAATCATTGAAGATTTAGAATAGTAACTTTTGTATCTAATCGTTGATGTGGAAGTGAGAAGTAGTTTGGAATTGAAACAGTATGAAAAAACTGATGGATTAAGGGCAATAGCCAGACGCGAGTGCATCGAACTGTTGCATTACCTCTTTTAACTGGCTGTCCAGTATCTTGACCTGGCCTTCGAAGGTTTCCTCTCTCTGTGTCGCCTGGTATTTAGTGAAATGCACAAAAGACAAACAAACGATTGTTAGTACGAAGCAACACAAGCCGTCGGATGTTTCTGCCAACCGAATAATGATAATTGTTCAGTTGTTCTACAGCTCGCCCCTGGTCACGTCGTTATTATCTAATTCACACGTTTTCGTTATTTTTTATGGGGGGGTTTTTTTTTTTAGTTCTCGGTAAATTTTTAGTCTGTTGCGAGGGTGAAATAAATAAAAAAGCACGTAAAAACGAGCGAAAACCGGCACTCCTGTAGGATTTGTACCTCCTTTAGACGAGTGGTGAGGGTCTTAATTTGGTTCTTGTACTCTTCCTCACGCTGGTTGGCCTACGTACGTCATTTTTTATATTAAAAACAGTTTTCTCATTATTCCCAGATTAATCTGATTCGCGAAATTTAATTCCCAAATAATCTATTTCAAATTTTGAATCGTATTAAATATCGCGATAACAATAAATTATACAAAAAATGAATTATAAAATAGATAAATAATTATAAATATAAATAGATAAAGAATTATAAATAGATAAATAATATTTTGGACGTTATTTTTCATTCGAACAATTCTTTACCTTTTCCTCGGACACCTCGAGGGACTTCAAGTTGTTGCCGACGACGCGAAGCTCCTCCTCAAGCTCGACGATTTTGCTGCAATGAAAAATATCATTTTTTCAGCACGTATATATACGACACGCCGTGGAATAACATTCGTATGTCGTAAAAGAATTTCCACACGACATAGGAATATTACGTGAAACGCGACGATGAATTCAATCAAGCGGTAAACAAATAAAAATTCATGCACAAAACACTGAACTTACGATTCGGACAATTCGGCTTTTTCCTCGGCGCGTTCGAGGTCCTGCTCCATCATGACTAGCTTCCTGGCGACCTGCGATCAACAGCCATACGTGTCATGCCAAAGCAAACTCAAAAATTCAACGAAACATTTGTGTCTCGTGCTATTTACGAGTTTAATAATTGACGACAAAAAAAAAAAAAAAAGAACAAAAAATCAACGATAAAAGTTTCTTCTTCGATTTCTGGCTTTGCTCCAACCGGTGAAATTCTCCTCTGGAAACCTCCTTCGCTGCTGATGGGAGTTAAAAAGCGCTGCGTAATTCGAAATTTCAAAACGAGTGTTACTTCGAAAATTCTAAAGGCTTGGATAACCAATTTTCATGACTACGTGCGTTACTTTCTACGATTTATAAAATAAGATTATGTAAACAAAAAAAAAATTGACGTCTCTCTGAATCACGTGACTCGAAATTTCGAGCTTCCAATTCAAAATTATTACATTACGATGAAGTGGGAAAATCTTTTTTCACCGATTTACAATTACTCTAATAATGGAGTTATAATTTTGAATAATTTATTTGTCACGAGGATAATTTTTAATGATCCGGATGGATCGTAATGGATTCAGAGAGTTACATCGGGCTGGTGATTATTGCGAATCGAACGATGAAAAAGTCACGACAAACGAACGAAACGAAAAACAATGATAGGCCAAACAATTGCACTCGATGTATGAAACGATGCTTACGACTCTCCGGCCTCGGCACGTTCCTCAGCGCGCTCAAGATCGGCCTCAACCATGGCCAATTTACGGGCGACCTGTGTCAATGACATACACGTTTTTCTTATTTAACGAACCCTATTACATTGCGACAATCCGCTCGCACACCCCATTTATCTCTCGAATATTTTCAAGTTCAAGATTTCAATCGTTGCAACGAATAATAAAAACGAATCGTTGTGTTTTTTTTTCTCTTTCTTTTGGAGACGAGAAGACGATGAGACGAGAAAAGCGAGATAAAGGAGGTCTGCAAGGAGATAACAGAGTAAAATTGCGAGGTATGGCAACAATTTTTGCAGATAAACGTAAGTCGAACTGCAAAATTTCGCGGTGGCCTGCGAGTACCGCTTTGATAAATTGGATGAAGAGCTTCTTCGCTCGATCTTCGAAAGACGAAACCCCATTTTTTTTCCAATGGATCATTTCGTTGATTATAAATCAAAACCACGAGATTAAATGGGATATTTAATCTGGTAAATTGACGAATTTAGCTCACGATACTCGCGAGCGTTCCGTGTAAATCGGGCGTACAGGTCACAAACCACAACGAAGGGTTTCTCACACTCGGTTGCTGTTAGGATGGGGGAAAAAAAAGAAGCTGCAAAAGTTGTCAGTTGAAAAAAGATCATCCATCTCGATGGTCCAGCTGTTAGACGATAAGAGGTTATTGTGAAAACGCAAATCCGGACGATCCAAATCGATCGTAGGACGAAACATCAAACCATGATACAACACACGTTGTTGTTTATCACGTGGAATAATTAATTTCCTATTTATCTTTTCGTTCTTCTCCTTCACCGAAGATTCAATTATTCATTGATTCGCGGTGATCTTTTAATTCAGTAACTACTTGCCTCTGCAGTTCGTTGTCCGCTAGCCGAGGACTCGCGTCGATCGAGAGAGAACATTCGATAACGTTGAAAAAAAATTTAAGTCCAAAGTTTCGATTGAAATAAAAATTTAAGAAAAAAAAAAAAATTAAAAATTAAATTAAAATTAAAATAAATCGAGAAAACGTTTCACCCACTGTGATATGAAAATACTTCACGAAACTTCCAACCCCGTAATTAAAAATCCCGATTCGAGTCACAACACAAATAAAATTATCGATTTGGGTTAAACGTTTCATAAAAATTCTGAAACATTTGTCAACTCCCAGAACAATTGATCCAATTGCTTCTATACACGTGTTACATATCTATATATATTTTTTTTTCGTTTCGAAACCCTCCAAATTCGTGTTAATGAGTTATTTTCGCGACCGATAAGACGGTCGATAGTCGTTGACGAATTTTACGCGTCAATCTTCGTGTCAGCACGTTTCGTCGACGAAAAACAAACAAAAAATGTTCCCCCAATTAATTAATTATTTCGTTATCGATCGGCAAAGAGCCTGAATCATCGTGCACAACCGTAAGTACCCCTGAATTAATTGAATTATCGATTATAATTGTCCGAATCTGGCGTTGTTGCCAAAAATCGGTTCCTCCCTTCGCCTTAAACCCCCTCCCTCGCCCCTCGTTGATAAGCCAACAACTCGTCAACCCCGAAAAACCTCGCACTTAAAACTTCTCCACTATAGCACCACTTTTTCCTTCGCGTCAATTCGCATTCTCTCAAAAATTATTAGCTTATACCATATTTTTTTTTCTCCATCATTTCTTAACGTAACAAAACGATTGAGCTTTCGTCGTATAATATCGCAGTAGGCTTTTCTCGCACTGCTGCTCCGAGGATTCTAAAATTGCCCGTCACACGTGTCGTTCACTATTTGTTGTTATTTCCGTTGTTGTTGTTTTTTTTTTTTTTAGCGGCTGATATAAAGAGAGAAAAAAAAAACGATGAAACGATACTAGTTCGAGTCTAGCGTCGTCATCGCATGCGCATTTAAATCACATTTTCTTTTTTTCTTTTTCTTTCGTTGTTTTCTGCCTCCTCGATTCTATCTAAGACGTAGCTTAGCCGAAGAAAGAGGCGAGAAGAAACAAAGATTTTTCTCGTTCCGAGATTTTCGACGTTGAAATTCTTCGACCGTGAGCCGAGAATATCACGTCACGATACGCGAAACGTACACAACCGCGTTGCAAACCGCGTGAAATAATTGCCGCGGTAACGATCGTTATTATCGATCGACACATTATCAGCGAACACACAGCGAGTTAGGGTTAGACACTTTGCTATCGACTAGGAACCATCACTGCAGCCACGCTTGTTTTTCGTTGCGGGTTCTCGAACCTCATCGTATTTCTTGTCAGCCTCTTCGGCGAGGAATCTAGCCTCCTTCAATTGGTTCTCGAGGGCATCCATGCGCTCCTCGTCGGCCAAACTGCGGTTCTCGAGAATCTTGCGGGCGCTTTATACAAGTTTCAATGGAAAATTACAAATTAATTAAATTGTACGAGAATTTTTTTTTTTTTTTTTTAACGAATCGATAGCTCTTGCTGTTCGCGATGCTTCTCGGCTCTGCTACTCGACACCTTCACCTGCGAAATGCTGAAAATAAACGAAAATCAGCTATCCAAATGTACTCGACTCGGTAAATTAATTTTTACATCATTTTTAGATTACTTTTGAATGACAATTTTTTTTTTTTTTTGTCAAAGAAATATATTTTTTTGTGAGTTTATATTTAGAATTTGGTTTTTATTTATTTTGATGATTTTTGCATTTTTTAATTGGTTGGGGTAGCAAAGGAATTCGAGGTATTTTGATGGCTGATTTGATATTTTTGAGCGATTGTTTTTTTTTTTTATTGTTGTCCTCGCTCGTAAGACCCACCTCCTCGTATTTTTTATCCGCCTCCTCGGCGATCAGCTTAGCTTGTGAGAGTTGCTGTTCCAGCGAGGAAACCCGGTCGTCCTCCATGTTCGTGCGGTTTTCGAGGGCCTTGCGTATCCTATCAATTTTCGTTTATTCACTTTGTTTCGTTCGTACGTTGAAAGACAACTACGACCCATGGATTATCGACTAACGGCTCGTTTAATTTACATCAGGGGGTCCGTTAAATCTTTTTTTTTCTTTGGTTAAGCATAGAGAGGTGCTCAGAAATTATGCGAAAGCACGAAATAATCTGAGAGAACATTTTTTGGTTGCAATATTTGGTGCCACAATGGAATTGAGTCTAAAATCTGAATCGAAAAAAAAAAACAAATAGATTTTCCTCAAAGATATTCTACTCATTTGGAAGTTACTATTTTCAATTGAAATTTTATTATACGGTTTTAGCAGTGTAATGCATTTCTCTGATCGTAGTACACGTTTTTATAGATGGAAAATATAAATGTGGTTTTAATACAACAATTTATAACTTTAATCTTACGAAAATTAACAAAATTATATATTTAATAATAAGAAAGTCACTTGGAGAATAAAAAAATTGACGATATTGAACATTCATTATTTTTACGCGTTTTTTTTAATCAATTTGAGACTCAACCCGATTGCAACACCTTGTGCTGCAATTGAAAAACTTTCTATCAATGTATTTAATGTTTTTACATCATTTCTTAACACATCCGATCGTGAACCAAATGTTTTTTTTCTTTAACGGACACCCGAACAGTCATGGATATTCATTCAATAAAAATATATTTGAGATTATCTTTCAATCCAATAACTGTGATTAATTATCATGCGAAAATTCAAGTCTTCAAATCTGTGCAATTATTATCGATAATTTTGACGACTTATTGTTCTGCAACGGATTTTGATAGTCGATAAGGCTTATAATCGAGGATCTTTTGATAGTGAAAGTATTTTAAAATACATTTTCATTGAATAAACGCCAATCCGTGGACCCAAATATATAAGACGAATTTTGTCGCGACAATGCGAATTCTCGAACTATTCGGAGAAATGATCGTAGGTGCGATAGTTGCTTTCACCAATGGCCATTCTTTCAACGTTACGAATGCGACGCAAGTGGAGTAATCTTGTTACGCGACAAGCTTCTCAAGATTCACTTTCGCTCTTTATTAGCCACCCAAGAAAACTACACATGACAAAGCTTTTTGGAGCAAACTCGAATCTTGTCGATACAAAATTACTCTCGTTGCCTATAAATCAACGTACAATGCAGCGACAATGGAACTTTTATTATCGTCTTCAGAAATAAAAAAAAAACGAACTGAAGCATTTTTTTTTCTTTCACTAAATTAACAAGAATTCTTCATTTTTTTTTATTATCATTTTTTCTTTTAATCTAATAAAAATGCAGTGTCCAGTTCCTCGTCGCTTCAACGTATCGATAACATTTCATAAACACGATCAGACATTGGGCCAATAATATTCTCACAATTTTTTCAATCGATTCTACAATGTTGCTTCAAAATCTGCTACGCTTTTCTTACTTACTTAAGTCGAAGTTAATAATAATTCATGATTCGATATTCAAGAAGTTACGATATCAATTTCAATTCACACCGAGTGACAATAATAAAAATAAAATAAAATAATTGAAAACGAATGAAACAATTTGAACAAATTCGTTGAATCGAATTTGTTCGAAAATAATTTATTGAGCCCATTATCGTCTATAAAAACCCATTATCCGGTGCGAGCGAATGACGAATATTTTCCGACAGTTCGAAATCACTGACAATTGGCAATGTTTAATCATAACCTCGAAACCACCGACGGACAAGGCGTCGGTTAGTTCGGTTCGGGAACGAAACGCCGGATGCATGGGCAACAACGCGTCCGGCGCGGCTATAATTTCATTCAAAAGCGACACACCGGCTTCATTCCCAAGCCCGAATGAAGGACGCATTGACAAGTGCACGCGCAATCGCATCGTCATTAGCTCGACCGAATCGTATCCATCCATCCATCGACGACCAACATCCGTAATCCGCAATCGATAATACGTATAAAAAATAATAATAAACCCAATAAAAAAAAAAAAAAAACCCCCCCCGCTAATAAATTGACACGAGCGTGTTTTTTTCTTTGCTTCGTAAATTAATCGTTGAGCCATTGCGAAGCTCGTTAAACGTTGACAAAAAAAAATTCTCACATTGCTCAGACGTCAGACTCGTCGATGAGTCAGACGTTACTCGTTAATCCGTTTCCGCGATAACGCAGGAAGTATATCATCGAGCGCGGAATAAAGAAAGCGAGACTGCCGCTGGGCGGTTGATCGTCGTTGGGGTGTCTGCGCGATGATTAAATCGTGATTGTTCGGATGACAGAGTAGAGGGAATTTTTCGGCGTGAATCATTCGATGAGCGAGTAAAATTATAATTCAACCCTGCTTTCGTTGCTTCCTCAGATCTTGACGTTTAAAAATAATTCGTTCGAAAGCAATTGAATTAAAAAACTGAATAAAATGGTGATTTGATTGCACATTGATTTTTCGAGATTATGAGGATATTTCGCGGCTACGTGAATATATTTTTTGGACTTTGCGCGTACGGACGACTTCGGAATGTGCGAAACGCGACCTCGTTTAGAAAGAATTACTCATCCGCAACGTTTGTAATATATATTCGTCGCGTTCATGACTGAAACGAAGAAAAAAAATAGAAAAAGAAGAAGTGTGCGAATTTGGTTGAAGAGAAACTTGTCGACCGATGATTTTACACGGGCGATATAAGTTCGCAGGTAGCTGAGAATATTCCGAGGATGGGCCGAGAGCTACGTTGAATCTCAAAAAGTTCACGGCCGGCTCAGACTGTCCCGGCTATTGATACCCCTCAAGCCACGCAAGTGCCCCCCCACCCTTCCTTCCTCTCGACTCGCTGAGTTGGCTTCGACGAATTCTACACTCTCATTACGATGAACGTCTCAGGTATTCCGACGTTAATCCGAGTACGCGATTCGAAAGTTTGTAAATAACGAAAATTGCGAATGTTTTTTGTTTTTCTTTCTTTTCGATTATTTGTTTCACGTGAATGAGAAAATATGAATTTTTATAGTTTTTGATGAACAATCTATGCGGTAAAATTGGTCTTCGTTGGAAACGTGAATTATTTTGATCGAATACGATGCGAATTTTATATGTAAATAAGATTTCCGGGTTTTTTAATAATTTATAATTTTTTTCGAATGGAGAAAAAAATGTATTGCTATTAATCAGGCGTATATAGTTGTGGTTAAAAAAAAATTACAGTCACGATGATTGTATGTATGTCGATAATTATTGGTACTCGGTCGATAACCTGGGCGTCTACCTCACGTGACGTGCAGATTTATCGATTCCTTCGAGAAACTCCTTTACAATTTACTCGCTCATCGTTCAGTGCTCGGAGAAATAAAAATGATGAAGAAAACAAAAATCCGGGGGGTGGGGAAAAAAAACAGATTCGAGCACTCTCGTCGTTGAGATTGCTTCTTACCGTTCGCTCTCATCGGCGGCTTGCGAAGCCTCCGCCAATTTGGCAGTGGCGGTGGCGAGGCGTTCCTCGGATCTCTCGAGATCCTCCTCCAGCAACTGAATGCGACGGTTCAGGGCGGCGACCTCGGATTCGGCCTGAAACACGAAACGAGATTACAAAAATTAATAAATTTATTCGTGATTATGAAGCAACAATGAAAAAAAAATTCGGTAATTATTATTAATCATAGTTCAGTATAATTGTATCCAAATATGAATAAAACCTAAGAAAATATATTGTAGCAACATAATATAATGAATAATAATTATTATATATAGTACAATATATTATTATAGTATATTCCATTATTTCCATATATATATCTAACTAATAAAAATAAATAAATAAATAAATAAATAAAATAAAAATTTATAATGAAATAATAAATATTAAAATAAATAAAAAAAATAAAATAATAAATAATAAATAAATATAAAAAACAAAAAAAAAATAATAAATTTAAAAATAAATAAATAAATTTTTAAAAAAATAATAAATATTAACAATAAATAAATATAAAAAACAAAAAATAAATAATAAATAAAAATAAATAAATAAATGATAAATAAAAATAAATAAATAAATGATAAATATAAAATGATAATAAATATTTAATATTATATTATATTATATTATATTATATTATATTATATTTAATTTAATATTTTTAATAAATTATAAAATATAAATGGCTTCAATATCCAAAATCCAACGGAATTTCGTGCTCAAAAATAACACTCAAAAACATTTAGTTATAAAAAAATGTGCGTTTGAATTCCGAACGGACGGACGAATCTCGAACGCGCTTCACGGGCTCAGCAATTATCATTCTCGCGGTACATAGACGTGCCACCGGTGAGATTCTTGTGCGAGCTCCGTGATCGCGCGGTTCACCGGTGACCCACCCAAACATCGTCGAACTGGAACGAGGTTCGCAGGTAGTTCGACCAAACGCGCAAACGATATCCTGAATCGAAATAAATTGCGAACGCGTCATTGCTCTCCCACGCTCCGCATCCGGAAATCCGTCCGCAATCGTTCATGAATTTACGGGCTTTTCAATCGGTTTCAAAGCGACCCAAAGCTTCTGACAAAATAAAACTTTTTAAAAAAAAACACGGACTTTTCATTAACTCTATTTATTTGAATCAGAATCGTGGATTTCCGTTTGATGAAACTTTTTATTTTCCGAAGATCCTCGGAGAACGCAATAAAATTTTATTTCCGTGCATCACATGAGGAAACCGAGAAATATAAATTATATATATGTGTATTATAGAATGCGGTGTGCGCACTCGACATTGGTCTCATTAAATCAAATCCCGACGGGCGGAAGCGAACGCGGTAACGGATCTTAATCCCCAACGTTCCGTTTCCGTTCAACGCCAATGACTTCGGTGTAATACCACCACGTAGCACAGTACGAAGGCGTAAAAAAAAGTCGTAATTGAAGTTTCTACGTTTGAACGATCTTATCGGAGATCGATAAGAACGATGAAATTGGAAAAAAAATCGCGAGACTTTAATAGTTCATTTCTGCTACCGTACCAAGTACAGGGTTGTGGCAACGAGAGAAAAAAAACGAGAGCTTTGCTACCGCAAAATTCGATCGCTCGGTTGTTAAATGATTGAACCTCTCGTACGAGTCTTACCACAAATTACCAACCTTTCTTCATTTTTTTTTTAATTTTATCACGCTTGATCGTGACTTTGATATGAATTTAGAATAAAAATGGAGCGAATTTGTTATGAATAAATTCAATTTAATTAGACCGATTTTACAGGAGCCAACTTTTTTATATCTAATCATGAGATCAGATTCCATCAATCGAGAATTGATTCAACATAGAAACTAGAAAAAAATTAGTCCTAATAATTTCCCCAATTTTGTTGTTCACTCGTTCTCTAAATAATTTTTATAAAACGTTACGAAGACAGAAGAGCCTTGTAAAAATATGTTGTAGCGGGATGGAAATCTCGTCGACTACAAGCGCATTCCGGCCGTAAATTTATTCCGTCTGTGTTGGCACGCAGGTGTGTAAAACGGAATATACCGAAGGCGAATAAATGAGAAAACCGTGGGACGTGCCGGCCGGCCATAATAATAATAATAATAATAATAAAAATAAAATTTAATCTCCAAAAAATCCCTGACACGTCGACGAAGCAACCGTCGAGATTTTTAATTCAACGGCGTAGAAAAAAAAAGATCAATAATATAATTGCGAATAGCTTGTATTGTACCGGTCCGGAAGATTGTCTCACGCGACGTGGGTAACGGCAAAAATTATGTAACTCGTCGTTATTAATAGTTCAATGATGCTCGACAAGACAGCGGAGTATTACGTGCGCGCATGTCACAATTAGAGGCAATTTGCCGGCGTTCGATGAGAGCACCGGCTCGCGTAGGTTCAGCTACCTTTCGTCGTCATAAAAACCACCGGGAATTATGCATCGAGAATCGAAGCAACGTCTCGACGCCGGGCGTTGAGAAATAATGAATATTAGAATGCACGGAGTGCACATTTTTACATTATTCTCTGGAGAATCGAAATCGACACCGGTTACGCATATTAATAAGCAAATGACAATCGTCTCACGCTAAATAAAGAGTAAATGTGAGATAAATGTGTTGAAATATTCTTTGTATGCCGGCATGTATTTTTAACAATTTTAATTTATAAATTTTAGATACCTTTTAGGGATAATTTGATTAGTCGATTTATCTGTGGTTTAGAGGCAAAACCGAATAAGTCAATTTTTTTGGAAAATTATATTGAGTAGCTTCTCCAATTTTTTTAATCAAATTGTTTCTCGCGGTTCCATCTGCGATATAAATGTGTATACTTATTCCCTCGTACAATTGTTTTAATTGAAACAAGTAAAATATTCAGAGCATATCTATCAATTTTTATCAGTCATAACAACGTTGTGATTTTTATCACAGCAATAATAACACATAATAATAACTAAACATAATAACTTTGACAAAAAATATGCGCATCGTGTTCGCTTTGACGTCACTCTGACGTGTTGAAATTACTCGTCAAAGCGACGAAACCAACTCAGCGACGAAAATTGAAACAAAAATAAAGAATGATTCGAAGCATCCGGAAGACACGTGGCGTTGTCGCCACATTTTTTCCAAAGTGCTTCTGCATAAGCCCGAGTATTAATCATCGCAAGTAGCAAGGGGTCACTCGTCGTCGCCCGATGCACGGAGCGTAAGGAGTGGGAGGCGGCTCGGGCGACAATGAGCGACTCGAAAGAATGAAGAAAGAAGTGAAGCTTCGAGCCTACGAATAGCCAAAGCCGAATAACGCGGCGCGACAATGGGTCAGCGCGAGACTTCGCGTAGCTTACTGTTTTCCAAGTGCGACAAAGAAATAAAGGTACAACGAAAAAAATGAATAAAAATACGTCTTGAAGAAGAAAAAAACTGACCAAGAGAGTGTTAGGCACGCAAGACATGATAGGGTTTCGTAGCCATTCTCACTCATTGCGAAAAAATTCTAATAATTAATTCTAATTCCTAATTATGTATTAATTCCTAATTATGTATTAATTATATATTAATTATCTATTATGTATTAATTATGTATTAATTATGTATTTATTATGTATTAATTTCTAATTTTTTTCATAGACTATTTTCGCTGCAGTACTTGATATAATTTTCATTCCATATGCTAATTAAAAGCTACTTTGTCGATTTTTTTCAGATTTTTTGCATCGATAGTTTAAGTATTGGGGAGGAGGAGGAGGAGGCACTCTGATAACAACGTTGAAAGAATATATCTCGTGTTTGATTAAAAACAAAAATGACCTAGGACATTATTTACAGCATTTCAGCAGACCTGTTACCCCCTAAGGAGGAGTGAAAGATTTTTTTTCCTCACGAATCTCATCATTACTGTTTCTTGTTTCATCAATCTACAATCCGTAACCCAAATTCACTCTCAATAGGCAAGTAAACAAAATAATGCCACAACTCCGAAATCCAGAAAAAACGGACGGACGGCCGGACCGAAGCCATAACGCTTCCCAGACGGCTACGCCTTAAAAACCCTCAAAAACGACGAAATTTTTACGAAGAATTCGTTCGATATGATTCACGCGAATCGTCTCGTTGTCCGCAAATCTCGATCGATTGCTCTCGCAACGCTCGTTCGTGTTCTCATTGACACTACGTCGTTCTTAGCGTCGACGATGTCGTTTACAAAAGCATACTCGAATGATTATGATAAACGATGATTCGTGATTATTGAAAATAATGAGCCCCACGGGACGACGCACAGCTCATCGTTACTTTCACCTTGGAAAGTGAATATACCGACGATTGCACGGAGTCATTCCACAGAAAAATATTTCATACGTTCATCAACCAAGCTTCATTCTCCGGTGGTCTACGAGAAATTCCGGTTTACCGTGGAGGCCTTGATTTTTCCCCTTCGAAGCTCGGAAATCAACGTAGCCGCGTCTGCGTGCGCGTGGAATTTGCTTCGTAACAAGTTGCTTCTAAGTGTTTAAAAAAAAAAAAAAAAACCGAGTTCGCAGGTTTAACAAGCAAGCAGGGATCTAAAGTTTCACACTGGATGCTCTTGAAAATTCAACTTCCGCGATACCGTGAATTTCACGAGCGAAGCAGAAACGCGCAATTAAATCGAAAGAATTGCGTTAAACGTTCTTACGATGGCGTCAAAGGTCGTAGTTTTTTTTTTTTTTTTGTTTTGGTCCTCTGAAATGGAAGACGTTTGGAAAAACGACGATTTTTCCGAGTTCGATAATCGATACTCGCGAGAATAATGGCTCGGAATCTGATCGTTCTCTCGCTCCGATACCAAAACTGTGTCTCGCAAGCGGGGGAAATCGATTATCAGATAACGCGGAATGATATAACGCGGTCATCGTTATTATCGTGGAACCTTGGAATGTCCTGAATTCTGAATACAGCTCGACGAAAATATTAATCTGTATCATTACATTATCCAACGTAGTGATACTAATTTGATGACACCAATTCAAAGATAAAGGTCAAAACATATGTTATTTTCTATTTCGATTTTATTTTCGTAATTTTTATTATCAGTATCCCGTCGTTAGCTACTTTGGATACCGAATGAATTCAGAACATTATTATTATTATCATCATTAAGATTTCCCCGAATCAATATTTCAATCTCCATTCTCTCGTGAGTGAAGAAACTCCCATGCGTGCACATAAGTGAGTTCTTCATCGTCATTATTCCCATAATTAGTGAAGAGAATTATAATCATTATTATACGATAAATCGGGAGGGTCCGAAAGGCACGTAAGGGGTCCGCATAGTGCGTTTCAATCGAAATTCTCCATCCCAACGAGCGTTTCCACAGCACGGTAAAATTTCGGAACGCGTTGGAGTAGAAATTCTGGAGCGGATGAGAAATAAAAAGTTTGCAAAAGGCACGATAAAACGAGAAAAACAAAAAAGGAAAGAAAAAAAAAGCGGAGGCGAGCCGGCTGGAAGCATGGCGGACGTCGGTAAATAGGTGAAAAGAATGTGGATTCGAGGGAGAGCGAGAGAGAGAGCGAGAGAGACGGAGAGAGAAGCAGCAGGAGCAGCCATTGCCCCTCTTCGCTTCAGCAACGGCCGCTGCTGCCGCCGCTGCTGCCGCGGCTGATGGTTGTTTGAGGCTTCGGGGCTCGAAAGACTCAGCTTGACGACCGAAGTCTGACACGCACGATCGATTCCCATCCCGAACACGGCGTCTCTCCCGCGTCTGCCGGGTTAAACACACGAACCGTACGAATCCTCCCACAAACCGGCTCGATTCCTCAAACGAGAAAAATTTCCTCGAGCTCGCGAACATCCGCGTTTCCGGCGAAAAACCGCACGTAAAAACATGGAGGCAACACCGCCGAAAACCGGAACTCGCTCCGATAACTTTGTACGACTGTTAAAAAACTGAAAAAACATCGTAACTGCGATGCTTTTTTTTTTGTTGTTTCAAATCGATGGAGTCATGACCGACGTATGTACGAGCTCGATGGCGAGAGAGGGGGGGAAGACGATTGACGAAAATAAGAACCATGAAGAAAACACTCACTTCCTCGCGTCGCAACGCTTCCACCTGCAACCGCCTCTGATACTCGTCACACTCGTCCTTGTATTTCTCCATCTCTTCCTTCGTTTGTCGCATTTTCTTCTTGAGCATGTCAAGTATAATACCCTGTCCTTGCGTCGACATTTTTAATTCTGTATATTCTCGCTGATCGCGAACGTCACTGGCGGTACGTTTAAAATATATATATATATATATTTTTTTTTATTATTAAAACCCCACGCACAACGATAACAACAAAAATCAAAAAACAAAATAACAACAAACGCGATTTGCCGGACAACGGGGAATGAAAATGGAACGCGCTAGGTGGTTACCGCAGTATACTCCGAACTGTCGTCACACGAGCGACCACTGACTGCTCGGTACGAGCAAGATGGCGGCGATTATGGAGCCACGCGCGCCTGCGCGTCGGTGTTCGAAGAAAGTAGTTCCCTCGCCCTTCGTTACACAAATTTTTGCCGGGGTATCCCCGCGAACCGTGGAAAAAAAAAGTAGTTCCACAACGCGTAATCGAACGTAATTGGTTTTTTTGTTCGATAACGTCGTTGAATCGTCGCGCAATCCCCGTTGGAAGCATCGCGAATCGATGATTCGGTGGGGGATTGGCGAAGGGATTGGCTGGATATGATCCATGGCGGGAGTGCGATGTACACCGCACGGATCGTCCAGGCGCTGTTGGCAATTGCTACGCCAATAGACGCGCCGCGATCACGAAGCCCCGGAAATACCGCGCCCGTGAACAGCGCGCCCAACCGTTTGAATGTCGCTACGAACAATTACGGACATTGTTCCGTAGTTTGCTCACGATTGTTGTAACGAGGGAATATACGTGGTGGGGTTTTTTTTTGTTGTTGGTTAAACAGCCGAGTCTATGGGCTACGCGGTCGCGTACGAATCGTACGATTGGGTGACCTCGTAAGTCACCCATCTGATGTATGAGCAATTAATTCAGGCGGTGCTACCAGTCATTGACACGCGGACGGAAGTACTGAGAATTTAATTATTATACGCAGCTGGTATCATTGATGAATTTTTAAAAATATGGATTATTATACGTTGCGCATATTTGTTTGGTCAGATTATAATGTGATGTATTTATTGGAATTGAATTATCATTTGAAATGGAAGAAAGTTAATTATTAAATTATACTTTTGAGCGTGGATATGTTTTTATTTGTATTTTTTTGATACATGTTCAATGACTGAAACACCGACCTCGATTCATGAGAAACACACTGCGCCCTCAGATCGTTGACAGAGTAAATTTCGAACTATGCCTCGGGCGGAGTTTACGTCATTCTTCGATGGGCCTTAAAGAATTTCTCACACACGATGAATCATCGTTATCGTAATTATAGCCGTGGCTGTGTTTATTCTCGTCATACGGCGCGCATTCCAAACTCCATGGAGTTACACAAACGCCATCGTACGTGCAATATTTGTATTCGGTTTTTTTTTGTTAATATCATGCTTTTATTGCGAACCCCTTTCGCTCTGGTATTCAATTGTATTTGTTCGGTTAATTTTCTCATTTGTTGACGTCACTCGAATATTCGGAGAGATGACATTTTATTGCAACGATTAGACGATTCAAGCTTAGCAGTAACTCAATTTTCGTTTGAGTTATTTCTCTGGATTGAAGGAAAAACCGAACAAGTCAATTTTTTTTTTTCGAAAAACGGTATTAATTATGATTCGTGTAATTTAGACGTTTCAAGCGACGAGGATGCCGAAAATAGCCCATAGAGCAAAAAAAAAAATTAATCCAACTAAATAAATCTATTTGGGAGGCAAAACCAAACAAGTCCGAAGGTGTTTTTTTTTTTTTTAATCCATAAATTACAAACTATTTAAATCTCACCGAATGCTACCTCGAATAGTACCAAAAATTAAGTGTAACCTGATAATTATTATTTCTGACATCTATTTGTCTACTGCAATATAAATCTCCCAACGTACAATTATTATGTCCCAAAAATTCGTTTTCCGGACTTGTAGCGAACAACTTGCCTCCAAACCAGACACGATCGGACGAAAGCCAAAGACGCAACGTTTTAATTTCGTTAAAATCTCGTGGTTTGGGTGATTATTTTTGGACATGCCCCAAGACCATGTGTGCGGTGCATCTGCTCTGGAGTAACGACCAAACCAACCAAAGTCGGTATTGGAACGATGCCAAGTGCAAAAGGTCGAACGAAAACAAAAGTCTTCGGCTCAACCGTCGCACTTGTAATCTCAAGTCCGGATGTACCTACTCGATGTAGCACGAAAATTAGGGCGAAAAAAGCATGAAAGAATTGAATGAACGTAGAAAATTAGACGTGCAAATTGTATGAAGATGTAATTTACATCGTTCATCCCATTTTGCCGGCATGTATATATGTATTTAAAACAACGCAAGCGTTGATTCGGTTGCCAGTGAAAACTAGGTCGAAGCTTATACCGTTGCCGTGTCATCGATATCTTTCGCGCAACAATTGAGCCCGGCTCAAACTTTTCGCGTCCTACTTGTGCGCGACGACAGCATCACGGATATAACCGACGCAGCTAAAAGATAATAAAATCATGCCGCAGACGGTCGGACAATCACGATCGTTATTAGCGATCGGTCCCGTCATCTATCGGGTAAATCAATTGACTCCCCGAAGAATGATTATTGTACAGACCGAGCTTTACGATTTCTCATCTATCAAAAAAAAAAAATATATATATATATCCTTCGTCCACTTTTCTAAATGAATTATCGTACTCGTAAAAAAAAAAAAAAACATTCTCATTGCCACGAATTTGAGCAAAAATCGTCATTAAATAAATTTATTGATCAATGATTAATACTAATGATTTAATGACAAAGGTTTTATCGATATTCTAATAATTTTGAGAAATAAAATATCGTCTGAAATAAAAGAAAATTTAAAGAAAAATTTCACAGATTCCATCACGAATTACGCCGATCAATGGGGACCAGGTTGACTATGCAAAAGAGAGGAGTAAAAAAAAAATGGCGCTGCGTAGAATGGAGGTGTCAAGAGTAAATAGTTAAACCGTGCAAGCACGCCGGGTATATTCAATTTGGTACGAGGATCGTTCTAAATTCTCGTTGTGGCTCACGGACGTGGGCGTTTGCACTCGTTTTCTAATAGAGCACGCATTGCGCGCAAACGTAGTGGGGATAACACGAAACCAACCTCCCAACCCCTCCGGTATTAACTCCGTAAAATCGGAGCAGCAGCGGCAGCAACAGCATCATCGGCAACAGCGGCAACAGTAGCTTACGCAACCCCCTTAGGTATTTGAGTTAAATTCACTGGATCGCGAGCAGTTCGTCGCTCGGATATTTTTAGAAAATTTGTAGCGATTCCGACGTCTGTGGAATCGACGCGTGGAAGCGGAATAAACCAACGATAAAACGAATGAAAAATTAAGACGCTTGGAGGAAACATTTGGAATAAATAATTTCTCGCTCTACGTCAAAAATACTCGCATGACGCGCGATACAAGAGTGATATCGGAGCTCCCGACAACGTCGAACGACCTCGACGCGCTCCGTCAAGTTCATTCCGATAATCTTGAATAAATTCACGGCAGCAGCAACGATTCGACGATTTTTCCAAATGTTTTTATCCAAATTTTTTTTTTTTGTTATTGCAGATACGCAGCAGGAAATATGAGACGATAATTATTTTGACGAACGTTGTGACATCTTAATTATTGTATCAGGGAATGAGAATGGGAAGTATGATAATTATTTTTCGAATGAATGTTCCGAAAATTCGTTATACAGTCTGTACGCCCTCGCGGCGTGTAATTCAACGACTTTAAACATGCGTCTACGAGTATTTTCGTCCATACACCACGGAGAAACGTGAACCAAGGATGGCGGAAGGGTTGATCCTAACATTCCCCGATCGAGGCCGCAACCGTTACAAGTCTACGAGAAGATGGAAATGATGAAAGATGGAGTAATTTCGTGAAACGTCAGTTATCATTCGGAACGTGGAAAATAGGAAGTTTCTTTCACCAAGGACAAGGTCACTCCGCCCTCGGCCCACGTGTTTGCCGGCACCCATTAATTTTCTCCCCCGTCTTCCCCCCCCCCCCCCCCCCCAACGTACGCAACTTCAAATTCGTTTATTTTTTCCATGTTTCGTCGTAAGACGAAACGAAATACTGACCCTCTTGAGTTGATTGCCCATTATATTCTTAAGCTCGTTCCTTATAAGACTGAACTTCATCATGGTATCGCTCGAAAATATCGAACTTCCGAAAGCTAGTCCGGGATAATCGGCGCATCTTTTTCTTCGTCTTGCCTCGCGTTCCGCCTGAACCTCCGTTCTCTCGCTTGGACATCGAAGTTTAGCGAGTTCAGCGAGTTCCGGATCTTCCTCGACGTTCGGTGTCTCGTCGTCGGAATTACCGTCGCCCCGCGCCCTCGCGACCGCGTGCTCGGGCTCGGGGCTGTCGCTGTCCTTCGTTCTTGACCCCGTACCCGTTCTCGACGAATCCCTCGTGCCGGTTCTCCCAGCTGACCGGCGTGTCACCGTTTTGTCGTCGTTAAATTTCGTTTCCGTTCTCGTTAAATTTTTACAATCTCTCGCGTCAAATTCGTCGATCAATCTCGTCTCGCGTTTATCGTTCTTCGTTCGATCATGGCTCATCTCACGTCTGTCAAATTTCGCATCTTCGTCCCTGGCCAGGCCACACCGCGCGGGCCTAAACCGAACGTTCTTAGGACCATCCGCGATCGTTTCGTCATCGGACTCCTCAACGTTCGGCTTCGAAACTTTCGTTGCAATCGTTTCAACCAAGGACGTTTCGATTTTATTGTCGCACGATTTTTCCGATCCAACGGTCGTGCGTGATGCGACAACATCGTTGTTTTTGGTCACGTGACAATCCAATCTCGACGTTAAACTTTCGACCGTCGTTTTAACCACCGACGCAATTGTTACATCATTCGTCGTCGATTGTTCGTTACTCGATTCGTTCGAAAACAAATCGTTAGTGGCAACAATCGACTTTCCAACAGGGCCACACTGCGCGGGTCCTCTGCTGGATGCGTCAAGACGACGACGTGTCGCGTGTCGCGGATGATGCTGATGACCGCGACGTCTCGTCGTCGTTGTCAATGTTTGATCCATGTCCTTCGTAAACCGTCGTTGTCCTTTGCCTCTCCCTGGCCAACCTCCTGACCGAGTGTCAGTACCACGAGACCGCTACCGTACCCCAGCACTGCTACCACTGCACCAGACACACCGCCATTTTGTCTGTCACTGGCCTTTCTGTGACTTGCACACGTTTCCCTGACCAACGAGACGAGATTCGACGACACGAACACGAGAACCCGTCGTTCTTCCACTCTTACCGACTCGTGACGCGACCTCTCTCTCTCTCTCTCTCTCTCTTCTCGGATACGTCGCGCTCCGCGCGTGTGTTCGTGCGCGAAAACGTGTGGGCACGGGAGAGAAGGTGTGTGAACGTCGGGCTCGCTCACGCAGAGACGACGATGGGCAAACGTGCGCTGCTATACTCGTCCGTACTCACTCATACGAGCAAGGAGTACGAGAGAAACATCGTTTCATCCCCACCATGAAGATCGGAGGCGCGCTTCGAGTAGTTCAGCGCCTCTCGCGCCGGTTCGGCGAACTAAATAACCCGCAAAGGCGAATCTCGTTCTACCATCGGCCCGGCAGCTGGTCACAGATGTGTCGGCATCGCTAAACATCCGTGATAAAACGAGAAATGTCGGAAGAGTTGGAAACTTGACATGAGGAAAGATTCGTATTCTGACGTCTTGTATTTAAGATGATGTTTGGGGTGGGTTTTCCGATGTTTCGCGCGGTGTTGCGGACCAGCGAGGGGGTGGGGGGGGGGGGGGAATATCGACACCCACGAGCCCGTGGCAACACTACCTGCACTTTCTACTTGTTGCTCTCAATGCTCGGCTATCCGGATTTTCTGCATTCCAGGGTTTTACGGTCTCGACAAACCGGAACTTTTTGTTAGTCCGATGGTTACCCGCGATGTCGGAGATATTCCTCTTGTCGCGAGAACGAATTCTCCATTGGTTTACGCAATTTGCTCCATAATCCTTAATGGTTTTATGGATACTCGATGTATGAATATGTATCGGAATATATGACGATATGATAATATATATGAAATGAAAATAAAAAGTACATATTAGCACGCACGTGTATATAACAACATACACATACACGTATTGCATATTAATATATGTAATACATGTATAGATAGATTATATCTTTTAAAATTTCATATTATATGATATGATACACAGATGCATTTGTGTATATGTAGATATGGTTATATATGTAAATATGTTTTTGTGAAATCAGATGATTTCCCGAAAACGCAGCGCTTTTTCCGCTGGTACGTGAAATTAATGTTTTTGTTTCGCCTAGATGAGTTGCAGTATCAAACGAATCTACAAACCCTCCTCTCCTTCCCGCCATTTTGCTTTGTCGATTTGATTCAAACATCACGCGAAATTATCAGAATTCCTCGACATTCAGCATTCCAAAATTCAATGTCTTACGGATAAGCAGAGCACGCACTTTCTTTCGGACGTATACACGATTACGAGATTCTCCATCGTTATAATGCGTGGTGAAATTAATTCACGAGTATTTTCGTAAAGTTTCGAATTTTTTCCGTTTGCTCGACGGCGATTTACGATTTCGCCAATTGGGTCGTCGTTGACAGCAGAGTCGGCAATTTTCGTTTTGTTCTTTTTTTCTTTTTAATGGTCTTTGTGTTTTGAAACTTGAGATATGCGGGCGATGGATATTTGCAACGCAGCTGAAATACGTTTCACGCAGTTTTCGTATTTCCCAATGAGTCAAACATTCGTAACGAAATATGCGTACTCCACAATTTCGTATGAATTTTACTGGACGAGGCTGCTTCGTGTTGTTCTTATTGTTCAATTAAGGTACGACGAAACCTTATGATAAGTACGTTAGTGTTATTGAGTACAGATTGTCGGTTCTTAAAGAAGACAAACCTCTTTACTTGTCAACACACAACGAATATAATCTCATAAGTACTTGTCGAAGAATGTTTTACTTTCCCTCATGGCCTTTAATCTATAAGAACTTTATGTACAACTTTGGGTAACTGGCAACAACCAGTAATGGCTTGCAATGCAAGAATGCAATTTTTCTTGCTTTTGCATTTTAATAATTTCCGTTCTTCACGAGCTATCAGCATTTTTCCGACATCGGTCATCGTTTAAAATATGCGAAGTACAACTCATGTTTTGTAGAGCTCTTAAATGCTTTACGCTAAATGTGAATTACATTTCTCCTTGCAGTGCAATTTCCTATCAATTTATTTGAACCCACATCTTATTTTTGATAGTTTCGTTCACTAATAGGGCATAATTTTAGAACGAGTTATATTAATTATTGCAAATTATTTATATTATTATTGCACAGTGTCATTTTTTTAATAATATTCAATCCAATAATATATTCAGTATATATTTTTCATAATATTCAATTCTCTTCCATATTTACCCATACGAAATACTACGTCCAAAAAATGTCAATCCTTTAATCTCGAATAAATTCATAATTTCGTTTTTTCCTCTCTCTCAATGATCTCCGAAAGTAAATCGTGATAGGATGACTCACATTTTGGAGAGCCTTGTCCTTCTCCTCGAGCTTGGTGTTGACCTGCATGAGGGCCTCCTGCGTCTGGTCGAGCTCGTTCTCAATGGTCTGAATCTTTTTCTGGAGCGAACGGGCTTCCTCCTCAGCCTACGGAGACGATAATAAATATTTATCATTGTCATCGATAAACATCAACCCCTCGTGATTTCTCTGATAAAATCGTACCTTCTCGGCACGCGCGTTGGCATCGCGGGCCTGCTGTTCGCACAGAAGAGCGCGATCCATCGCATTGTCCTTCTCCAGCTTCATTCCCTGCATCTTCTTCTTGATCGCGTCCATGGTGTTGCTTCGTTTCTGTCACTTGCACAGAGGAAAAAAAACTGCAACAGAAAATATCAGGAAAAAAATTATTATTAATAATAAATAAATAAATTGATAATAAAAATAATAATAATAATAATAATAATAATAATAATAATAATAATAATAATAATAATAATAATAATAATAATAATAATAATAATAATAATAATAATAATAATAATAATAATAATAATAATAATAATAATAATAATAATAATAATAATAATAATAATAATAATAATAATAATAATAATAATAATAATAATAATAATAATAATAATAATAATAATAATAATAATAATAATAATAATAATAATAATAATAATAATAATAATAATAATAATAATAATAATAATAATAATAATAATAATAATAATAATATTAAAGACAATGGTGAATAAATTTACGTCGGAGCTTTTCTCTTTGGAGTAATGAATGATAATTGCACTTTGTGAATCATCTACTTGGTGCGATATGCGCATGATAATATGATAATAAGGAAAATATTTTCGATGTAGGTAAAATATCGCTCGGATTTGAGAGAAGCGTTAAGGAAAGCGAGTTTGCTCCTGGATCGGTGTATAATTAGCGAACGACCAGGCACCACCCTATTTATAGAAGAAGGTCTTGGCTGAAGAAAGACAGATAGAACCCGGGCTACGCCCCGATAGATGCTATCCTGATGTTATATGCACCCTTGACAATGCGAGCTATTGCAAATCGATTGGAATTTCAAATGAAAAAAAAAAAAAAAAAAAAAAAACAAAGCAAAAAACACAAAATTCAGTGCGACATAATTAGACGATATAAATAATTAAAAATGTGAAAATATTCGAGGTTTAAGTTTGGAAGCAAATTCAAATAGGCTATACATTGAAAATTAATTTAAAAACAATGATCGCAATATTCTTTCATCGATCAAATATTCGCGACTCAAATTGGATAAAGAAAAATATTAATATGAGAGAAATAAAATTGTCGGTTTAATAACGATGAAAACCGAGGAAGGTCACTTCCTTCCTGAACCACAACGATACGTACGGAAACGTTCCGGTTTCTTACGTTTTAAAGAAATGGAATCTAATCGTCATCTTGGATCACGTTATAAAACAGCTCCTCTCGTATCTGACTACAAAATTCAAGTACATCCGCTCTGTAATCTATACGCACTATTAAACCAAGCATATTAAGGAAATCCGTAACTTCGTATCAGTCGAAAAAAAAGATTAAGAAATAAATTTGAGCATACAAAAAAATTGAAATTTTTTAAAAAATTTGCTTGAGCAAATTTAATGTGTTGTAAAATATTGATCACTCGAGGCATTGTCTTGCGTTAACCTAACGCTGATTACCAATTAAAATTACTCGAACTCCACAGATTTAGGTCGCTAATGGCGATCCGTATACTCGCGAAAAACCTCCGCACCGCCTTAAGCTTCTGGAATAATCGTATAGCATCTGTCGCGGCTTTTAATCGCGGAATTGCACGTGCGTATCAGGTTTCCGTGTGGAAGATACTTTAGTACAGTGCCTTGCCCATTCGAACAAACATTAATTCTCCGGATGAACGTCCTCTGCGATATAAACTATGATGGCGATAACGAAAAAAAAAGCTCAAAACGTTCGGAGTAAGCGAAAATTCTCATACAACGAAATATCGTCGATCGTCGGTCGAAATTTCGATTCCGTGACGCAAGACGCATTATTGAAGGAGTTCGAGCCGTCGACGTTCTTGTGAATCGCGAGGGTGGGTTATTTTTACTTTGGCGCAGAGGGGTTGGAGGGGCTCGCGAGACTTTCGTGGCTCCTCTACCATCGGACCTTTTCGGGTTACGCACAGCTAGCGTCGTCGACGTTCGCGACGCGACGTCGAAGACGGCCCAACGGTGTCTCGTTACCCCGTCAGGCTATTCGTTTCTCTCCTCTGTGCTCTTAAAACCATTTAATTTGCAATTATTCGCAATTATAATCAACGATATTTTCATTATATTTCACTTTCTACTTTCGCTTTCTATCACGGACCCCTCATTGTCATTGACAACGTCGTACACATTTTAACATTTCTTTTATTTTTATTCTTTTAAATTCAATTATATTTCATGATTGTCGAAATGATGAATGAAATTTGTATTATTCAAAGAAAGACTTCGTAGAAAAATAAATTTGCGCGCGAAGATGTAATTAATGAGAAATCATTATTGAATTACGATTAGATTGAAACGATCGTTGATTATTGTAATTAACTACCGATCGGCTCGATAAGCGGGTGAGAAATCGTTCGACCGATCGTCAATCGATCGGTATCCGCGTCAACTAACTTGCGAGGGAGGGGGGGGGGGGGACGATGCTCCAAGAAGCTGATAACAAGACAATCGACCCAACAACAATAATACGATCTCCCGCGACGTCCCATATGAGATACCGAACTCACTGGCAACGCGAACTTTGTCAGACTCGAGACGAAATCCCCATAAATTCCATTGCATTAACACCGATAAATTTCCTTAATATCTTTCGGTTGATCGATCTATGAAGCTTCGATAATCTTGGAATTGATTTAGATAAAATCGCGAAAAGATTTTTGAAAAAAAATAATAATGAATTCGATAAAATTGTTTTGTGTACTCACGAAGTTAACTTGGGCAAGTTTCGTGGTCGTCTGTTCGGTCGCCGGTGCGTTTAAGTTGCACGTTGAGTCACGACTGGCGGTGTCCGGGAAGCTTGCGACGATCTCCCTTCCTTCGAGGCACGAGGTTCTCGCGATCGGTCTCGGAGCTGCTCGACGCTATACGTTTCGAGAGAAAAACCAACACCACCGGCTCGCCGCCAATGTGCTATCTTATCCCTACCACGAGAACGCGAGAACGCGCGCCTTCGTCCAGCCTCGGTTTCGGCCCGTCCGAGACTCTCTTACGGAAACGGACGCGGGGAATATCTTTAGATTTGAATACGTGCGACACGATTATCTCTACGAAACGCTTCGTTCCCGTGGTGGGATCGCGCGACGACATCGAAAGCGTCGCGTGAAAACTGGAACGTTCAATTCCTCGATATCTTGTATTGTTTATTGCATCGTGACAATGCTACGACATCGAATACGATGGAAGGGTTTGGTTGTACGGATTCGAGCGGGTTATTCTTTTTTTTTAGAGTAATTTGGAGGAAATTTTATTGAGAGAGATTTTTTTTAAAGACAGTCAAGGCAGAGAGTTTTGAGAGAATAATTTTGGGTTCGTTCTTCGAGCCTTGAAATCAATTAAGACGAGTCGAAAATTGGTGTTTAGTTCAATATTAAATGTTTGGAACAAATTGGAACAAATGCGATTTTAGAAACTAATTAATTCCCGGTAAAAATCGAGGAAATGAAGTTGATGTTCGTACCTCGAAAATTCTTCAGCTTAAGGGGAATTATATTCAATTAATCTGCTATAAAATGTGGCTTAGAATTTGTGGCTATGAATTGTTGAACCAGCTCGGAACCATTTGACTTCAACTAGTTGGCTGAGGATGGAGTTGAACCATGATAAATCCATATAACTTCATTATTAAAAATTTCTTACGATTTCCTCAGTGGCTGAAAGGACATGGCATACCTAATGCAAATAAATTTCCATGCCCTAACGACTGGCTAGAACCTTTTTCTTAAAAAAAAAAGCACCATAACAGTTAAAAAGATCGAATTACAATTTAATGAATAATAATTATTATTTCTTTTTCCCGAATGTAAAAAAACCAGAGAAATTTCCTTTCAATTCGTCTGGAAATTCGCGCAGAAAGGTTGATGTCGATGTAACTCACGTATCGCGCTATTTCGATAGTGCAGCAGACGTTTTTTCTAATAATAATCGTCACTACCTAGGAAAATATGAAAAATCATTGAATAAAATAAACCGGATCAGGTTCTTCGTCGTTTCATAATGGTTTCTATCGTCGGAAATAATGTGACGAAGGGAGAAAAGTAGGTTGCAGTCCCGTTGCCGCTCCACTGGAAATATCCCATGGAAGCTGAGCTTTCGTTGATCTATTTCGGTAATGCGATGTAGACGTCGGAGTCGCGCGGAACGTTCATTATTTCCGATTAAAGGACCGAAAAAATGTTCTAAACAGTAATCGGATCCAGATGAAAAATAACCTTGATAACTTTCATAGCTTTGGGCTACGCGGGGATGAATCATCTGGGAATCGATCACGTCACGAGCGCCACGCATCGAACTCGCCGTGAAAGAGCCGCGTGTGTATCTTACGTTAGATAAATACCTCCGCAAACGTCTCTTTTTTTTTTTGCTCCAAGCATACGGCAAGTATTTTTATCGACGAATGCTCTTGGACCTTGTAAGGATCGTTATTCAGCTAAGTCATCAATGTCATCCTACGTCGGATGACGAACTGGTGACATTATTTTTCTTCCCTTTTTCACGAGAATATCTACTCCGAATTGCACCAACTTGCTAGTGGATTAATTTTTGAACTACCAATTTTTCCTGACCACCTTTAGACATTCGAGGAAGAAGATATTAAGTTTTTTTGCCTGCGCAAAGAACTTTCGAAATGTAAGAATAAAATTGGTTCAATTGTGTAATTAACATAGAATTTTATATACGATTGAGTTTGAAAAGATAGGATAAACTCAGGCTTTTTCGTTTCTTTTTCGTCCTTGTAGCAAGAGTCCTGAGACGCCTGCGATATTCAACGAGTTCCTCGCAACATTCGAGGCATCGATTGAGGCGCCTGAGGATGATCTCATCGAGTGTTACGAATGTAATCTACGTAAAAATGTGAACATCTCATACGCACGAGGCTCGGTGCTGGTTGATATTACCGTAAAGGGCAAAAAAAGTCGTTCCCGAAGACGGGTGAAAGTGTTCGTAAGTTGCGGAAGGTCGTCAAGGTCATGGAGCAACGTCGATCGAAAGCGAGGCCCGATTAATAAAATTTATTTCTCTATTTTTTCACTCCGGCGAGGAAGAGAGAATTTGCAGGCAAACGTAACAGAGACGAGTGATTTTGGCATTCGGGTCAACGTATAGGTGGCTGTTGAGTTTGCTCTCGCGATCACCTTGAATCGATGCGTGTCATGGTCAATGGGCAATGGGGGTCGTTGCTTTTCCTGTCGGTTAGTCAACATTTTTAACCTCGGTCCCCATAAGACTGGAAAGGCTTATTAAATACTGCATCGAACGGCAGCACCATAAATGTCGTCTACACGCACTAAAATAATTTACTTATTTAATGTAACCAACGATTTATCGTTTAAAATAATAACGATATTAAACTTATCCGTAATTTATATTTTCACGAGCACAACAAGAATCGTTCGATTTATTTTCTTCCGACTTCGAAAAAACGTGGAATAATTCGATGTGTCTCGATAATCTTAAAAAAATAGAAATAAGGAATTTCATGGAATAATAATTTCGTATCTTTCACGATATTTCTTCGAGTAATAACGACTTACATCGTCATAGATTTTTTATTTTCATGGTTTTCCGAAAAATCAAAATATGCATAAATCAACGAAAATTATAATTAAAAACCGATTTATCTCGATAATTTTTCAAAAAAAAAATATTGTAATGATAAGTTTATTATAATTGTGAATAAATATGGTAATAGCGTATAGTTGGTGCGGTCGTATAGAGTGTTGTCCGATGAATAAGTGTGGCAATTAATCCTTATAGGGCGCCGTGACATTCGCAACATATCCTGATCACACCAAATCCCACCTGACCGTACAAGATCAAGTATTATGCGCACTTGGGCGCCCGCGTGTGATAGCTGCCGAGGTTCGATGCCTTATACGGTTAAACTGAGCAACCCATGTGTCGGCCTTGACTCATATACCGGTTGTGTCTCATCTACCAGCTGTTCGAACATTTATTTCTCTAAAAACTTTTTCTTCGATAACAATAAAGACGTTTATAAAAAATCTTGAATCAATGGCGAGATCGCTGTTTACCCTAATTCCGCAAGAAAGCATAGGTGGACGGATCGAGCAAATTCCGAAGACGATATCGTATAGCGCGTTCGACGAGTGTACGCCAAAGTGGGTCACGTTTCTTCCTTCGCGGGGTTGCCCTCACGCGTTTTATATGCGATAAAACCATTTCTGCAATTTATTAGCGCTAGAATCGTCGAAATATGATGGTAGATGTTGACCCGCTGCGTTGCTTCTTTGCCATAATATTTAGGGAAAACCATTGATTCGTAATAACACCAGAGACAATAATGGAGGAGGAGTCTGACCTGCCGAATCATACCGGAAACCTTCTCTGATTTCCAAACAATTTTTCTTCTCGTCAATTTCATCAACCGCGACGCTGGTCTAAATAGGTAATGCAGTAGGCTGCCAGAAAATGATACGGACCTGCCATCTGTTGGAAACTCGTCGTCTAGATAAAGTACCAAAACAATTTTGACTTTTCAATTTTTTATTGCAATTACCGCTCCGCCGATAATGTTTTTTTCAAGTATTGCAAGAGTTTGCGGAACGCAGTGACTTATGCTCCGTGATTGCAGTCTTCGCGATGGAGACAACGACGACGAGGTTGCAGTAAGGACTGTATGGCGAATAATCTGGCAACGCCATAGCTGAGGGCTCGAGGAAGGGAATAAAAATATGTCCATCGGCATAGATGGTTCCAAATCGGGAATCGGTTCTCTGTTATTGATCACTATTTTGCTAATTCGCATTGTTCCCTCATATGGTGGCGATATAGAATTAATATTCATTTTTTATCTAGTCTCGGTAAGCTCGGCTGTGATTAGTCACAATTCGTCAACGCCGAATTCTAATTAACACTACGGGCCCGTCTAACTTTCAAGTCACATGCTAATATATCAATATTTTACATACATTTTTTAATTGCCAAAATGAAATTTCGGCCCATGGAGGATTAACGACGTTGCTGAAGTGCGACGGTTACTTATTACCCCAAGCGTCCAGATCTAGCAGTCGACTGTTATTCGTCCGCATATCAGTTCGGCCAGGTTCGTCCTTTTGTCCTTGAGGATACTCGCTAGGTGGTGTTTTTTCGCATTCGGTCGTGTTCTACGCCTTGCGGTCGGGTTTGTGCTATCGCGATCTGCATGCTGCAGTTATTCGTAACGTCATGTATGTAAATTTGACGAGTATACATTGTCCTTTCTCGGTGCAGTCAATTACGCACGAAGTAATAATCCTGTCCGCTGCAGCAACTTCCGAGACCGGGAAAGGTATAATTAACAATTGTTTCGCTTTGCTTTGTGTGCATACTTGGTGTAGGGTTATTTTACGAATGAAAGAAATGGCGCACCCGCGGGTCGGACATTTTGTGCCCGTTTGACAACAAATTTCGCGAGCAACGTTCTATCAACAATAACAAACGTTTTGGCTGGAAGAGAAACCGGTGTTGTGCAAAATTGAGAAGAAAGATACGAAACTTTTTTCATCCAGAAAGGTTCGGCACCGATAAACAAAATGGCTTTCAGTTTTCGTTACCGATCGAGTACGTTCCACCTCGTTTTTAGGTAAAGTGCTACTGATTACGCTTGTAAAGTATTGTTCTCGGCCACGATCGATCGTTTGGCTAACGAACGAAACCTGTTGATTGTATCTCAAAAGTCTACAGTCAATCGTTCTCGTCGTTTGTTCGAAAGAACAAACGCGGCGGAGAACAACGATTCGGAAAGATTCAGCCATCTTGCTCCCACTCACAGGAATCTGAGAGACCGACAGCAGGGAGCAGATCATTTTCTGTTTTATCGGCGTTGTTACTTTTACTTTCACGATTCAGACTAAAAACAAACGTGGACAGATTGGAATGCAGAACCCTGTTTACTCTGAAAATCGTAGTACAAACTTTAGTGTAATTGACTGAACATGATCAAAAATACATTTTTTCATTTTCATACATCACGTGTGACAGTATAACATTCATTTATTTCTTTGGTCTCTTGGAAGTCATAGATTCAGTTGCGTTTAGAGATTTTTATGGAAATGGTTTTGGTCTCCAGATAGTTTGCCAGTCCGTCTTCGCCGCTGTAAAGAGAAAAAATAATTTTATAGATGATATCAGAATATCCATTAATTGTAATGACAATTGCGTCTCTGTGCTACTCACAGTTCACGGCCGATTCCAGATTTCTTGTATCCACCGAATGGAGTTTGAGGAGTAATAGCGTCATAGCAATTTACCCTGTAAGAGTCACCATATTCATTGTTAAATCATGTGAATAATGGAGCAATGCTTATGTCTGATATGGGCGCTATTATTGTAGACGGATAATGATGGGAAATAGAATTGGTAAATTACCAGACACTGCCAGCTTCCACAGCCTGTGAGAATTCCAGGGCTTTGTTGATGTCGTTGGTGATAACAGCGGCGGCTAATCCATACGTAGTATTGTTCGCTCTCTCGATGATTTCATCCAGACTGTTGAACTTCAAGATCGACTGAACAGGCCCAAAGATCTCTTCCTTCGCGATTCTCATGTTATCAGTGACGTTGGAAAATACTGTAGGCTAGATGAAAAAACAATTCTATTACATTTAGGATGAATTGAAGGATCTAAATAATCCTTTGATAATAAGAAATAATTATTCATCATGATTAATATTAGTTATAATCAATTTAATAACAATTGATTGGGATAAAAATGCTCGGATTATTATTATTAAAGTGGTCGTTCACTTCTAAAATGTCTCAAAGATAATGAATTCACTGAGCTCGAGCCAGTTTTGAGTAGCATGTTTGCAAAATTTTATCTATCCTTGCTCAGGATATTTACCTGGATGAAAAATCCAACATTTCCCTCTCGTTTTCCACCAGTTTCGACCACCGCGCCTTCCTTTTTGCCAGACTCTATAAGACCCATGACTTTGTCGAACATCTCTTTATCAATTTGCGGTCCTTGGTCCGTTTCAGGTTTGAACGGATCTCCGACTTTCTTTTCAGCGGCTAATCGTTTGGCTTCCTTGACGAATGCGTCATAGATGTTGGCATGAACAAACGTCCTTGATCCGGCGCAACAGCTCTGACCATGATTGCCGAATAGAGCGTCGTGAGCTATCCCAGCTGCTTCGACCACTGCAAAAATTAACGATAAGTAAATCTGTTTCATTACTGCATTGTTAAAAGAATTGTGGAAATTCGAACGAACCATCCACGTCGTCGAAAATAACAATTGGGCTCTTGCCACCGAGTTCCAGGCTAACACGCTTCAGATTGCTCTTGGCCGAAGCTTCCATTATTTTGTGACCGATCTGTAAGTGGATTTACTTGCTTACTTGTCTCAGGAGATTTATTGCAGAATAACTATGAAGTTCAATTCATTCTTTTTTTTCTCTTCCCTTAATTTTTTAATTCTTATCACCTCAAAACCTTTTTTCAAACGAAAATCGGGATAATAATTTCGTAGAATTTTCCTGGCTAATCAACTATTCAATTTCCATTGGTAATCTCGATTTATTTCTTTTATGCATTATATTATTAATTCCATCAACTAATCTATTAGTTATATATAATAATATATAATCTATTTATAATTCGTTCTGTTTAAAAATTAATCGATTGATTACCTCGGTAGATCCGGTGAATGCGATTTTCTGGACGTCCGGATGTTCGGCAAGTGCGGCACCGGCGGTCGGTCCGTATCCAGGGATAACGTTGATGACGCCCGGTGGAAATCCGGCTTCCTTGGCCAAAGCCGCAACGTAAAGAGCACTGAGAGGTGTTTGCTCCGCTGGTTTGAGCACGATGGTACATCCAGCTGCCAATGCGGGTCCCCATTTCCAGGCGAGCATCATCAGGGGATAATTCCACGGTATTATCTGTCCGACCACGCCAACGGGTTCCTTTCTCGTCATCGTGAAATTTCCTCCGTCTAAAAATTCGCCATCATCAGGTTACTCTTATATCTACTGAAAACATTGGTAGGTCAGTACAGCCATACTAGTTGTCGTTTGATTGATGAATAATTATATTAATATAATATTAATAATAAGAATAATCATATTATCATATTATTCTTATCATAATGATAAGAATAATTATTATAATATAATAAAAATAATAATAATAATAATTATTATTATTACTATTATTATTATTATTATTATTATTATTATTATTATTATTATTATTATTATTATTATTAATAATAATAATAATAATAATAATAATAATAATAATAATTATTATTATTATAATTGTTATTATTAATAATTTATTATTATTTATTTAATAATATTATTATTGTTATTATCAATAATAATATTATTAAATAAATAATAATAAATTATTATTAATAATAATATAATAATAATAATTATTATTATTAATAATAATAATTTATTGTTATTTATTTAATAATATTATTATAAATAATAATAATAATAATAATATTATTAAATAAATAATAATAAATTATTAATAATATTATTATTATTATTATTATTTTGCTAATCGACAGTTATCATAGTGGTCATCGTCCTCGAAGTTTATCAGAATTTCTGGAAGTTGTTTAGTCTTCTCAAAATGAAGGTTCCGAACGAAGCGACTTTTCGTATCACCAGAGGGGTAGATATAATATTTTCAATCCCAATGCCGAGACACGCATCGTTCAAGCTCAGATGTTTCAACTACGCGCGAATTTACCGATGAGTCATCGAATTTAACGATCGATAATAATTATACAGTAATACCGGTAGGAATGGTGTTGCCGTGGATTTTATCGCACCACCCGGCATAGTAACGCAGGGTGTCGATACTCGCTTGAATATCTCCGAGCGAGCTCGAAAAAGTCTTGCCATTGTCGAGAGTCTCGATATTAGCGATGTAGTCCTGATCCCGGTGAATAAGATCGGCCAACTGATTGAGAAATTACGGTCGAGATTAGATTGAAAAATTCGTGGCAATTTTCGGCGGCTCTTTTTTTTTTTTTTTTAACCTTATTTATCAGAACACCTCGTCCGGAGGCATCCAATTTTCGCCATTCCGATCCTCTCGCGAATGCGAGTTTTGCTGCTGTCACTGCTTTGTCGATGTCCGCCTTGCGATAAAAAAATACTCGATGATTCGCATGTCACGAGTTGTTTTGTATAAATACACGATAACGCTCGGCTTACCTTATCTCCTTCCGATATTTTGGCAATAACAGCTTCGTTGGTCGGATTTATAGTGGTACACGTTTTTCCACTCGCGGCATCCACAAATTCGTTGTTTATGAATAGCTGTAATTCAACATTTCGTTTATTTCATGGTGAGAATTGGGGCGTAAATGGAGTGATTCGTGGTTTCTTTGGACATGCAGGCGTAAATTTGACGTATTATGTTCGGTGTAGGGATCAATTTAAACCGGTTTACGTTACGAAATTATCGAGAAGTGTCGGATTCGCTGGTTTTCTATCGCAAAAAGAAATAAATAAAGGAACAAACGATTAAATAAATAAATACATTTTTTTCTCAAAAATGCTACTGCAGAACTAAGTAAGTGCAGGGCCGAGAGCAAATATCTCTTGGAAGTTTTTTCAATGCAATGATTGTATGTTTTTATGGAATAACATGACTCCAAAATTTATCCAAGTTGAAACTATAAATTCATTCAAAGATATTCTAGTATGTAATATTCTTTTCGAGTATTGTAGCATTCTCTATTGTAGTAATTTTCTGAGAAAAACTTACGCTGATTCTACGCCATCGTTTCGCAAAATGCATCAACAAATAAACAAACAACAAACAACAAATGGAAATATAAATAAATAAAAAAATAACACCAATTTTATTTATATTCAACGTTTCGAGTAGTTATTTGTGAATCTTACTTGAGTGTACTTGATGACTGGATTAGGATTCGCCATGATTCCTTCAATTCAATATTTTTCTGGGAATAATTCAATGCGTCGACTCCAGTGACGGCTACGACATACAGAAGTTGTCGCGAATAAATCTCCTTTTTATACGTCGAACGTGAAGTGGAAGCTCGTTGGAGAGGGGAATTTTTTTAAATATTCTCCAAGCTCGAAGATAGCTCCGATATCGTTGCTGCGGATTAATCTTCGTCGTTGTACATAATGATAATGGCATAAATTATCTCCCAGTTGGTCGTCGTTCGTTTACCGAACTGTGGAGTCTAATCTGGATGATTGACGACCAATGAAAATCACCATAGCTACCACGAGTGTTGTGACCATCGACATATAGATATGGACCGATAATGCTGCGAGAAAAAGTGAAATCGTAATAAAAAGAGAGGAGACTAGGTGGGTTTAAGCCTCTCTCTCTCTCACGGAAATAGAGAGAGGGAGAGAGGCTTAAACTCATCTAGTCTCCTCTCTTTCTATTACTATTTCACTTTCTCTCGCAGCATTATCGGTCCATATCTATATGTCGATGGTCGTGACTGACGGTCGAAAAAGTGCGCTCTCTCTGGGTTGGAATCTGCTCTAAAGGAATATTCGCGCAACGGACGGTAAAGCAGGCGACGTTCAACCGCGCGAATTATAAAAACAACGGAATGTGACGATGAATTATTTATGTACTGGATTACGCACATATGGCACGTATATTATTCTGAAGTGCCTGAGACGCGGCTTAACAGCAACGTTGTCGTTTTGCTGCTTCACAGAGGAAGCTATGTGACGATCGAAACATTTTTTATCGGGATTTTGATGTCAATACGTTAAAAATTTCTTAAAATATCTGGAAATTTTATTTGAAAAAAATATCTGGATGTATGTGTGTGTAACAACTCGCCCAAATTTCGATGTCTATAACTCGAGAAGGGTTGTAGCTACATCGCTAAAATTATAATCTCCATGTCACGTGCAATTTTTGCAATGATTGAAATTTTCAAACATTTCAGTTTTGAAATTTTCAAGAAACTTTGGTTGCCACTCTAGCGTCCGCAAATGTTGAGTTATCCGTCTAAATAGTTCTTCAAGAATGGAATGGTACTTACGAATGTTTAGTCTTGACTCTGGACCCAATCTTCCGGGAAGATCAGATTTTAGAGGACTTTGAATTTTTTGACAAATTTACGTTTAATCCTAACTTATTTTGGCTTTATAAAAATCAAATTCCAAGCCGACTCAGCTCGAAATATGTAAATTTTTCTGGTGCTACCTTCTTTTCACGATCCGCAGTTATCTCGCTGTTATTTTTCTCAGCATTTACGATTTACGCTCTATCGCATTGACAATGCGAAATTATAAAGACGCTTTCGGTCGTGGATTACACAAATAATCGTGGATTTATTTCAAACTTAAAAATACGGCAACAATAACATGGAAATAGGAAAATATATTCTTACAATTAAGGAAACGTATTCGCATTTTAGTCCACCGGCGTGAGTTTGATGGAAATTGTCTTGGTCTCGAGGTAGTTTTCCAGACCTGCGGATCCGCTGTAAAATTTCAATCAGTCAAAAAATCGTTCGATCTCTCTTGAAGGATTGCAATTCGCAAAGGACTTACTTTTCGCGTCCGAGACCAGAATTTTTGTACCCGCCGAATGGCGCTTGTGGAGTTACAGCTGCGTAGTTATTGACCCTAAATCAATTCGAACAATATTTGAGTCTGAATAAATTCGTTGGAAACGATTCCTTTTGGGGAAAAATTTATCGAGAATGTTACCAGACAATTCCAGCTTCGATTCCTTCGGAAAATTGCATGGCTTTGTTGAGATCACTCGTGAGGATTCCCGCAGCCAATCCGTAGCTCGTGTCGTTAGCGCGAGCGATGACTTCCTCCATCGTGTCGAACTTGAAGATCGATTGAACAGGTCCGAATATCTCTTCCTTGGCAATTCTCATATCGTCTTTCACGTTTGTGAATATTGTGGGCTTGAATGACCGTAAAAAAATATATTATTAGTCATTCCAACTGCGAGCGCGACTTGCGAGACATAAAAAAAAAAATTGTCGTCCAAAAATAAAATAATTATTTCTTTTACAAAAGAAAAGATAATGCAAAAATTACTTTGACGAAGTAACCGACGTTTCCTTCCCGTTCTCCACCGATCTCAAGGACGGCTCCTTGATCTTTGCCAGATTTTATCAAATCAAGAACTTTCTTCAACGCTTCTTTGCAAATTTGCGGTCCCTGTTCGGTCTTTTCGTCGAACGGATCGCCGACGGTTCTCTTTGAAACCAGTTCTTTCGAGATTTTCACGAATTCGTCGTATATTTTGGAATGCACGAATACGCGAGAAGCGGCGATGCAAATTTGTCCGGCGTTGGTGAAAATTGCGTGATGCGCGAGTAGCGCAGCTTGGCTTACTGGAAAGAAAGTTTGATCGCATCGTTTAGTTCTCTTTACGAGCTAGATAAAAACAAGGGTGGAAACTCGAACCTTGTACATTGCTTCCTCATAATTTTACACATTTGCCAAAGTTTCCTCTGTGTGGCGATTGATTTGGCTTTCTCATAGAGAAAGCTTTGGCAAATGTACGAAATTATGAGGAAGCAATGTGAGATTCTACTTTGCACCCGTGTTTTCATATAAAACCCGCTCGTGAATCTATCAAAAATTGCAAATCAAAAAAATTGGAAATCGCATTAAATCTGAATTTTCCTCTGCGAGAAATCAAAAGCGCCAAGAGGACATTTTTTTTGGAAGCAATTACTCATAATCGTACCAACGTATTTTTCAACCATTAGACTGCATAAAAAACCGAAACGTTGAATCCATTAACCAAAAATTGTACTAACCATTGGCATCGTCGCAAACGACGAGAGGACTCTTGCCACCTAGTTCCAACGTAACTTTCTTCAAGTTCGTCTTGCCGGCAACCGACAGAATTTGATGACCAACCTGCGATAAAGACGAATCCACGTAAACCAATTTACCCATGATCATCATCAAAGTCCATTCGTAGCGTGCGAGTATTTATTTTTCAAAAAAAAAAAAAAAAAAAGAACGCAAGAAAAAAAAAAGTCATATTTACAGTTGAGGAACCCGTAAAAGCAATTTTTCTGATGTCGGGATGTTCGGAAACAGCTGCACCGGCTCCTGCCCCATAACCGGTAATCACATTGATTACACCGGGCGGAAATTTCGCTTCTTTGGCGAGAGAAGCGAGATAAAGAGCGGTGAGAGGTGTGAGTTCGGCTGGTTTGAGAACGAGCGTGCAACCGGCTGCCAGAGCCGGTGCCCATTTGAATGCAACCATGACAACGGGATAGTTCCAAGGAATAATTTGACCCACGACACCGATCGGCTCCTTTCGTGTCATCGTTAAACTGCCCTCGCCTATTGTCACGATAATAATCAATAAAATAGTACATTATGACACTAGTACGAAATTTTTTTTTTTTTTGACGACATTGAGTTTGGAGAACGAGCTGAAGACGAGTGTTGCAATCACACGAGTCCAGAAAACGTTTTTCGTACGAGTATCGTACGAATTTTTATGTCACAAGGTGCGTAAATGCGGTTTGACGAGAACGAAGTGAGCGTAAAACCGCACTTTTACGCCCAGCGTGTCATAAACAAAGTTATTTCGATATTTCCGGTAGATATGCGTTATCGTCCGGAGTTTCTTCGACGTACATACCTGTAGGAATAGTTTGTCCGTGTATCTTATCCGCGTAACCTGCGTAGTAACGAAACTCCGCGATGGTTACTTGCACATCTTGCATCGATGCTATCAACGGTTTTCCATTGTCGAGAGTTTCTAATCTAGCGATGTAGTCCTTATCGCGCTCTATCAGATCGGCTAACTGTCGATAACGCAACGTCGATAGATGAAACAACCTTGGGATTATTTTTAACAATATCGCGAGATGGAATTTTAATTATTTTTCATCGAGAATTTTTTGTATTATGTTGAAAGGGTTTGAAAAAAATTTCTACAGGAAATTCTTATTTTACATTAGTGATGGGCGTAATTTAATTTGATTGATGGTAGACGCGAACGAAACATAAGAAAAAATATTCGTGCTATCTGAATAGCTGTAGTTTCGAGGCGCGTTACATCATAAATACCTTGTAGAGAAGCGCGCCGCGGCTAGGAGCGTCTAATTTCCGCCATGGTGAATTTTTCGCGAACGCGGCTTTGGCTGCAGCTACAGCCTTATCAACGTCAGCCTGTGACGGTAAAAAATATTATGTAAACGTCGTATTATCAGTCAACGCACGTTGCAAGCTCCGGTAAAACTCAGGGTCAATTTCGTTCGGAACGTTGCAACCGATCGGCACAGAATTGTCGTGAATAATGCAGAAGCGTGGCAAATATTGACTATTTTAATGTATCTTTAACGTTGCAAAGAAAATTAAAAATATCGTTTCGCAGCTCTGTCTCTCGTATTCGTGTCGAATTCTCATGACAAGGAAAGGCGAGATGAACGATTACGAGAGAAAGATGAAGAGAGCGAGAGAGCAAACTAAATTGCGTCTCACAGAACAGTAAAAGAAACACTGTAAATATTATTGTTTGTTTCGTTTTAAATGTTACATACCTTATCGCCCTCAGCAATTTCGGCAATCACAGTCTCGTCCGTTGGGTTAACGGTCGGAAATTTTTTGCCACTCACCGCATCGACAAATTCATTGTTGATAAACAACTGTTATAAATAGAAAAAAAGAAAATTTAGATAAAATTTGAAATTTTTTTTTATCATTTGGTTAATGCATTTTTAGGATAAAAATAACGGACGAATTTTTACCTGAGTGTACTTGACATCGATTTTTGGTTTACCCATCCTGCGTTTTGTCGAGAGACCTTCGAAAACTGGACCTTTTGTGAGCGAGAGCAGAGTTTGAATGCCTGGCAACCGGCGAGATCGCACACGGTCGTCTTTATACGAGACTCGAACGCGCAAGCCCGAATAGTGGGAGGACTCGGGACGGTTGCTGTCGAGTCCTCAGCTATAAATAAACGATGTTACAGAATTTTGTAATGAGATTTCTCTGGCGCGCGATCGATTATCATCCTGGACAATTGGTTTTATCGACCAGAACGTAATCTCGTTGCGATAAAAGAGATCTGTTTTTCTTTCGCGAAATTTTTGTAGTCTTCGGTTAGGACTGATCTTTAGAACTTGGAGCGAGAATTGACGTTCGTATCGATTTGAGCAGATTCGCGTTCGTTTTTGTTTCTCCCACGTGAGCCGGACGTCGTTGTTATTCAGCGACGCCGTAGCGTATCGAGACGAGTACATTTACCCGACCTTATCGACCAACGGCGAGTGGCAGACTTTTGCTGGCGCCAACGCGTGTTAAGTCGAGTTCTCACGGTCAATACTGGAATAACAATGAATTACAAGCCAGCCAAACGCATTCTTTGGGGCGATTAGTTCCGTTACCTCAAAATATTTCATCAGGAACTGAAATAAATATTATAGCTGTTGACATATCGATAATAATTAATTTTTTCGGTCTCCATAATTGTGTGAGGGTCTTTTTGTCGTCTCCGCAACTTCGATCGGTCAGTCGGTGCCGTCGCGCAGTATCTATCAATGCCATATGAACCTTGCGAGATGGTTTTGCTCATCCTTTTAGGTTTTTCAGCCTCTGTTATTTCTCTGATAAAAGTCAACGATTTTTCGAAATCAAAATCATGAAACAATATGACACTATGATTTTAACAACGATATCGGTAGTGGGTTGTAATTATCAGGTTACACTTTGTTGTTGGTACTATTCAAGATAGCATTCGGTAAGAGTCAAATAATTTGTAACTTATGGGGAAAAAAATTAAAAAATCGTTGAACTCATTCGATTTTGTCTCCAAAAATGGACTTTTTTGGTCAGTTCTATCTCGCCTATTTCTGACTGTATGAGCAATTTTTACACGCAGTCTCTTTTCCATGTGTTTTCCATAAAACAATTTTCTCGGTTCATTGGCTTATCATGTTCCAATTAAAGATGGAAAAATTATGTATTTCTCACTCGGTTAATTGCCTTATCATCTTACAATTAAAAATGTAAAATGATGTATTGTCGATTCATGCATAAACATTGCGATGCGGAAATAATGTCAAAAACATCTTTTCCCGAAATGTTTGGCGTGTATCAGGCGTATCATATTATGCTGTTTCTCGGCCTGATCGAAGCAAGCAAAAAATTGCATAACGAACGAACCATTTGGCGAAGCGCGCGGCGCGCGGTCGATACGCCAACGAAAACATGTTCACCGTTCACGTTATCGCACACTTCACCCTGTACTGTCATAAAATAACTCGTCCGCGGCAATGTCGTCAACATCAGACTCTAAAATTCTCGTAATATCTTCACTGATCAACACTTCAATGGTAAAATCACGATGATATGCTAAAAAATCATTATCCGAGCATTTTGGGTTGAAATTAACGAAAGAAAAAAAAAACATGACAACGAAAGATACAATTATCCGAGAGGATGGGTTTGGCTTCGGGCCCATCAACGTCCGCCCTCATCCAGAGGGGAATCCGTTCAACATTGTTCGAAGGTATAAAACATCGACGTGATAAGATATATTGCAAGAAAAAAAAATAGGACAAACACTCGAATCACACGAAAGAGTACGTCAACGTTGTTTTTCCTCAAGATATACCCTGACTAACAAAAACGGAGCCTCGGTTCGATTGATCACGTGGGGAGCCGGAATACAATCGATCAGCGTTCCGAACAATCAAGGGGTTCTCGGCGACGTTGCGCTTGGTTTTGATAACATCGATGGTAAATCAATCGATCGCGAGACTCTCAACGTTAATTACCGTGAATAATGCAGCGTTTTCGCTGCAGGCTACCTGCAAAACAGACATATCGGACGCATAACGAATCGCACAGCGATTGTCACGAGGGGAAACAAAAATTCGTCGTTCGAAAACAACGACAAAGTGTTTTACACAAACGAACTGTTCAACGATTTCGACAACGTTAATTGGGATTCGTACGTATTGGACAAACAGGTGGTAAGAATAATCCAATCAATTATGATTCAGCTCTGCGATAGAGCGTGAATTCCTTTGTCTTCGCCAAAATTCCCTGTTTTCCAAAAGATCGCGCATAGATTTTTCGCAAATCACGTTGCTTCGATCATCCTCGGAGCTGCTGCGTGACTCAGCTGATAACAACGAACATTCCACACCGTCGAGACTAGCTCTGGGAATGACTGTTGCTTTTCTTTCTTTCTAACTATGCAATTTTTTCGCAATAAAAGAAAAGAACACGATATGTTTGTGCGACGTGGAAGACAGAAAGAAAAGTACATATCACCGTTAAAACAGATAATGTCCCATCTAACACGTGAGGAGGAATATTCTGCGAATATGCTGATTCAAACTAAATACAGCTGGACCGATGAGAACGAGCTGAACGTTAATATTTGCGCTACATCTGACGGAACAATCCCAGTGAATATAACGAATTACTGTCCTCTGAATCTTGCCGGACATGTAAAGAGCATTTGTTGGTTTTATTTCTATTCTAATAAAAACTTCCCATTCAAAAGCTCACATATTATCCAAAATTGTGCAGGGAATGACCACCAAGGAATTGAAAAATCACGTTGTCACTATAAATGCCGATAGGTGGATTCTAACGAACAATTCGTCAGCAGTTTCGTGTCGCAACGTCAATTGCACGATTTTCGATCTTCGTAATCCTACGAAATTGAAAAATAGATTGCACGCGGTTCCGGGCGGTGGTTACGATCACGATTTTTGCGTCAATAGTCCGAGCAAATGGTGTTATAGATTTCACGCCAGGTAGTTTGCGATACATCGATTGGATTGGATTCAATGGGACGGTTTCAGTCTGCCTCGTTACAGTTTGACTCCGCGAGTTTGACTCTTTCTCTCTCTCTCTCTCTCTCTCTCTCTCTCTCTCTCTCTCTCTCTCTCTCTCTCTTTCTCTTTGACATTTGACACTCTCTGAGTTTGACATAGAAAGTGTGACTCTTATCTGTCAAACTCGCAGAGTCAAACTGTGCTGGGTCAAACTGTGCCGAGTCAAACTGTGCCGAGGCAGACTGAAACCATTCCGATTCAATGATATTTCGATTATCATCATGGGTTTAAATTTCGAAGGGTACTGCATCCGGATTCGGGAAGATTTTTGGAGCTTTACTCCGATCAGCCGGGACTGCGATTTTACACTTCGAACAATCTGCCGGATCCAGAATACAAATGTCTGCCGGATTTGGAAGATCATATGTGGGGAGGATGTGGCGACGTTCCAGCTCAACCGTCTGAAACGGTACATTGTAACTAAACTTGAAAAATCCACGGACTAGCATCGAGCTTGATCGGCTTAACATCTCTATTTCTTCTTGAGATCGATTTGTGATCCGTCCTAATCGAAATTCGAATATGACCTAAATAACAACCATCGTCATGACTGAAAATCTTAAAAAAATGTATGCAAGCAAACAATTATTAATTGCTGTGGCAGCTGGGTGACAAACCAATTATAAAACCTGTACCTGAAAAATGAAATATCAAGTAACAGATCCGAAGATCGAATAATCAAAAGAAACCCATAATTATTCCCAAAGGACGAAAAAGAAACGAATCGAACGGTTGAAGAAATCCGTGGCAAAGATGGGATGTCGTACAGACGACACGGTGCCTTCGTTATCTCACCGCAATCCAATCCAGCTCGCGTTCTACGCCCCGGAAAAGTATTCGAGCACAATATGACTTACAAATTTGGCGTTAGATCGAAAAACCACTGAACTTCGGAAGCTTCAAAACACGATTATTATTATTTTTTCAAAAATACACTACACATAAACAAAATAGTAAAAAGACACATAACGCTCAACAACTTTCGGTCGTTAAACGTCAAAGTTTCGATACACATTTTTCGGTATAAATAACATATCTCTTTATATATAATTCGTCTAAACTTATATAAATTCCGTCCTCGGTCTTCGGTGTCGTTAATTATACCGTAAACAGTTTTTCTTTTTTCTGTACACTATGATGTACTAAATGTGTTCACGAGGCTGAACACAATTTGGCAGTTTTATTCTTTATTATTTAATTCTTCAATCTTCTCCCAACGTCTAACAAAACTGTTGACTATTACGGACTCCTAAGATGTATACGCGATACGCGCAAATTTGCCGTGCAAAATATTCGATACAAAACAAGGCACTTTGGCAGTCTCGATTATTTTTTTTCTTGGTTTTTTTTTTGCCGTACAGGCATATACGTCGATTGCTCTTGCCATCGTTGGCAACGCGAACTAACTATTACGATTATTTACGTAAGGCGTGGAATAATAATGAGTTAGTCACGGGTTTGCTGGCGGATTCGCGGTTACGCGTACGTTCGGCATCCGCGAATCTTTCGAGATAAAGCCTCGGATTTGAATGAAAAAATTTGAAAAAAAAAAAAAATAGAATTAATTTCTATCGTCATTCCACTACTATCAGATGTACTCTGAACGTCAACGGTTTCTCCCAAACTTCGTTCTCCGCCGTTATACCGTTGATCGGACGGCCTCGTATAACGATACGAAAATCGCCGCCGCGTTTGAGCCGATTGCGGAAGTGCAGAGCCCAGATTTCTTGCTCCTTCACGACTTCGAAATGATTGTTCTTGTTCCCTCGAATGATCGTGTACTCCATTTTTTCGTCCTGCGAAACATTGCAACAATTGCAATATAAAATGTGTTTCAAACGATCTGCTCGATTTATAATTATTACCGTCGTTATCACACGTCGAAGAACCAAGAGAAAAAAAATTATAATTGATTGGATTCTTAATTTTTTATAAATATTTTCCGCAATCACCTTTATCGCCGGTTGCAGCTTGATAATTCGCATTTTGTGCTTCGTTTGGTGGAGACTGAGCTTGAGAACGCGTTCTTCGCCGTGATGGTGTCTTTTGGATTTCCGCGGCAATCGTTTCTTCGCCGATTGTCCAAGACTTCTCGTATTCTTCGACGAGTGCCTGAGAATTGTCGTGTTACCGCTCGCCGAAATTGAACGAAGTTTGGCGCCTCTTCTGCGACGTTCCTTGCCGTTTATCTATGAATTTGTGATGATGGATCAATGAAAAAACGAAAAAAATCGTAACGTTTTGTCGTTGACAGCTTAATGAAGAATTAGATTGGTCAATAACCTTGCAAGAAAAGCATCCTTCCGTGGAAATGATCTTGTCGTCGGGGGGTGGAACGTGGTAGGAGTCGGAATTGATCGAAAACGTTGGTACATTTCCGATTTCATCGCCGTAGGACCCTTGTGCCATTGGATTGATAGTGGACAGACAGTGACCCTGACCGATTCGTTGATAACCCGTTGGACAACCGCAAAGGAAGCCACCCGGTCCATTAGGGGTGCAACCGAACGCGCAAGGACTTCCTGTACACCCACCGCTTACCTAAAAATAAAAAAAACAACAAGAAGGACATCGTCTGGATCACATTTTTCGAACGTTAATCTGGTTTTTAAAAATGTTAACGCTATTTTCAGTCCCATTTCTTTGAAAAAAAAATAAAAATAAATACCTGAACGCAAATCTGCAAATTGTTGTCGAACTGATAGCCATCGGGGCATCCACATTTATAGCTACCAATCGTATTGATACAGGCGTTTTCGCCGCAAGGCGAGTTATTGCATTCATTCTCGTCGATGCATTGATTGTAATAGAGGTGCTGAACAAATCCTTCGGGACAGCCGCACCGAAAGCTTCCCATCAAATTCTATAATCAATATTGGGATCGTTTTATTATGGAATTTTAATTCGGCAATAATCACCGTCAACCGCCCTCGCAACAATTTCCATGCTATAGATCATCTCATCATAGTTTATGCATTACATTAATTCCAAGTTGATGATGAAGGGTATTAAATAAATTTTTTAAATATATACAAATTGAATGATTCAGTGTTCTCCGGAAAACATTTCAGAAAAAATGATGATAGGGGATTTATTGTATTTATCATATTTTATGTTCACTAGAGTGGTCCTTATACAGGGCTCGGGCTAATTTTCATCTGCTCACTCCTCGCAGATTGACTCCAAATAATTATAAAAGAAGGTCCCTAAATTATCAGCCCAACATCTTCGAAATTGGTCATTGCTGGGCGGCGCCATTTTTTCCCTTTGAAACACACGTGATTTTTCTATTCTTAAATAATATGCTTATTTGAGTGTCTGAAAATATTCTTAAAAATCCAAGAAGTGTCTCAATGAGTCCGTGGCATCTTTATTAATCAAAGAAAAATGTTTCTCGCTTGACTTGAAATCGTTATGGGTCATTCCACCCGTCACGAACTTTAAAAAAAAAAATCATAATGCATAAATGCGGCTAAAGCGAACAACAATAGAAAAGGACGATACCTGGCAACCGTGTTCGCAGCTTCCGTCGTCGGCACATTCGTTGTTGTCGGTGCAGAAGGTACCGGTATGATCGAGCTTGAATCCTCTCGGACAAATGCATCTGAAGCTTCCCAGCGTATTGATGCAAGTTCCTGGCTTGGGGCACGTTCCGTGTTGTTCGCACTCGTTTATATCTGCAACAAAAATCGTTCGAACAATCATTTACAATCCCTCCATCGCTGAAAAACCCAAAATAACTCGAGTTTATACCGTGACAAGAGTCTCCGTGCTGCGTGTAACCATCCCTGCAACCGCACGTGTAACTTCCCTCGGTATTGATGCACTGCTGTTGACACAAATGATTTCCAGTCGCGCATTCGTCGAGATCACGACAATTAACCCCATCCGGATTCAATATGAATCCCGATGGACAAGAACACGTGAAACTTCCCTCGGTATTTTGACAATTGAACTTGCACGGTTTTGGATTCAATTCGCACTCGTTCACGTCTGCAAATGTACTTCATCTAAATTATTTCCCCTTTTTGTAAGATTATTTATTTTCGAAATATGAGAGACAGCCGCACCTATACAAGTAGTTCCACCGTGATCGGTCTTGTAGCCTTTGTTGCATATGCATCTGTACGATCCCAAAGTATTGACGCACATTCCGTTGCGGCACAAATCAGGAATCGCTTGGCATTCATCGATATCTGAAAAAAAAAAAAAATTTAAAAAATGAGTAAATTATTGTTATTAGGCATATTTTCTCAGCCTGAATTTTTTAACGATCGGATTGATTAAAATTCTACCTTGTCCGTCAACGGAGAAACCCTTGTCCAGACAAAGCTCGTTGTAATTTTCCGAATCTCTCGAGGGACAAATCTCGCAATGCGGACCCCAAGCTGCTCCCATGGTGCAGCAACAATCTGCTTTCGTTACCGTTCTCACATCCGACGTTCTCGCGGAACATCTTCCACTTATCGTTCTCAAGAAGCAATAGCCCACCCTTCGATCTACAATCGATTATGAAAATTATTTTCATTCATGATTCATTTACAAAAAAGTGAGTGAATGCTATGCCATACCGATACAAGATTTTCCATCGGGACTCTGAACGAATCCTTCGTGACAGAGACACTGGTAACTTCCTTCCAAATTCATGCATCGTCCGTTTCTGCACAATCCGGAATTAACGGCGCACTCGTTCACGTCTTTGCAATCGTCGGTCGTGCCAATTTGCTGATAACCCGGCGGGCAGATGCACATGAAATTGCCGATCAAATTTTTGCACTGGTACTTGCAATTGTTGGCCGGAGTCGAGCACTCGTCGACGTCTGAAGCGAGAGATCACGGATTAATTTTCCATTTAGGACGGAATAAGCAATAATAAAACATGTTTCTATCCAAAATAAACATTATTATTAACCATTGAAGATTAGAAAAAATACGGATTGATAAATAGAATATTCGAAAAACCTATGCAGTGTCTTCCATCGGCCGCCAAAACGTATCCATATGGACAAATGCATCGGAACGATCCCGGAGCGTTGTGACACCTAAATGCGCATTGATTTCCGAGCTCGATGCACTCGTTCACGTCCTCGCATACTTGATTCGCACCGGGAGCGAAACCGTTGTTGCACGAACACTCGAAACCACCGTCGACGTTCGTGCACGTGCCGTTGCCGCAAATATTTTGTGTGTGCAAGCATTCGTTCTGATCGACGCATCTACGGCCGGTTTCGTCGAGAGTGTAACCGGGCGGACATTCGCATCTGAACGAACCGTCGGTGTTGATGCAATCGCCACCGGAACAAGCGTCCGGCATGAATAGACACTCGTTCAGATCGACGCCGGTGTCGTCGCGACCAGATCCTTCGGGGCACAGTTTTTTGAATTCCTCTGGCGGAAAGAAATGGGAAAAGTAAATAAAATGGTTTTGTTAAATTTTATAAACGTGCATGAGTTGACGTTGACCTTCATTTGTTACTTTTTATTGCTTGGTTTGATATATATTGAACGACGTGTTTGAATTATATAAATGAGCTGCAAGTTGAAACTTGCGATTTGCTTCCTCCGAATTGTAAATAGTCAACAAAGATTCCTTTATGAGGAAGCCAGAAGAAAGATCCTCCCTTATAGCTCCCTCATTCGTGAATCCTCATAAAGCAATCTTCGCTGACTATCTACGATTTAGAGGAAACATATTGCAAGTTTCAACTTGCAGCTCATTTTTTTGGTGACGTAACCCACCACTGTGTTCACGAGGACACTGCTCGCAATTGCCTCCCCAAGCTTTGCCCATGGTGCAGCAGCAATGTTTTCGCGTCATTCCACCGTGCCTGGGCGAGAAACATTGGCCGCGTCTGTGACGATCGTAACACTGTTCTTCTCGCACGTCGATGCAACTCATTGAATTAACTTTGTCGCTGAGTTGAAATCCTTCCGGACACTCGCATATGACTCCACCCTCGGTATTTATGCATTTACCGTTTTCACAGATGTTTTTCGTTTCCACGCATTCGTCCACGTCTGGTGCATAAATTTCATTATTGAAATTATTATTAAATTCATGGAGATAATAAGATTTAGTTTGGTTTAGTTTCTCCTACCGACGCATCTTCGTTTGGAGCTATCGAGCTCGTAGCCTGGTGGACAACTGCAGATGTGAGAACCCATCAGATTCTGACATTTTCCTGGATAAGGGCACAATCCGGGAATCTAGATATCAAAACGATATAATTCAGTCTCATGCTGAAGCCATTGCTTCCACACAGATGTTCTGCTCTTATATATATTTGTTTCGATTAATCAATCGACTAAATTTAGACCCTGGCAGTTTCGAAAATACTCAATCTATACCAAAACGGTGCAGCTGTAAACTTTTTATACCGAAAAAATATAGCAAGTATCCCGTACGAAAACATTACCGCAATTATACCGAAATTCAACTATTATTAGAAGTTATATTTCGGTATGAGATCGGTATTGGTGTATCGCTGATGATTTTATTATCATCGAATCCGCCAGGGGAGTTTTAGTATCCAAAGAATACCAATTCGTACCTCTTTGCACTCGTCAATATCCCGACAGTGCTGCCCATCCTGTGCCAAGACATATCCATCGGCACATTCGCAATTGAACGCTCCAATAGTATTCTTGCATCTGCCATTTCTGCACAGGAAAGGCATTACCCTGCACTCGTCGATATCTGATAATTAAAAAAAATAACAAAATACAGTAATTAATCCGAGCAACAATGAGACGAATAATCCCAAAACTCACCAGCACAATCGTTGTTGGGGCTGAGCTTGAATCCATGATAGCATTGACACTTGTACGAACCCAAGGTATTGATGCACGTTCCATTGTTGCAAATATTCGGATTTCTCTGGCACTCGTCAATGTCAACGCAACTGTCTCTGTCTCTGGTCAAAGCGAATCCCAGATGACACACGCATTGAAAACCTCCCTGCAAATTGTTGCAAGCCCCGTTGCTGCATATACCCGGACGTTCGTAACACTCGTCGATGTCGATGCAACTTCTCTGACTGATACCGAGTTTGTATCCAGCTGGACAGCGACATTCGAAGCTACCTTGCAAATTAACGCACTGAGCATTGCCGGCACAAGGATTCGGCAATTGTAAACATTCGTTTTCATCGATGCACTGATGAGAATCCTCGTCGTAGACGTAACCGCGATCGCATTGACACTCGAAACTACCCGGTGTATTGAGACATCTTCCGTGGGTGCACATGGTCGGCATGAGAGCGCATTCGTCAATTTCCTCGGTATGATTCGTTATCGGATTCATTATCTGTCCGGGAACCATGCCGCAAAGAATTTCGTGCTCTCTCGTACGTTCACCCGGACATTTTTCGCACGGTGTGCCCCAAGCAGCACCCATCGAACAACAACAAAGCATCTTCGTTTGCGGATGTATCATCGGATTGAAACACTGTCCGCTCTCGTAATTCACGTAACAAAGTTCCTTTCTCATGTCAACGCATTCTTTACCACCGGGCATGGACATGTAACCCTCCGGACATTCGCAATGATATTTTCCTTGATCGTTTATGCAATAACCCACACCGCATATTTGCGGATGCAACGAGCATTCGTCTATGTCGATGCAACTCGTTTTCGTGTCGTCCAGAATGAAACCCTCGTTGCAGGAACACATGAAACTGCCGAACGTGTTCGTGCAATGACCGTTCTGGCAAATATTCTCGTGTTCCTCGCATTCGTTTATATCTTCGAGAATTACCGTTACTCTGTTCGGTCTGTAACCCGGTCCGCCTGGGCACAATTCTTCGAACTCTTTCGTTCCAACTTCCGGACATATTTCGCAACGATTGCCCCAAGCGTCGCCGATGCTGCAGCAACATGTGGCTTTTGTCACCGAGGAAGACACGTCGAAGATGCATTGGGGTCGTCTTCCCGTGTGCGCGACACCGGTGAAACATTGAGATTCACGTCTATCTGCAAAACCATTTGTTTTTTTTCTTTTTGAATGTTAAATTCTTCGATGATTTTGAAGTAGAGAAAAAATTTGCTCGATCTTCCGGTTATTATTGATATATATTTTTTTCATTCGTTCGCGTGTGCGTTTACTTACCGACACAAGCGTTTCCGGCCTCGACGAGCTCGTGGTTAGCAGGACACTCGCAATTATACTTTCCCTGGGTATTAACGCACGTTCCGTACTGACACGACTGCGGACTCTCGCACTCATCCACATCCGTGCAATTTCCTCCCGAGCCGTCCAATTTGTAACCATCGTCGCACTCGCAACGAAACATTCCGAAGATGTTCTCGCATTTTCCGTAAACGCAGAGATTGCTGAACATCTCGCACTCGTTTATGTCGATGCAAGCCTGTTGATTATTTTCCTCGGGATGCATGAATCCCATTTCGCATTCGCAACGGAACGAGCCCGGATAATTGAGGCAATGACCGTTCTCGCAGAGACTCGGGTCGTTCGCACATTCGTCGATGTCCCGGCAATTCCAACCGTCGCCTCGGAAACCCGCGTCGCATACACACTGAAAAACATGCATCGATCGATTATGCGTACGAATTTCCAAATCGGAGTTCCAAAATTTCAGGAATTGAAAGCAGGTCGTCAATCGTGATACGATGGGAGAAAAGTTGATGAATATTTGAGCAATTGGAACGATTGAACAATCTCGCAACGGTTATTTTAATTATTTTTTTTAACCATCACCAAGTAAAAACCAGGTTTTAAATTGGCAAAAGCAATTACTTCAAGAATATTTTGAATAATCAGAACGATTGAACAAACTCTAAATGGTTATCATTTTTTTCTAACTACTAACAAGTTAAAGCAGACTTTCGATTAACGTAAACAATTACTCCAAGAATATGTTCAATAATCGAAACTATCGAACAATCTTGGAATGCTTATTTTTATTTTTTTCGAATTACCCAAGAAAACAAAACAAGGGAAATAAAACCAGGTTTCAAATTAGCGAAAAGAATTATTCAACGAATATTTTCTCTCATTGTCAGAATTGAACAATCTTGAAATGATTCATTTTCATTCTTTCAACCGACTAACGTTCCAAGGCGCGTATCGATTTATCAAAACTTACTTTGAATGATCCTTCGGTATTGATGCACTGCGCATTGGCATCGCAGCCACCGTTGTTTATCAGACACTCGTTTATGTCTCTGCAATCGATTCCATTGCCGGTGAATCCTTCGTGGCACGTGCACTCGTAAGATCCCGGAGTGTTTTGACATTCGGCGAATTCGCTGCATGAATAAGCGTTCAAGAGGCACTCGTCGTCGTCCGTGCAATCGGGTCCTCCGTCCGGTTTCACCGAGTATCCTTCCTCGCATCGACAGTCGAAGGAACCGATCGTGTTGTGACATTCGCCGTAGCCGCAGATTCTTGATTGGGTCGCGCACTCATCGACGTCTGTTCACGAACGTCGATCAACGCGAAATCGTTAAATTTTTCATCTTTCTTCGATTCGATAATTTTCATTCAACAAGTTCTCACCTATGCAGGAAGTGCCGTCCTTGCCAGGAAGCAAACCACCGGTGCAGCTGCACGAATACGTCCCCGCGAGATTGGCGCATTTTCCACCGTTGCATATTCTCGGATTTTCCTTACACTCGTCGACGTCCATGCAAGAACGTCCGTCCAGATTCAATGCGAATCCATTGCTGTTTTTTTTTTGTTGATTCGATTCAATTGATTACGTAATTTTTTGATAAATTAAACGCGGATAATTGAGTAAATTACCTGCACGAGCAAGAGAAACTTCCGGGAGTGTTGATGCAAATGTCCTCACAACCGCCATTGTTACCGGCGCACTCGTTGATATCCTCGCAGTGTGATTTTTGTCCGGTTTGTCGGTATCCATCGTCGCATATGCACTGATACGTTCCCATCATATTCTCGCACACGCCGTTCGAACATATTCCACTCGTTCTCGAACACTCGTCGATGTCCTTGCATGATTCCTTGTCGGGACTGAGCTCGTGGCCCGGAGGACAGACGCACTTGAAACTGCCTTCCGTGTTTCGACAGGTTCCACCGCGACACAATCCTGGAGTTTCTTCGCACTCGTTGATGTCTGGAAGTAAATCTTGAATCATCAAAAGCTAGTTCTATAACAGCAGGGCGGTAGAATGTATTTTATTGTGGAAAATCAAATGGAACATTGAATATATTGAGAGAGTTAATTCATTGTTAAGATTTTTTCTCTATATTTTTTTTTTAATGCCGAGTAATCTGCGATGATCCATTTTTGCAAGGCACCACAGGTCAGTTCGATGGATTGCCTACCCATGCAAATTTTCATGATATCACTGCTGATAAATCCCGGGTTGCAGTCGCATTGAAAAGTTCCAGGAGTATTGCGACAAGTGCCATTTCCGCAAACGCCTTTCATAATCTCGCACTCGTCGATGTCTGTAACAATTATCAACGTCAAGATACAAGTTTTGTAATGGTTGGTAAATTGTGACGACAGTTCGATGACTCGAATGACTCACCGTTGCATTTGAGACCATTTTCATCGAGGGCGTAGCCCTGATTGCACCTGCAACTGTAGCTGCCAACGGTGTTCTTGCATCTTCCGTTCAGACACATTCCCGGAAATTCCACGCACTCGTTGATGTCCTGCCTCTCGTTGAAACCATCCCCTTTCGGGCACAATTCCGCGAATATTTGAGTTCCGGATTTTGGACAGGCCTCACATTTATCACTGCCCCAGGCACGTCCGACCGAACAGCAACATATGTTCTTCGAAAATTTGCCCTCGATACCACTAGTGCACTGTCCATGGCGATAATCCATGTAACAAGTCTCTTGTCTCGTGTCGATACACGTTGTATCTAAAAAAAAACCATCCCATTCGAAAAAAATGTCTGAGTTACATTGGAGACCGATAAAATTTTGCAATAATTCCTCTATCGATGTGATGCGTTGTTAAAATTAATTGATAATGATTTTAATAAATTATCTGAATATATTTATTTCTCACGTGTCGGATCGAGAGTTAGTCCAGGTGGACATTCGCAACGATAAGATCCATCCGTGTTGACGCACGTTCCACCTCCCTTGCATATGCCCGTATTGAGTTCGCACTCGTTGATATCGGCGCAAGCCTTTCCGTCCACTTTTGCGTAGCCCTTGGAGCATTCGCACAGGGACTGATCGCAAGTCTCGCAGGGACTGCCCCACGCAAGACCCACGGAACAACAGCATTCCGACTTGAGTGTCAAACGAGGAAAATTGTTTTCGCAACGACCTTCTATCACTTTAGTCCAGCACGATCCTCTTCGATTGTCTGCGTATTTATCAAATTTTATAAATTAAAACGAATGAAATAAAACAGAGAAATAAGATAACAATAATTTTCTTATAAAATCGGGGGGTTAATTATATAATAAATAGTGAAATAATGCAAATAGTATAATTAAATTATCTCAATGTAACTGTAAATAAATTATCTCAATCCCTACAAAATCGGGGAGTTAATAATATAATAAACAATAAAATAATGAAAAGAGTTCAATCAAATTATTTCAAAATCGCCATCCAAATCAATCTAATCTAATCCAAATCAATAACCGAATATTATTTTTTAAAAACGAAAAAAATAAATCACAGCTTACCCATGCATATGTGGCCAGTATTGTCCAATATGTAACCGGACGAACACTCGCACTCGTAAGATCCTCTGGTATTTATGCACGCACCGTCGACACACACGTCAGCCCCGAGCTCGTAACACTCGTCAACGTCCTCGCACATTTGATTCTCACTGTTCAGCCGAGTTCCGGTCGGGCAAACGCACTGAAAAAAAATTTTTTCGTCAGTTATTACCTCTTCGAAGTCGCGAATTAAGGGAATGTATTGTCACGAATAACTTGCCTGATAACTGCCAGGAGTATTTCTGCACTGTCCACCGCTGCACAACGATTCTTCCAAATCGCATTCGTTTATGTCGCTGCACATTTTGCCGGTTGGATCTACCTCGTAGCCGTTGTCGCAGATGCACCGATAGGTACCCATGAGATTCTCGCAGCCGCCGTTTATGCAGATGTTGGGATTTTGAGCGCATTCGTTTATGTCTGAGGATTTCATATCATTTTATCGAACCGATGAAATTTAAAAAAAAGAGATAAATGCGAGGGTATCTCACGTTTTGAGAGTTCCGTGCGGTTATATTAACGTAAAGCTCAGTAAGTATTTATTTTATAGCCGCTAAGCATCTCTCACTATTTTTATGTATTATTATATTAACCCTCAGTGTGCAAAGGGGGTCAAAGATGACCCTACCGAAAACTCCTCTCCCTGCTAGCTTAGAAAAAAAAGGTAGGGAGAGGAGGCCGGGATAAGTGCCTTAAATAAGTGTGCAGTGGTAGGCTATAAGCTCCCCAAGTACCGCTAGGGGTCGTATGTGACCCCCTTTGCAGACTACGTTAACGAAAACTGCACGGTAAGTAAAATTTGTTCTCTCTTCCCGTGTAAGCGTCTTCACGTAGGAGTTCTATAAAATAAACTGCAAAATTAAGTTTCTCACGAGGTAATTTTACATAGTATTAAAAAATTAACGACGCTTCACTTATGCTATGTGAGATCTTCCTTCGTGCAAAAATTCAAGATTCTAGGTCAACGGGAAGTACCCTATAGATTTTGGTGATTGTTCAGTAAGTCGAATGCAGGACGACAAAGCGATCGCGCAAGCGCTTCTTTTTTTCTTTTAAAGATACGGAATCCTAAAAATCGATGGAAAGAGAATTTTTTATCTGAATTTGTTTGATTACCGTCGCCGTTGTAAGTCATTCCGGCACCGTGCGGACAAAGTGACTCGAATTCCGTGGAGTCCGGCAACGGGCACGCCTGACAGTTGCTTCCCCAGCCCAGCGGCTGTCCCAGAATTACCGTGCAGCAGCAACAACTCGATTTCGTCACTGCCGTTGAAGTCGGATTGGAGCATTGACCATCTCTGTACTGGGAGTAACAGAGATCTCTTCTCGTATCTACGCACGAATGGATCTCGATAATTTGTAGATTATTTTTTTTTTCTTCGTAAGTTAAAGTCGTACAACTGTCTACGAACCTAGACACGATCGACCGTCGGGACCTAGATTGAATCCCGGATTGCACTCGCAACGGAAGCTTCCTGGAGTGTTGTTGCAGCGGCCATTTTGGCACGGTGCGCTCTGGCATTCGTCGATATCTTCGAAAAAAATTCAATTGTTTCACGTCTTTCAATCGTTCATTATAATTTAATTACTGGGAATCAAGGGAAATCGTAATTGCTGGTTATTCGATGGTCTTAGATTTTTTTAAAACTATTGGTGAGCTTAGAACCTCAAATTGGGATGGAAATTGACTCAAAGAATGGAGATGTGAATCATTCTATTTGATTGAATAGCAAATTCTGGTTGAATTATTTCAAGTTATAGTAACTCTCTTTTTTATTAGTTTTTCATTAGTATTAATTAGAAAGAGTTGTAAGGGCTTCAAGATTATGCCCCTTAATTCTGCGAAGCTTCGATTAAAATTATCGATAAATCACTCAAAGAGTCATCAATTTTTCTCGTCACAACGATTAATTTATACCTATGCAATGGCTCTGTTCCGGACCCAGACGAAATCCCGAATCGCAAACGCACTTGAAAGATCCTTCCATGTTGACGCACTTTCCATTTTCGCACATTCCAGTGTTCGAGCACTCGTCCATATCCACGCAAAACGTATCGTCCCTCGAGGGTGTGAAACCCGATTGGCACGCGCAGTGATAAGATCCCGGAGTATTCTCGCATCTTCCGTTGAGACATATTCGAGGATTCTCCGAACACTCATTGATATCTGAAATACGTTTTATTATATTTATGAACATAAAAAAAAAAAAAAGAAATCACGTTGGACGACGTTAGAAAGTAGACGATAACTCATGCGAACGATCAATTTAATTTGCGTTTTCACCGGGGAGCAAAATTGGTGATAACGGCTATCATATCCCATACCGGAATATCGTTTTTGTATGGGTATTGGCATTGGCGGGCGCGGCGCTACCGCCAGAGGCAACGTTTTAATATCGCTGTACTATGTACATTCCTTCCGCATTCGTCTACCCGGTTGTTATCTTCTAATACGCCCTATCGGAATGGCCAGTGATAAATGGCTGACTAGTAAATTGCCGTGGATCGGTGGTGAAAGGAATTAACCGTCGTGGCCGGGCTCTATCGGATCGGGTATTTTCGTTATACCCTCGTTGCCAGTTAAATATCTGCGTAATCGTCTGCCGACTCACCTATACAAGTGTTCTTCGATGGCGACAACACGTATCCGTCGTTGCATTTGCATTTGAACGAACCGTTCATGTCCGTGCAATGTCCATTCGTACACATTCCTGTGTCCTGACACTCATCGTGATCTGCACAAACGAATGAACAACCGGCAAAACGATTCATCGATTAAAAAATCTTTGTATTGAATTTTGTTTTTTTAATGCGTTATTTAAAAAAACAAACGCCAATAGCGTGTTGGGCGTGCGATAGGGTTCCGTAGCGATTTTCACTAATATTTTTGAAAACTTTTTATAAGACGTTGCAGGAGCTATTTCATTTTGACAAATTTGCTTGCCACTGAAAAAAAAGTTATTTCAAAATGTTTAATGAACTATTTTTGCCGCAGTGTTCGTTATAATTTTTATTAAACGTCCTAATTGAAAACCGTGTTCCGAGATTTTTGCGTCGATAGATTAGATATTAGAGGGCGGTGGGACGACACTCATAACGACTTTGAAACGAAATCACAGACTCATGACTGAATAGTTGCAGCAAAAGGTCCAAGTACTTCATTTGTCGCATCATAGAAGAGCTATTCAACGACGCCTCACTCCACGGGGTAAGTAAAGAAAATATTATTTTTTTCAATAATCTTATCATCTTTTCATTGTCTTCGGGTCATCGATCTAAGTCTGTATGTCAAATTTCCTCTCAAGGGGTGAATGAATGAAAGAATAGAACTGCGACACGGAGACAGAGAAATAACCTAGACTGTTACGGAACCCTAAAAAGGGTTGTTTTTTTTTTGTCAAACCGACCGGTGCAATATCGTCCTTCGCCGGAAACGACAAATCCCGCCGGGCACTCGCAGGCGAAGCTTCCGGCAAAATTCCTGCACGTCCCACCCTGGCAATAACCTTCCCCGCACTCGTCCAAATCCTCGCATCTTCCTCCCTTCTTCACGTATCCCGGATAACAATCGCACTCGTATCCGTCCGGCGTGTCGATGCATTTTCCGTCGCCGCAAATTTCTGGTCTGAGCGCGCACTCGTTGACCGTAAAGTGTTGCGATTCCGAGCACAATTTCGCGTAATCCTCTGTCGAAACAACAAAAACAAATTTGAATGATTGCTCTCGCATGATCGCGTCGAGATTCGGCAGCGTCGATAAGATTTCGATTCTGCGCCACCGTTTTTTTGTTTTTGTTTTCGTTTATCGTCGCGTATGAACGATTTCATTGTTGCAACGATGAATAAAAGAACAACGAGGAGGATATTGAAAGCTTCAGAGCGTATTACACGAATCGTATGACCGTTCGTGGTCAATACCTACCGCTCCCACTGCGCGGACAAATGAAACAATCGTCACCCCAACCGCGACCCATATTTTTTCCGCAACAACAATCCTTCTTGCTCAGTCTTATGGCCAAACGATTTTTGCAATGACCGCTTCTATTCACCGCGGTATAACATTGTCCTTGTCTTCCATCTAACGGAAATAAATTTTTTATTGAATGATTAACAACATCCGAAATTTAGCATGAAAATCAAACGAATGTCAATCAAATGCTTACCGATACAATACTTTCTGTCCTGACTCTGTATAAAACCAGGATCGCAAACGCAGTAATAACCTCCCACGGTATTTATGCATCGACCATCGGCGCAAATGTCTTCCTCCTCGCACTCGTTTCTGTCCGTGCACTCGTTCGTTTCGAGATCCCGCGTTTGTCCCTCGGGACATTCGCAATTGAACGAACCCGGAGTGTTGACGCATTTTCCACCCTGGCAAAGTCCCGGAATTGCCTCGCACTCGTTTATGTCTGCAAATTGTGAAACAATATAATTATTTTCTGGTCCAGATGATTGGGCGATTTATTCGGTTATATCTATCGCCGATCGTTTTGTGATTCCTTTTCCTTTTTGACATACCCACGCAATTGCCCTGATTGGTCTTCAAATGGCCGACCTCGCAGTCGAGTCTGGCCGGGCATCTCTCGCAGGGATGGCCCCAACCTTTGCCCACGGTAGCGCAACACATCTGTCTGGTGCAAACGACCCCCTGGAGATTGACGAGACACTGGCCGTTCTTTACTTTGGTGTAACAAGGTCCAACACGATAATCGGTATCGCAACGTCTTCCGGTGTAGCCGTAAATGCAAGCGCAACGATCGGGACCGATGCATCTACCCTGATTCAAACAAGGTTCTCGGCAAACCGCTGAAATTATAGCGCACGGGTTATATACACGTATTATGTGCCACGCACTGCGGTACACACGCCTGTGTATGTGTACGTGGAGAGGATGCCCCCGAGGGCCCGCATGTTATTACACGAAAGGCGGGACGTTAATTTGTATATAGTATTATTATAGTAAACCGAGCTGTCGGCATTCACGCCTTTTTGGTAACTACTCGCGGCATACCGTGTGAAAGTATGCTAAGGATGCGTCGCTGCTCAATATCGCACCGAAAAATGAGAGTGCAGTTTTAGAAATGCTCGGAAATAATTATTCGTACTTTAATCGAGCTTGGAAAAATTAATTATTGACGAACAATGGTTTTGTTTGTCGTCTTGGTCATATCTTTGCAGTAATGAATGTCTGCTCTAATTATGTCGGTGCTTCAATGGATAGCTCACGACAGAATAATCGATTAAACTTCAATGAAAAAAAGTGTTTTTTATGAAATTTTGACGGAAGTTATTTCGATCGATTGGCGAGATAAAGGCTCGTCGTTTTACTCACGTTCGTTGCAGAATTCACCCTGATAACCCGCCCTGCATTTACATCTTCCATCGACGCAGTTGCCATTGATACAATGAACTCTGCAGGTTCCGCTTCCTCGTCCTCCCCCGTTTACACCTGTTTCCCTGTGCTCGGTACTGATGCTGCGGTTCTCGTGCGTCAAAGCTTCGACAAAGACGAAACGCATTGTCGGTAAATTTTTTTCAAAATTTTGCATTTTATAGATTTATTTTTTCTTCTTTCGACCACAACAATACGCGCCTCGTAACTCTATTCGTTCCTCGATCCTATACTCTCTACGCGACTTTTCTATGGACCGTGAACGTGCACACCTTTTTTTTGTTTGGTTTTTAATTTCTCTTACAACCCTCGGAGGTTCGTCGTTACTTGGCATTCCTTCGATAACTGCGAATCATAAATGTTTAAATACCCCGATGGAAGAAGAGAGCTCCGTCGACTTCTCGACGTCGTGCGTTATTCTCCGACACCCATATGTCTTTGTAGTTAACGTTTTACGCTCGCCGATTTTCATAGCTGTGCTTTGAAACTTCCGAACGTGCCAAGTCACGACCAACCAGAACGAACCCCGGGTCGACGTACGTAGCGATTCAGTCTTCATTCACATCATCGGAAGTGCACAATATCGATTGTTTAATTTTTTCCAATACATAAATATGAGTTTTAAAATAAAAGTGTTTTTTTTTTCATTCATATTTGATTTTTTTCTTGCGTCGTAGATCGTTCAATTATTTTTTTTTGCAGCTATGAATTATATTTAGTAATTATTTCATTCAATAAATTCGTCAATTTACACGGAATAATCATTGATTATTTTTTAACGTCAGACTATCATTATCGCGCTTTTTTTCGCGTTTGTTCCGCGACTGAGATCGTTCTTCTCTTTCGAATTTACCGACTCACCCAGTATGTTTATCGTTTTTTTTTTCACTTTCATACGCCGCGCCGGTGGGTTCGATCGGGGGGCGGTACAATGCGTTTGCAAATGATGCGTTGATGAGAACGATAGAAAGGATAATAAAAGATTGAGCGAACCGATTTTTTTCGGTTATTCATTTTGCAGCTTTACCTCGGGTTTGGGGTGATGCACAGATCGATGCGACCGATCCGCTCTCGCACAGACAAACGTTTGGCTTTATGCACCTGCCGTGATTGCCACATCGCCTTGAACAAATTGCTGAAAAATTACAGAAACTGAACTCTCTTTAGATCATCAACGATCGATCGCACGTCGATTGTTCGTTTTTTTTTCGCGATTGACTTTCAACGTCACTCGGGCTTCGAGATACTCACGTATTACGCAGAGTCCCGTCTCCGGTTTTCTCGTCCAACCCGGACAGCAATAATTTTTGTACCTCGTTCGACAAATATTCGGACTGTGAAAACAAGAACAAACAAAAAAATACAAATTTCTTGATGGACAAAAATATTTTTAAGGTAAATAAAAAACAAGCTGCAAGTTGAAACTTGCAATTTGCTTCCTCTGAATCGTAAGTAGTTGACGAAGATTGCTTTATGAGGATTCAAGAATGAGGGAGCATCTTTCTTATGGCTTCCTCATAAAGGAATCTTCGTTGACTGTTTACGATTCCGAGGAAGCAAATTGCAAGTTTCAATTTGCAGCTTGGTTCTATAATTTAAACGCGTCGTTTAATATCTACCAAATTAAGCAACAAAAAGGGAGAAATAAAGGTAAACATTATTTACATTACATTGTTTGGATTCCTAAATTCATTAACAGAACGAATGAAACCGGGACGGTGCAATTGCGGGGAACAACGAGAGTCCGTAAACGTTTTCATCGCAATGCATCGCCCGCTCAACGTTAGGAAATTAAATTCTGCATCTATAAGTGCCGCAAATTTATCCCGTCCTACTTATTCGTACATGGCAATACAATATTATATAATTGAAGTCGCGAACCGATGAGGATGCGACTCCGTCCCATGACTTGACGCCTACGAGTACCACCACTGACCCCATTAATTTTTTTTTACCTCGCTTCTTTTATCTCTCCATTCGCCCGAAGCAGATTGAACGACGCTTCCGTCACACACAAGGCGGAAATTTCATTTTCATTCTCCTACGCGCATGGTGTTTATGCGGTGTCGCACAAAGTGCGTGAATAAAAAACAAACAAACAAACAAAAACGAAGACGATAAACAACGAAAAAACGAACAAATGAAAAACAACAACAAAAAAAAACGAAGATTGTAGCTGTGCCACCTCGCGAACAAGGCGGCCATTCACTCGGTGCCCCATAATTAACGTCAGCTGCTAGGCTGGTTTTAAGTACTTCCACTTACGCGCCATGGCGCCGAGGATCTCGCCGCTCTTATGCACGCATATCCGCGTGTATGTCTTCTTGCGACTTATCCGGGCGTTGAGTAGCCACGAAAAAAAAACACGGAAAAAAATGTATAGAATAAGGAAAAAAAACTTGGCGAATCAAACGCCCGGACCGCCCGCGAGATTGGAGTCTCTCGGTTCGATGTGTGAAATCCCCAGGGTTCGACGGATTCGGGCAATTAATTAACCCTCGAGTTGACAGAGCGGTAATTAAGGATTTAGTTCCGGGTGCTTTTCTGTCGCATTATTTTTTTTTTTTTATAGCGATACTTATAACATACGACCGCGTTTATTGTATCAGCAGTTAAAATGAGTTCGGGTTTTTCCGAGCAAATTTATTCGTTAGGGTACATAAAGAACGTAAAATTTGCGAGAGTTCGTGGCGAGTGCGTTGCATGGATGGTGGTGGCGCAAACTGATATTAAAACCCACGATTCTCGGTGTCATTAGGCAATCTCGTGCAAACAATGGATCCTATCTACTCCACGGTCCAGAGAACGATGCTGTAATGTGATTATTGCGTAATGGGGCCATTCCACGGATGCTCTCCGTATGAGAAATCTTGACGCTGATTAATTTACCCTTCCGCGCCGTACCGAAGATCGTCGCAATACTCGAGAATAATTACGGTTTCGATCATTTTTATCCTTGATTTTTCAATCGTTCCGTCAAATCCAAGATGCTGGGTTATACATTTTTAATCGACAATTTTTGTTCGTACGAAATTTCGCACGTAGATTTAATAAAAAAATATATTATTTATGTTTAGTCGAAAAATTTCATTTCGTCAAATACTTTTTTTCTCTCATATGTAACATGTTTGATGGTAATTTTATGCACAGCCACGTAAACTTAAGAGCGACAAACAATTAGCTTCTACAGTTCGTTGACGATCGAACGACCAATTATTCAGAGGGCGGCGGACGTGATAAAAATCATTCCGCATTCATTTGATTTGATTCGCCGGTGAAGGTGGCTTGTCGTAAAAAAATTATGGAAAATATAAAGCGTACTTTTTACGACTTTACGAAGAAATCAATAATTTATTTATCGTTTGATAAGGAATGAAAGATACAGCTGGTAAATCTTCGACAATAAAGATTCAGCCGAGAATCCCGAAGCTCTCGGGTCCTAGAAGTCTCGCCATAAAGCTGTTCCATCTTTCTCATTCCGTTCTTAATAGATCGGAATTCTTCACCCTATCGCGACATTTCATTACGAGCACTTAACGATTAGGTGGGTTCTCACAGAGTCGAGCAACTTAACCCGAAAGAGGCTGCACTCTGACAACGAAGACGCCTCTCTGGCATTCACATTATCGCTCTCGCATGTTCACTCCCTCTCTCTCTCTCTTTCTCTCTCTCTTCGCATCCTAAACTGCTGTTCCCGATTCTACTGCCACAATTGGAATATGCAATCCTTATTCTTTCTGCGAATTGATTACCCGTCGTTTGCAATATAGCTCGAGTCACTCGAATCGTACCTCGACTGCATTACCCCTCATGGAAATAAAATCTTTGCAGGCAAAAAAAAAAACATACACGTTGTTATAATATAACCGCCATACTCGTGTTCGTCGTCTCCGATCAGATTGTTGCTTCGAACTATCCTGTCGTATAAACGCTTCAAGACTTGCAAATTCTTAACACAATTTTCAACAAAATTTTAATGCTCTTCCTCGTGGAACAAACACTGAAATCTTTAAAAAAATAATCTCCGACGTAAAAAAATTGTTCAATCAATCGAAACATTTCTCGTTGATGGCTACCTCGTCGTACCGAAATTTTCGAGAAAAAAAAACTCTACAATTTGTACCTCGAGATTGAGTGATCTCGGGAAAATTGGTTTATCATCGACTAAAAATCGAACGCTTCGCTTCGAATAAGGCGTGACGGTTGGAGTCTTTTGAGCCGAGAGTGGGATGTTACATTGCCGGAGCTATGGGTAGTAATCTTAACACTCGGGTCTTCGATAATGCCAGAGCTTTGTAACGAGCCTTAGGCCGAATCAATGTTCGACGAGAACATCTTCACCGAGCTCACGAGCTCCGTCGAACGTTCGGCTGTTAACGTAACGGCTTTATCTCTCGGAAATATCAAAATTATCAATATGTCAAAGGACATTGTAGATTTTAACTCGCAGATGCATCGTAAGACGACTCCAAAGGTTCCGTCGTTTCGTGATTAATCGTTTTCACATAATCTATCGGACGGTCCAGAAGCGTGGATCCTCTTAATACGTAGATGACACCTTAATATACCCGAAAATGACGGATCTTTTGAATCAGAGTTTTATTTTCTTTACTCTTTTTTTTTTTTTTAATATCTCTTTTTTATTATTTTTTATTCACGAAGCAGCACGCGCTGGGATGTTAATCTGGGCTCCCCTCGAACGTCTGACTCAATCAATATTCGATTATGGTGGGACACCACTTGATCGTGACGCGATCAAGTGAATAACATTCCTTCGAGATGAATTGCCAGTCATAGCCCGTGACAAGCTCAGCGTGAGGCCCTTAAGGACCACGAACAGACGCACAAGAGCGTTAGGGAAAATCATTATAATACAGCATCGGTGACCATTAATCGTATTGATAAGACCGTCAATGCGTTATCAAGCTCGGAAAACGTGAAGCACGTGGTAGAATTTTTTTCTTTGTGCATGGAACGAGCATATGTTATTCATTGATATCCAAGTCACAAAGACAAAATGAATTGCTAGAAATAAAGAATTTATTATTATTCATCGTCGTTCTCAAGTACAAAATTGTTCGGTAGAGTAATAAATAATTAAAAACAATCGCTCTTGACACATTATTCCATTGCACTTTGTATAATTGGGTAAAATTCCTGCAATTTCGAATTTAAAAAAATCTTGTTTTCTAACAATCGTGACATTGCATTGAAATAATTTTATAAAAAATGTTGACAACCGAAAAAAAAAAAATGGTGCCAGACAACGAATCGTTAAACAAGCGTACATCCCGTCAGCCCGTGATGCACGGATGTGAAAATGGTTCGGTCGTTAGACGAAAGTGCCGCTTTTTTTTTTTACGTTAGTAATGGGAAACTCAATTAGATAATTATTCACGCTAATTCTTGGCGAACAAATTGGGTCAATCGTGCGGTGTTGCGCAATCGTAAAGAGAAGTTGGTTGAGTGGAGTGCGAGGAGTAAGAAATGTTTTCTATGCGTCTGTGCGACTCTTCTTCACAAGCTATTCGCATCGATGCTCGACATAACTCGTGCGCCCACTACGCGTGTGAAAAAAAAATAAAGAAAAAAATTTGCCCTTAAGAGCGAGCTGTTGAGTCATTTGTCACTAAGCGTTCGACCGGCGGGTGTTAAATACATATGCCTTAACGTCACCGCGTTTCACACATATAACTTGTGCCCTACAATCACTGAACCCCATCATGTATCGTTTGCACTCTTTTTTTTACTTAATTTTTTATTTTATTTATGGAATAGCGAGAGCCAGAGCTGATACTTTGTTACGCTGTGCGAATGATACAGAAGCTCGTTTCTGCAGTTGTTGATAAAGAATGTATCGTATCTGTGTCTCGGGAATTTATCGGAGTTGGGGTGAATTCAATTAAATATTGCGGAAGCTATGTAGTCGAAGCTTGACACAGTTGAGGGGCAAATTAGTGTAACGACGTATCAATGAAGCTTCGCTCGAATGTATTGCACATATACGCGTTATTGAGACGTCTTACGCGGTCGAACTTATCACGTTTCCTTGGATTTATACATTGAGATTCAATGAGCTGTCGATAAAACGATAAGGCTATTTTTATGGCGATGTATATTTTTCATTCTTTCACAGTATGGGTTTTTTTAGTTTTTCTTTCATTATTAGAAATTGCATATATTGCAAATCAATTTGAAGCAGGAATATAACAACATCAAAATCAAAATGGATTACGAATCATTGCTCTGTGTAAAAATTAAGAATCAATTTTAAAAACAAATTGTGATATGCTTTTTTTAAAAAATCAATGATTCAATATGAATTCTTTCGAAATCAAAACATTAATGATTTCATAGCGCTGGATGAATTTATTAGAGTTATTCGATCTGGAAGCGGCTCTTGAACAAATTTTCGGTTGAATACCATCCTCTTTTGATTCGCGAATTACCGTCGAAAACCGGGAAATCCACAGTGCAAGATAATTGCTCAATAGAAGTCATGATCATGGTTTTAAGGTCGAACCGAAATTGGATATGTCTGAGCGATTGCGTAAAAGAGTTTAACGTCGTAACAACCGTGCGTAACATAACCGACCGACCAATTTTCTTGGACAAGAATGAAATTCTCGGCTCTTGATTTTCAACGTCGTTTCGATTTGTCGCACAATTTCTAATCAGCGAAATAAATCTTAATCCGCGCAATTAAGCAAGTGGCGAGATATCCGAGGCCTAAAACGAGACTATGCTCTTGACTGATTCGCCGACTTGGATCTTGCAATCGGATAACTCGACAATTGCTGCAATGTCGATTTACAAGGTATTTTGCCTTGAATTTACAAAAATGTTCTGTTCAAATTTTAATAATATTAATAATTATTATTAATAATTAACAATAATAATAATAATAATAATAATAATAATAATAATAATAATAATAATAATAATAATAATAATAATAATTATTATTATTATTAATAATAATTATCAATAATTATTATTATTATTATTATTATTATTATTATTATTATTATTATTATTATTATTATTATTATTATTATTATTATTATTATTATTATTATTATTATTATTATTATTATTATTATTATTATTATTATTATTATTATTATTATAATAATTACATTTATTATCGTTGTTATTATTATTATAATGATAATAAATTATATCATTAATTACTATTATTATTATTATTATTATTATTATTATTTTTGAATAACTAATAATTATTATTTTTTTTTCAAAACTGTACAAAGAAATAATTTTTCCAAATTATATCTTTATAACGCAACCCCCTCAAGCATTTATTGCAGCTAATAAAATGGCATGTGCTTTTAAAATAGAAATGTTCATTAAACCGCGAGATCGATCACGCGACGCTCTTTTGCCCAATAACAATAAAAAAAAAATTCTCTGTAATAATGAAGATTTTTGTAAATGCGTCGTTGAAGTTGCGTGCGTATTTGTTACGGCATACGATCAGAGACGAAGTTAATTGACAGCGTGTGTGTGCGTAGTCGGAAATTCTCTGTAACGTTACTACAGGCACGTACGTACCTTGCGTACTATACGTTACTCGATCAACGTCCTCACTCAAACTAGATCCTTCAACCACTGCAATTTCAGACGGTAGATCGGAGAAATGAAAAATCAGCAAATGACTACACGATTATTATAAGTGGATACTTATTCATCGACAAATAATGCTAATTATGAACAAGTCGTACGAAGATAAGAACTCGAAACAAGCAACCCAACAACGACGACGACGACGACGACGACGACAACGACGTCGACAGGTTTACTCGGTTGCTCGTCGAGGGACGACTCGATCCTCGGTAATTTGCATCGACGTAGTACTATTAAAACGTATTGCACGTTGCAAGATCAAGGACGCTCACGTGGTCTTTCGCGACTTTCTCGCGAAAATATAATCGTCAATCAAAACGAATGACAACAACATTCAATATTATATCTCGTTACTCGAAATAGCAATAATAAAAAGTTGAAAAAAAAAAACGATTCATTCCATTGCGCCATTTGTTCGTTTCCTCTTCAATCCTACATACATCAATAACCCAATCACTAATTATTGCACCGTCAACTATTTATTGTTCTACAACAATAAATAATGAAAAGAAGAATCACATTAAATTCTCCAATTTTTTATTCAAGTATCGCATCGATAGAATTTATATTATTTGTATTGTATAAAATTCCGAACGATCGGTGCACCGATCGATCGACCGACACAATGGTCTACCGTCAATCGTATCTCGTTCGTCAGATCGAAACCCACCGATAGCTTCATTTCCGTGCCAATAATTCAGACGCGGCGTGGCGCACCTAAGTTACTCTCATTAATGTGACTTCCTGTGTCGGGCCGATGTTTGCCATGCACGCGCGAATAAATGACGAATGCCGTGGTTGATTAAAATTAATACCCGCGTATCATCGTTCGGGCTTACTCACCCGACCGGAGGTATGGATTGCAGATTGTTGTCAATATCGTGCGCGGCCGCAGGGGTGTAACGCGTACCCGGAACATTTTCTTGAAGCGTTCGATCGGCGACGAACAGCAGAACCATTGCCGATAACGTGAAAAATCGTTGCACCGACATTATTCCAAGTTTTACGAATTTGGACTTTTATCGATATAAAGTCCGATTGATCGATGATGCCCGATCTCAGGCATTCGTTAAGCTGGGTTAAAAACCCTCATTTGATTATTTTTGTCAACGACACTTTTTCAGCCCCTCGAACGGTTGTTTCCAATTTAGGGTCGGAAATTCACTGTTGAGGGATTAATATTTATCGATATCACAAGCCGTTGTCTGTTTGTGACGATATAACGTCGATCTCGAAGATTTATAGCGTGTTATTTTATTTTTAACGAATTTAATTTGATTTTCGAAATTAACGTTGATTACGATAATTGCGAATGTATTTTTAATTTGAGAGAACTCTCTTAACACGTGTCAAAATAAGGGAATAGTAAAATGCTTAACAATCGAGTGGAGCAATTTTATATATTAAAAAAAAAGATCTTGAAATCATGCACTCATGACAAAACTTATTATTACCGTTCAAGTTATTTATATTGATCGGTCACTATAATTTTCATTGTACCAATGTAAAAATTTTCAACAATTGCGCGGAGCAATTTGATATAGTACAAAAAATGATCATAAAATCGGACACCAATGGAAAAAATTATTATTATTGTTAGAATTATTTATATTAATTAATCATTATAATTTTCATTGTATTAATAATCAAAAGGAGCTCTTATAACACGCACGAAAAGAAGGGAATAAAACTTTCAACAATCAAGCGGAGCAATTTGATATATTTAAAAAAAAATGATCAAAAAATCATGCACTGATGAAAAAAATTATGATAATTATTATTTTTCAATTAAACATAAAACCGAAACAATAGCTTGCAGCGATATGTGTCAACCCGTAGTCATCGAGAAAGCACATGACTGTCCCGCAGATAACGCGCGTGTTTCGCGTGTTGGCGTTCCGGAAGTGAAGCGAAGAAGTGTTAAATACGATAGAAACGGCTATCACGTATGGCATGTATAAATAAAAGCTTTATCTATGGCAAATAACTCGAAAATGAAGATTTCGAGCCGTTACACGCGATGCAACTGGAAAAACCCTTCTTGCGTTCTTTGAAACCCTTCGGTCGGTTGACACAGCGCGGGCGCGTTGGTGCGCCGAGCGTGAAGAAGTCGACGATGCCCGGCCGAAAGATAAGACGGTCCCGGGTGAGATAATTATCAAAGAGATCAAGGGGATTCTGCTGCAGCACTAGTTAAACCATACTCAACTCGATTATTCGTGAAGAAATAAAAATGAAATAAAATAACACACAATTTGACGCTTACTCAAAAAATTTTTTCAAATTTTTCTTTAAATTAGTTTTGAAGAATCAATTTTAAGAAAAGAAACAAACGTGAAAATCGGTAGAACGATTGATCTTTCCGAAGAACCGCACGCACAAACACTTTTTTTCACAATATTCGTCGCATTGTTGAATCGGTTTTATTGTTGAATTAAATCGAGGGGGTAAACTACGAGGTGCGAGGCGCGGGTAGGTTAAACCCCGAAAAGGTGCGTCGACGGGACTCGACGTGAGACTGCCACAAGCAGACTATGAACCGGGTATCCCAACTCATCTCGGCCAGCCGCAGCTTCTCTTCCTATCTCCGTCTCGTGCCCTCTCTCCCTTTCTCGTGTGAGACGCGACAGACTCCCAACCCCCTTCCACTCTGGCTGTCAACACTCTGTGCAACACCGAGTACTCTCGTTTACATCATTTACCATAAATCCATAATTGAAGCGAATGAAAATCCCACGCTCGCGAAGAAACAACGGGAAGAAAAATATTTTTTTCTGCGATAATTGGGTAAATAAAAATATTATAGCTGTAATTAATTGAATTAAAAATTAATTCGGGTGATTCAAATTTCGATTATTGAGCGAGGAATCCAGAGAATCTTTCAGCGAAGCAATATTTGTAATTCAATATAAATCATTGGATTGTTCAAAAATTTATTTCTCTTCGCGCGATTACACAATTCGATTCGCGAAACACATTTCGATTGATATTAACGCCGAAACGTAATAACCGCGATTAAAATAGGTGTTTACGATCCGTTGCTCGGAAAGTTCGATGGTTCGGATAGCCCGTCGATGTGTCACTCGGTCGGTTAATCTGCATATCCACGTAAACGCAGATACGAAATTATGTGCGAATAACAGGAATCGAGAATAGAAATGAAGTCATCATAGATCGGAATGTTGCGATTGACCCCCACTTTTGAATGTTTCGACAGAACATTCCGTCGTCCTTGTTGGCTGTTCAATATTCGGTTAATGGACAACCTCGTGGGTGTCAAAAATCCCGTATCGTCTTCTTCTTTTTTAGTCTTCGTACTTAACGGACGATTGTGCAAAGCGCATGTAATAGGGCAGAACAGAGGGTTGACGAGGAATTTAGACGTCAGGAGGAAATCGAAACCTTCCCATCGGTTCGATCAAACATTGACTCTGTACCGGCATATGTTGCATATGTTGCGGTGTATGTTTGCATTTATAGTTTTAAAAAACGGGGGAGGAGGCAGCGACGTTCCGCTGGCATCCGTCGTCCCGTATTAATAATTCGGGATGCATACTTTGGTTAGTTTGGGCAAGGGTGCTTACGATGCGGGTGGTTATGTACAACCGCGAGATACAAATATACATGGAAAATACACAAACGACGGAGAGAAGATACACACTTAAAATGGGAACGCACGGAGGTGGCGTCTATCTTTGAACATAGGACTGGTATGCGCGAGCGTTTAGTTACGTCTGGAAGATCACTGATAATGCCCGACTAGCCAAGGCGTCGCTCGATCGTTTTTCGCCAATTATATTATAATAGGCCGCACGCGTGAAATCGTCGAATCGGTTGACGTAGTGGGTCTGCCTTCAACGAGATTCGATCTATCTTTCTCTCTCTGTAGATTATGCAAAACAGAGTAATAAAATCATTGGGTTAATGGTTCAGGGTATTAGTGATAAATCATTGAAATACATTTTTTGTCGATAATCGACGTTTATTGATAATTTTTTCAAGATTAATTACAAATTCGCTTCGCATTCCTGTCGAATACTTGGATTTTTTTATTGCAGAACGAAGGAAGAGTCATGAAATAATTGGGTCAATCTTTGGGGTATTAGTGATAAATCATTGATTATAACATTTTTATTGATAATCGACATTCATTTATACTTTTTTTTTTCAATTCATTACAAACTCGCTCCGCATTTTTGTCCAACACTCGGACATTTCAATCGAAGAACGAAAAAAAAATTATTATTACAAAGTTCTCGTTTGGATTCATGATCGGAAAATCATCGCACAAAATAAATCTCGATTAAAATTCCAATATCACACGGAAATCTCAAAACGTCCAGCAGCGAAAAAAAAATTATTGGCGCACGATTCGTGCGAAATAGTTCGAGTTAAGGCGCGATGACGATTTTATCGTGACACATCTCGCGCACAGGGATTCAATGATTTACCAACCAATGTGCAGGGTCACGTTTAACGTTATCCCATAATTCTCTACAGCAACAATGAACAAACGCGCGCGCGCGTCTTTTCGCATCATCTTATCGTTTTCTTCCGAGATGATCTCTGCTCGGGCGCGAAACGCCAGCGCAACAATGCAGATACGACCCGGGAGATTCAATGCCGCGCGAACGCGGGAATATTTCGCAATGATGAAACTATTATACATTCACGCATCGGGACAGACGGAGATTTCCGTACGGTCAGCGCGAACCGCGACGGGTATTCGAGTTATCAGCTAATCCCTGAACGATAAGCGCACACGTTTTAGAACGAACGTACGATAAACTCGTGTCACGATCGCGTCGTCGCGTTGCTGCTTCGGAGCTTTGATTTCCACGTGGAACCCTCGCAGCTCGAGATCCGAGAGGACTTCTCTTGTATTTTATTGCGAAACACGATCGGCCCGCAACTCGATACCATCAAACCGCCGCGAGAGTTATACATTTGTTGTAGAAAAATAGAAATGAAAGAAAAAATTTTGAAGAAAAGAAAACGTTTGAAGAAGATGAAAATAATGAAAAAATGCAAAAAAAAAGTGGTCCTGATAGTGCCGAGATTAGAAAAGGTGGATGCGGAAGCCGGGTCCGTGCGACCCTTTCGAAGGATCTGAAACTCTGAATCACTGAAACTCAATATTTACGACGTGGCTAGCCTGTTCATCAAATAGAAAAAATTAGGTGGCTCGTCAAGTCGTGAATGTTGAGATACAGCGAGGACACAAATTCACATTTAAGGGGGTTGCACTGAAGAAAATCGGATTATTTTCTTTCAACGGTCTAATATACGAGCCATTCCATCAAATGAAAGCGAACCTTGGGCTTCACCATCTGGGATCTTCATGATATTTACACAGCTTGAAGTGCATGTTGAAAAACGAATTCCGAATTTTCTTTCCATTATTTTGGCATCTGTCAATTAAAGTATTTATTCTTTTTTGTTTTTTGGAATTTGTTTTTCAACATCCGTGTAAATATAATAGGAATTCCAGATAGTGAAGCCCAAAATTGTCCGATATTTGAAGGAATGGCTCGTATAAATATGTATAAAGTGGGTGGATGTGGCTCTGCGCGGTTCAACAATCCCGAAGTATTCGCCCGAGAATGAATGGAGAACAGCCGAATATGTGATAATCACAAGGCGATGCATAGCTCAAGACTGCTTTATTTAGCGGCGACACACTTGATGATAGGGCTATCTTTACACTAACCGAATGACATGGTTTTACATACGCGCGCGGTTGTAAGTTGTAACATGAACGACCGGCTGCTGGTAAAAGTGGGTCAGCCGGTGGGAGCCCCCTCTGGAATCGTCTTCGTACGCGGAAGCGTCGAGATAAACCCTACAGAACAAGGATAAGAAAATACTCTACTGTTTTCTTCGCTTGATACGAGGATACGATACGATTCATCCAATTTTCACATTTTCATCTACTTTTTCCGTAATATTTTTCTATTTTCCTAAGACAAATATTTTCTCGAGCACTTTATTTCTAATAAAAATGTCACTAAAGTATGAAGCAAAAATAATTAAACATTCTAAGATAACGAGGCAAATTTATAGTAGTCTACATTGATAAATATTGTTCCAGACACTTCAGGAAAAAACAAATCATGATGTTTTGAAATTGAGTAATAAGATTATATTCAAACGCTACGTATCACAGTCCATATAAACGAGAGGATCCTGTTAATCCCATTGATTATGATGAAATTAACATCAATAAAGGCGAACCTGGAGAGTTGGAATAAAATTTCTCAATGTCTTTGCAGAAATTCGAATTCATAGGACCAAAGCCACTCGATCGAGCGTTTTCTCGCGGCGAAGTAAGGGCACCGTTCGATAAAATAGCAAAATTATTTCATGGTAATTGCGACGTGATTTCCCCCGGAGCGGATTCAACGTGCGCGGGCTCACATTGGCGTTGGTTGATGTATACGTGAACCGGGAATATAATCCGTTGGTTGAGAGAGAGAAAGAGAGAGAGGGAGACGAGTTCTTCGTTGGCAAACGCGATAGATAGTGATTACCGGTAGCACGCCACCGATGCCACCGGTTGATGTTCTCGCCGGGAAGAGTCCATGCATAGGTTACACGATGGAGAGTGTATCTCGTACATATGCTGCCCTACCTATAATCACCGCACCAAGCTGCATCGTGGACATATGCCACTTCATAAGCCGCGCCGTATATACACGCTAGGGTGGTTGTTATTTCGGTCATTTTTTAATTTTCTCCGGGACGGATCGGAATTCGATTCCAAAAAAGTAAGAAAAATAATTTTGAACTAATTTTGAATCGCCCTGACCGATTTTAACTATCCCCCCTAACAGGGTGGAGTTTTCCATTTGAAGTACATTTTGACGCAATTTTTTTTACTTTCGAGAGTTGCATTGACCGGACGACTAATTATTCCTGGAAAAATGCAAGACCATATGAAATTAACGAGTCTGAATCCTGTTTATTTATATATATGGGTCATCCCATGCTACGTTTAAATATTTTTTTCCAGGGATTATCATCGAATTTATTCAAATAGTTCACGAATACCTAGAATATTTGAGAGTCCCAGGGCCTCGCCTTGATTGTGGTAGTTTGCGAAGGTTATTAAGGGCTTTTTTTGTCGATTTCGGCAAAGTAGGACCCGGGGATCCTCATATATTCGTCTACATATTCTTTAGTTATTTAAAAATGGTTTGAATTTGATGATAATCGTCAGAGAAACGGCGTATACGAAAGTAGAGGTCATACCCGCTAATTTCAGGTGGTATCACATTTTTTCAGAAATAATTAGCCCTCCCACCAGTATCATTGCCGAAAGGTAGAAAAATTGCATGTATTTTAAATGGAAAACTTCACCTGCATAAAGCGGATGGTTAGAATTGGACAAGAAGGTGCAAAGTAGGCTCAACATTTTTATTTTGTTTTTTTAATCTAGTTCCAAGACGGCCCAAACAAAATTTGAAAATGGCCCAAACAACAACCACCCTAATACACACTCACACGATGATCATCCTATAACTCCTTCGCCTCTCCTCGACATCTACTTCTCTCGTCATTCTCCACTTTATTATTCTTGCTTTATTTTTCTACCTTCTGCTTTTTTTGTTATTTTCTTCTTTTCGTTCTCTTTTTTTTTTGCCTTGTAACTTCGTCTCCTCTCCGCGAGTTACCACGTCCTGCGGCTTTTGCCTGTCTTTCACGTTCGTCGTGGCAGCAACCGCGAGCACCGCTCGCCGTCGAAGGAAAATCAACAGAGTACAAGCGTGATAAGCGTGAAGAATACTTCTTTTTATATCCCGACACTATTTACACCATTAACTCGACGACAAGCATCTTAATATTTTCTCGACGGTTTTTTTTTCATCCCCAGCCTCTTCCTTCGCTCTACGGTCGTAAGTTCGGATCTAACGAATGGTAAATAATTATCGATACACAGTGTTTCGTCATTAAAACGCTAATTTTTCCGTTTGCTGTCCTTCGATTTGACGGATCTAGCTGTATTTTTCGTCGCGTCGATGTAAATACGACGCAACTCGTACGCTTCCTCGATTTCACGAGCCATAATCGCGTTGTTTTGCAGATACTTTTCGGACAATCGTTGATATTTGCGACGACGATTGTTCACAAAGTCCGCGGCTTCCTCGCGAAAGAGAGATCGCGTCTGTTCAAAGTCGAGAATATTCATGGCTCTCTGATTTCTCAAGGTTTCTTCGTCGTAATCCGTCTTGACCCAACTATGATCCTCCTCGTCGTCTTTCTCCATGTAAATCGACAGGTCCATTTTTGGAAGATAATTGCTCAGATCCGCCGGTGGTTCCAACGTACGCTTGGTTTCTTCGTTGATGGCGCCCACGCTTTCGAACGTTCGTACATCTTCATTCGTCATCGACTTATTTGGAATATCAATGGCCGATGGTGCTATTACCAGACAATTGTCCTCGAGAAAACGTTTTCTCAACTCAATGCCGCGTTCGGACCTTCCAGTTTCGTCGGTTTTCCATAATCTCTTCAACTCGTTGATTTTATCTTCTTCGCTTCTGTCCGGAAACACTTCAAGGTCGTTCTCCGAATCCGTAACTATCTGCAGAATCCAATAAGGCTGTTCCAACGATTCACGGATATCCAGGGATTTTTTTGACAATTGTTTGGATCTCGGTCTAAACTCGCTCTTCGATGCTCTGCGGAGCGTCGATGATTTTCTTAGCTTAGAACTATCATTCAAGCTTCTCGACTTTGCTTCCGCCACTACACCCCATTCCGCTTCCGTCAAAGGCCAAGAATCTTCCCGAACAAACGCTTCGATGAAGAATCTAGTACAGTCTTTGACACGTTGATCATCTTCTTTTGAATTATGTTTGGAAACGTCACCGGAATGCGAGTTCGACGAGTTTATCTTTTTATCACGCAAAGATATCTTAGATCCGCGTATTTTTTCCCGTGATTCAAGTTTGACTACGGTTTCGTTCGAACCTACGTGATCGAGAAATATCAATGGCAGAATCACAGTTGCACCCCCTTCGATTTCTGCGATGGTTTCACCGGTTTCATTAATCACTCGCATTGACGTCATCACGTTTTCGTACGAAGTCTTCAATCGCAGACTGACGAGACAATTTTTCCCAATCTTGGCAACTAATTTCATTATACAATTTCGAATGTTTGGTATGTAATTATTCGAGATTTCACGAACTATCAGCGGTGGGATCTCGGTTTTAATTGGAATCGGTTCTTCATTAGCCGACCAATGTAAAATTGGCTCGCCTTTGATTGTTGTCAAGTGCAGAGACCACTCCAACTCCCTGAACTTCTGGATATCGTTCCATCCGTAAGCGAAGATCGTGTATCCAGATTTTCTGTACCGATATGCCATTGGTGCCACGTTGTTGCCCGTACGTGACAATTCACGTCTCGTGTCATTAGCGAATACTCTCAAAGTGTAATTGGAAAGATTCGTAAAGACATCAAACACCGAGAAAACCGTTTCCGACTTCGTTGCATTGATAGCAACGCGGACAATCGGTATCCACTGATCTGGAAAAATGTTTGTGATCTTTCCTTTCAATTCTTGAATCTGAATGACGTTTTTAAAGTCGTTTGCGCACGAATAAAGAGACGTATAAACATTGTCGCGTTTGACAACGGATCGGATTAATTTGTGTGCAACGGATTCGTGGCTGTCGTAATTGAACAGTTCGACGATTTTCATCAAAGTTTCCTTAACTTTAATGTGTTCAACGTCGCTCGTGTCGTGAATTTCTCTGTAACGTTTTATCAAAATCATGCGAAAGAAACTTTGAATGATCGTTGCTGATCTGTTCTCATTGCATTCGACTGCGTCGACGCTTTCCCAGCTTCTTTCGTCTCGAAAATAATGCGATTGTTCAACTTGTCTCCCGATCGATGGATCGAGAAAAAATACCTTAAGGGCGCGATAAACGATCGACAATTCCATCGTTAGCAGTATTTCCTCCAAAAGTTTCGCAAGCTCCTCGATGAAGTGGCGATGAATACGCTTGAGATTCTTTCTCACAGAATTTTCGGTTGATTGAGATAAATCTGGCATGTAGCTCTGATAGTAGAGCTTCAAATGAGCTGCATAACTCGCACTTCCGAAAGATTCGAAAGCTTTTTTCACGCATCTACTGATTTTCTCTACAACTGCGTTAACGCTTTCGGATTCTGCAGTCATGAGATCATGCATTTTCAAACGATTGCCAATTTGAAACGGAGTGTCGGAGAGTATGATGACGTGATAGGCGGATTGTGAACTTATGAATATCCGCAACAAGTGTCGACCTCGTTCTACTTGAAAAACCGTGGATTTCGTGCCCCTCGTTATTATTTCCACCTCCAATGGATTTTCCATCGCTCCATTGAACCAGTTATATTTTTCCACGATCAAAGAAGAGTTTCCGCTCGTTTCTGGATCCTCCGAACCGTCTCTTGACAGTTTAATGGTCGATAGATTGATTAGAAAGAATTTATCTTCGGTAGAGTCGACGAAGAGATAAAGAGGTTCGTTTCTCGATTGCAAAAATCTATCTTGATATTCGTAGGATTTGGCCTGAGTCGACGTTCTAGGAGTTACGGATTTTCGACTGTTTTTGCCATCAGCAGTTGTCGTGTCGGATTTTCTTTTTCTCCCATCGTTCCAGGATGTTGTTCGTGGACTATCGGACACTTCGGTGGTGTGTTTGAAAAATCGCTGTTTGTAAAATAGGTGAACTTCTCGCAAATATACGGACAACTTGTTGAAGTCACCCCACAAACTGATGTCCGGCATTGAAGACTCTCTACGCTTGTCCTTGGCCGAATCTCCGGTAGCGATGCTGCGTATCTTTTCAGAAGGTTGTTCTTTCGACGCGAAAGTCCTTTGGGACGAATCATCGTCCCAATCTTCGTCGTCGCTCTCCTCGTAAGCGTATACGACGTCGGTTTTACATTCTCTCAGAGGACTTACGATCAAAAGATGACGCGTGGTAACGAAATATTCCGATGGATCGATCAAACCTCGGGCAATCGCCCAATCCAGCCATCGATGAAGTTTCCAACTCGCCAATGGAGCTTTTACCTAAAAATTCATTCAACCGTCCTGTTGTTTTTCGCTCATTGAATTCGTCACGTCAGATACATCTTACTTGCGACGGATCCAAGGGAACGTCGCGCGACAATTCCACGTAAATCTGATGATTCCAGCAAGGTGCGATGCCGGGAATTTCTTCGGCATCGACGTTTCTCATGTCTTCGAGACTGAGAAACAGCACAGTGGGCTGTGGATCGTTCGGAACTTGTATTTTCTTCGCAGCATCCTTTGATTTTTTCTTGGATCCTTTGCCCCGATCACTGGATTTTCTTGATACTACTTGCGTTTTCTCTTCTCTCGGCCATTCGAAATGCTTGGCGTACTTCGTCAGAAATTCCCACTGATCTCTCGGAGATAAGTGCGATACGTTCAAAGAAAGACATATCCATCCTGTTTCAATACCAGGCTCGATAGAATTGCAATATGGACCAACTGGATTTGATTAGAGTTATCGACGAGGACTGCAGAAATTACTTGAAATTAAGGTCGTCAAAAATTACCCGTCAAACAAGAGATCAAGCTGCAGCCCGCGATCTCTCGCTCCGAGGTCCAGGATAAGGCTGCGACTTTTAGCATCGCTTTTGCCAAGATCATCGGCCACAGCTCGTCGTTGTTGACAGTGCGAGGCAACAACGCTCGGCCTCTTTTATCTACGGGTATCAAGTCGTCAACTAAAATGCGACGCCACATACCCATCACGAAGAGACGTACTACGTATCTGCCTTGGAAAGAATGAAAACCAAATCGAATATCTTCATGCGAAGAAAAAAAATGGTGTATCGGAAATAATATGAACCACCTAATTCCTTAACCCAAAACCCAAAAACCCTAATACCTTTGGGATTGATAACGGGACGATGCTGTACTCCTTTCCCGACTTTGTTCAAAGAGTATACATGATACCATCCCTGCCAGCATTGATCGGCAAAATTCCAAGATAAATTTTTCGACGAATTTTCTATTTCCAAACCGTTACGACCACAGTATTGCACGTTGATCAACGTCGAAATGAAGCATCGCATAAACTGCGATACGGTTGAAATTTGTCATTCGTAATAGACTCTTTCGATCATGATAATCGGACACAAGCTGACCTACGTACTTCACTGTGCAGCAAATGCTTGTTATTCGTAATCAAATCGGGATAGGTGAAAATTGGTTCGAATACGATGGGATTTACGACGTTTTTCAAATTTTTAAATCTCTTCCACTTGATGGGCTGCAAAGACGTTGGCATCACAACCTGCCGAGGATCAGCGAATTCGCCACCTACGACATTGAAATTATTTCTCTAACGAAACTGTAATAAAAAAGGGATGGAAACTTGCTTTTTGGTTGATCCCAAGGTTCTGCGTTCAGATCCGAATCCGACCATTCGGACCATGTATCCGCGCTGGTAAATTCCGATTTGTGTATCACCGAATCGGCGTATCCGGTCCTCTTCGACTTAACTGACATAATTCCACGACGTCATCTGCTTTCGTTCGATACGTTTTGTTTTTATTTCTATGATTCATCGACGGGCGTGGAAATTAAGTGACAAAAGAGGATTGAAAAAAGTATATGCGCGTTTATTCGTTCTCTATCCGTCGATCTACATAAAGATAATAACGATGGAATAAAATTCCAAAATTAATAACCGCTTTGTAAAAAGATCGCCTCACGCAAAATAATATTTTCTAGAAGTACAAACTAGATTTACAAAATTGTAAAGATCTAAAAAAATAGGGCTTAGAACTGCATGCAAATGTGGAATATGCTAACGATAAAATATTTTTCGAAAGAAAACTTATAACGGGTTTTCCGACGAATCATCGTTATTTTGATTGCGCTATTCGACGTATGTGATAATTGTTCGTAGCTCAGCATCGTCGTTCGAACGAAATATTGATGAATAACGAATAAGCTGGCGTAAATGTTGTCGAGCATTGGATCATTTTTCGGAGCTTTTGTTCTTCTACGAGCGAGAAATATTGATATTTCATTGTTTTCAAACAATTTCAATAAGACGAGCCTGTTCGGATTTCGTTAATATTTTTCATTTAAGAATCTCATTTGAAGAACAACAATATCTTTAGGTTTGTGAATTACCTGCGAATTAGCAATACAGTTGGCCTCTCGTAACATTAATTATTTTTCGTACACCTTTGTACATTCATCAGAATCTCACGTTATTCCCGAATGAGGGATAAAATGGTTTTCTCGCACGGAATATTTTTAATCCGATAGGGCAACGTGGGCGGATAGTTGTAACGATTTAGCACTTCGCACGGATCGATGAATAATCAAGGAAATTATAACAGCAATCCCTGATGAATTATTGATTATTTTTGGCAAGGTACGAGCCGCTACAAGGCTTTTGATTTATCTTCTTAACTTTCCCATTCCTCGCGAAGTATGCAAAAACGGGGAAATTATCGTGATTTCTTTCGAACGTGAACACAGATCGCGTTGAAAACGTCTCTAAAAACGTCCACGCGAATCCAAACAAAAGCTCTATTCATGCAACGATTCGCAAGAGCTAATATGGAATGGCAATTTACTCTATTCAATCTTCGTCAGAAAATAAAATCTTTCTTTGTTTATCTCGCTATCATATTTCGTTCATTTTTATCGAAGCACCTTCGTCAAAATTTTGAGCAATGTGGAGACACCTTTCGCGACGTTGTAACGTTTAATCGCTATTTATCTTACAACTACAACAATACAATCAACGATTGTTAATTCAGCATCTTGGAGAAACGTTTAGAAAAAAAAAAAAAAAAAATTGGAGAGACGTATGGCAACTCAACGAAGATTCTCAAGGCTATTTTGATCGAAGAGCACGATAATTAACGCAGACGATTGGGAACAAACGGATTTTCGTACAAGACTTTTGGATTTTTTTTTTTGTTTTTGCGTTTCGGAATTAGTGAATAAAATTTTTCGCAATTTTTCAACGTTAAATCGAAAAAAGAAGACCATCGAAACTTTTTAGACGTCAATTCGAGCACAGAATGTGGCAGTGACTGAAACACTTTAGTACATCAATGTCAATGTATGCGCCTGATACTTTGAAATCCGGATTTACAATATTTTTTTCGGGAAAACAATTGTTTTTGTATCGATTAAAATGTTAATTATCCCGAAGATCCGATGGCATATCGATGCTTAAAATCTACTGGGGTTTCGGAATCATTCCAAACGCAGCCTAGACCGAATTTGGCACTATCTTAAATACTTTTTTCAGTCAGTCCCCGTAAAAACGTCGCCAATTCCAGCACGTTTCAGCTGGAAAACGCATTCGATTGATTCTATTTACAGTAAAGTTGGACTTCGCGGACATCTCGCGAGAGTGCGAATGCACCGATAAACGACTTCCTCGCCCGCGAATGGCAGATTAAACGTGATAAAAGTCGAGCCGGTGGTAATAAATAACCGTCCAGCTGAATCGAAGAATTGACGAATAAAAAATTGGTCGTTTATCGGCGCCGTCGACGTATCGGGAATTAAAATTTGTGCAACAGCGTAGAGAGTTTTCACGTAAACATACTTTTGTGCAGCCTAATCAGAAGAGCTGACTATAATTTTAGTTGGAAATCGTGAATTATTGCCAGATCCGTGTTACCGATTCTAATGATTGGTTCGAGGTCCCGACGCGCGCTGATCTTCCATACGTCCGGCCTGAAGCCTTTGAATGAGAGAAAACAAATCTTCTTCCGGCACGGTCGCGCCCGATTGAGTATTTCCGTTGGGTCTTTGGTTCGATTCTTCCTCCGCGTCCTGCAAAGCCGGTGCGGCTGGCAGAGGACTTCGTTGATCCTCCAAACGTGAGCCCTGGCGGAATAATTATCGATTTATCAGACTCTTTCGCTTGCGCGATAAAAAAAAAAATAAAAATAAAATTAATTATTAATTTTAATGATTAATTAATAGATTATATAGATATAGTAATATAGATTAATTATTATAATTATTATATTATATACTATTATAATATAGATTATGATTATTAATTATTATTATTATTATTATTATTATTATTATTATTATTATTATTATTATTATTATTATTATTATTATTATTATTATTATTATTATTATTATTATTATTATTATTATTATTATTATTAATATTATTATTATTATTATTATTATTATTATTATTATTATTATTATTATTATTATTATTATTATTATTATTATTATTATTATTATTATTATTATTAATATTATTATTTAATAATTAATAATTAATTAATTAATTAATAATTATTATTAGTCAATTAATTAATTATTACTCATTGTTAATTAATTAATATTATTAATTATTTCATTTTAATTAAATTTTTTATAAAAATTAAAATTTAGTTAAATTTTCTTTTCTTTCTATCATGTAAAAAATCGCATGACGTACTTGACAGCGCAGAAGCATGTCGATGAACGAATCATCGGCGTCTTGAGGCGTCCGAGCCGGCGTCTTCATGGCCGCGAGATTGCCCCGATTGGTATTCAAACCCGGCAAATACGGCAACGTCACTCTCTGCTCGTCCATTCTTTTGCTCTGCATACCGGCTATGAGCTCCAACAAATCTTCTCCATCCCTGAAAGAAGATCATTCATTAGAACCCGCGTCTAATCCTAATCTCTCGCGAGCGATCCAACGAGAAATTCGTACTTCTCCTTTTCCGGCGGTGGCGCTTTGATTCTCGGTTTGCGATTGGCGTTCAACACGCATCGTTGATCGTCCATTCGGCCCGACTGGAATCGAGACAAGAGCTCGAAAAAATTTTCTTCCTCTTCCTCCTGCGATGGTTGAGGCGCGAGGCCCGTTCTCACGGAAGGCTGATCGCTCGTGTCTTTTTGCTTGCCGTCGGGCGTCAACTGGAACGGATGGGGTTTAGTCAGTTATGTTCATTTTTCAAAGAAATGTGAAAAATAGAGGAAAAAAAACGAGTTGAAACTTGCGAATTGATTACTCACAAGTTAAAGTTATTGTACGAAACTTTCTCCATGATGGTGTATTTGTATCAACTCTGGCTTCTTCATAGAGAAAGATTCGTACAATATCTAAATAATACGTAATAATAATAACGATAATAATTCTGAGGAAACAATTTGTCTGAGTTTCAACTCGCAGCTCGTTCCCCATTCAAAATTCGGTTCTTTTCAATGATCTTCACCACGTTTCATACGTATCGCGGTTGAGTGATATTCAATTCATGCAGCGAATTCGAGTTCAATCGGTCGAAGCTGTGGTGAGTTGCAGTGAAACGTAATTTATCGAATGGTTCAAAGTCCTATAAAATCTAAACTTCCAGATGGATCCGGTCCAAGTGCAATACCAACCAACCTTGGGTACGAAACGTTTCGTAAAAAACTATTCAGACAAATATCTCAAAATTTGCGATCGCTATAGTTTAACCGTCATTTTCTTGGTCATTTAAAAACGACATAAAATCCGAGTTACAGCTTCGATCATTACGAAAATTAGAGTCAATAAAGAGATTATAGAGCTGCACGTGTCTGCCAAAATTTCGAGACTGTAGCTAAAACCGTTCTTGAGTTATAGACGTTCGATTTTTTGCAAGCCTTTACACACACAGAAACGCACACGTACACGTGGAAATTTTTTTCAAATGCCTTTTCTCAACGTTATTTCTCCAATTATTCTACATTCCGAACACGATGACCCAAAAATTTCGATAAAAAAAAAAATATGCAGCATAACATAGCTTCCTCTACGAGAAGCAAAAAAAAAAAATCAAGCCAAGTATTTACTTTGATAAGATCCAAATTGTCCATGCTCTGACGACGCAATCTGTATCTTCCCGGCGAAGACGCGGCAATTATTGCCGCTCCGGTTGCGCTCAATTGATTATTGTTACGCGTTTTATCGTTTTCTTGCTGATTGCCATTGAGGCCAAGAATTTTTTGCAGATCCGCGACGTTCGTCTGTGCCGTGTCCTGTCCCGTTTGATCGCCCAATTCTTTCGAAATGTTGAGATGCAACGACGCGAAGTGCAGAGCTTTTTCGTGATTTCCCATGGCCGAGTACGCGTTACCCAACGACCAACACGCTCGACCCTCCCCAACTCGATCCATCAATTGTTGGGCGATCGCCAAGTGACGAAGGTGATATTCTATGGCCGCTGAATAATCACAGATGAGCGTGTAAGTGTTACCGAGGGAGTAACAAGCTTGCGCTTCGACCGCACGATCGCTCAACTCTTGAGCGAGCACCAACGTACGCCTGCAAACGTTTATTTATCATAATTTACCTTTTGCGAAAGTGGAAAAAAAAATTTTTAAAACGTAAAAACGTTTATTAAATTTTTAATTAAAAAATTTAATAAATTAAAATTTTTTATTTTTATTTTTAATTTAGAAATAAAAAATCATTTTTCAGCTTGTTTTTTTATTTATTGGTTCGTTGTGTTTGGAATTATATCGAGTTACTCACTTGTAATGCTGAGCAGCTTTCTCGAATTCACCGAGAAATATGTGGGAATTGCCCAAATTGCTGTTGGCTCGTCTTTCCGCGGCTTTGTCGCCGAATTCTCGTGCTATTTTGAGTCTCTCGTTGTGATAGTATATGGCTTTTTGGAAGTCACCGAGCAGATAATACGTGTTTCCTAAATTGCCGCAAGCTCTGCCCTGAGCTGCGGAGTCTCCGAGTGTCTTTATCAGCTCCAAATTTTCTCTAATAACGGAATGATACATTTTAATTTATCATTTTGAACCTCGCTCGTACTTTAGCTACGGATGGTAAGTTTTTATACTCGTAGTAGCCGACGGCTTGCTGCAGAGACTGTCTCGACTCTTCAGAAAATTCTCCGGGATCCAGATAGCCCACCCTTCCGTACTGCTTTCCTTTGGCGTGATACACATTTCCAAGATTGTAGAGAGCTCTTCCCTCGCTCAACTGAATAAGAAAAAAATTTACGTAAATGTAGAGTCGTCACTGACGCTGGATATTCAACGGAAAGGTTACTTAGTAGGTTGTACCTTGTCCCCAATTTCTCTGGAAATTTCCAAATGCCTCTTACAGCAGATCATAGCTTCGTCGAACTTTCCCATAACTTTTAGAGTATTTCCTAAATTTCCGCTGGACTTGGCTTCGCCCAATTTGTCGCCCATGGTCCTCGCCAGAGTCAAATCGTGCTTGTGATATTGCATGGCTTTGACGTAATCTCCCAGATAAAAGTAAGCGTTTCCAAGCTGGCTGTATATCGCGCTCAGCGTTCTGAGATCGTCCGTGCCAGCCTGTATGGCCGCTTGGAAAAAAGCTACCCCCGATTTGCAGTCTCCGGCTTTGCAGAGCCGTTCGCCCTCCAGGGCCAATTCGAGACACATATTGCTGTCACTTGCACCAATCTGAAATTTTTTAATTCTGTTATTGTCAAATTCGAAGAAGTCAAACCCAACAGATCGCAACAAAATTGTTTCATGGCCAAATTTATACCAAAATTCAAAATTTAACAGGCAGCCAGAGCAAAGTTTTTGCCAGTCAAAAGTTGCATTTAATTATTGCTGCAAGATATATGTAGTCTGAACTTGAAACTCTGCAAGCCAGAAAAAAATTAAACTCAGCTTCTAGGCACATCCTATGAATGACATTTGCCATAATATTTCTATTAAATTCAAAAATTAAAAACAAACGAAATAATTGATAAATGAGAAATTTATGACGATATTTGAATTGCAACAGGCAGCCGGACTAAAATTGTTCCCAGTCAAAAGCTGCGTTTCGATTATTGCTGTGAAATAACTATTCATGGCGTTTGAGCTCTAAATTATTTTTGCCAGAGGAAACTTCAATTTAGCTTTGAGATACATCTTTTTAACCCTCTTTGGTATTATATTTATTCTGGAGTTGACAAGTGTGGAGCGGGCAAAAACAAGTTCAAACAAATGAAACAATAGATAAATGACCTATTTAAAACGAAGTAGATTTTCAAGAAGCAGCTGGAGTACTTTTCACGCCAGCCACAAAGTTGCATTTCAATTATTGCTGTGAAATTATCGTTTATGGAGTCTGAGTCACATCCCACGCTCCTCTACAAGTGGTTGACGTGTGAATCATTAACTTACGAGTCCGTCAGCCGTAAGATTCTCAGCACTGGCACTCAACGACATCGTCCCACGATTGTTCGACAAAATAAAACAAAACAAACTTAATATTTAGTCAAAAAAGACGGTTAAACTATGTCGACTCCGTAGAAGGCGGTTCTGACACTTCATGTACATGCACTTTGCGTCGAATTGGTTATCGTCTGTGCTCGATCGAGTTATCAATCATTCGCAAAGTTAAACAAACGAAATACTCGGCGAGTTTAACATTTTGTTCGAACCTCGATGAATTCGGTTGATCGCGCGTGTAAGTTTAATCGTAATTGGAATCGAATCTTTTGGCGTCATCGAAATTGCATCGACGAATACACGCATACACAGCACAGGAATGGAACATACAACGATAATGAGCCAATCGTAGTCGAAGCTACGAATTGCAACGAACCGAAACAAAACCGACAAATACGCCCGTCGGCTTGGAGACGCGGTTCGCATAAACGATGAGCTCTATCCCTTCTTTTTTTTTCTGCTTTGGGGTTTTTTTTTTTTTTTTTACACCGACGATTTACTACTAAAGTACATAGCGGATGAACTTGCTCAATGAAATTGCTGCCCGGCCAATCAGGCCGTAGTGCTGGTGCCCAAGTATGGGAAAATCGCGTCCTCATTGGTCCAAACCCCTCGGAGAGATCGATGCGACATCTGGCTGAAACTGAGCGAGAATGTGTTACCATTTTTTGGTTATCCAAGGAACCCAGGGCCGATTTTGAAACGTAACTCGAGTACAACTCCTTCCTTTAATATCTCTCTTGCTCCACCGCAATCTTCGATGGCGCTATTGCACTCACACCGTAAGGTTTCGGAACACTGTTCAAGGAGCGGAAGAACGAAGTATGGTCCCGAAATATGGGACAAAATCCGTTGAGTAACGGGTTCCGGGAGCGGCCGCTGCGAGCGCTGGCAAACGAAGTGGACAGTCACAGATATACCGGGTGTCCCATTTTAATATATAATTTAGGTTTCCTGAAAAAATATGCGTCAAATTGAGAAAAAGTTTAGAGATTGTCGACTTTCAGAGAGAGATCCGAAAAAAAAAATAATCTTGTTGGGTTTTAAAAAACAAGGAGTATTTAGGTTGAAAAAAATGTTTCGTTCCATGTATTCTGTCGGATATCCTTTCTGCTTGAGCACCGATTCTAGTCTTTTCGATATCGATTCCACTAGCTTTTCCGTGTTTCCCGAAATTTTTTGTTTCATAAGCGCCTTCTTCACGTCTTCCACTTCTCATTCAATGTTTTCTGATTTAACATTCAAATTAAGACCATACATTTTTTGTTGCGTCGAGGTCTGTTGACTGTGTACGCGGTTGGATGATCTGCGGAAAACTATCTCGCAGTTTCATTGTTAAAGTTGTGTATATGCTGTTCTCCTAGTCATTGCGAAGAAACTTAAAAAAGGCTAAGGGTTTAAAAAACGTTTTCTTTGTATGTATACCCAACTTACGTATGACATATATTGGGGATTGTCCATTTCGTTTGCCAGCATTCGTAGCGGCTGCTCTCGAAACTCGCAATTCCACGGATTTTCGTCCCATATTTCGTACCCCAAATTCGAGAAAGTTCAGTCTCCTGTTCTCTGGGCTCCGGGTGATTATCACTCTTTTGTTCTTCGTGTCGCATCTGGGATTGGTTTGAGGGTTGGAAAATATTTATCCGAACGGTATTTTAACGCGTTGTCCGTCTGTTGCCGATAAAAACACTGGACCGAGTGATTGAGTTTCGATGATATTCACGGAAATAATCGCAAATTGAGGCACGATGGACGTAAACGCGAGTGAGCAATTGGAACAGTTGGAACCTTCTGTGAGGAACGTGATAGCGCAAAAATCGTTGAAATGGATATTCGTAGGCGGAAAAGGCGGTGTCGGTAAAACTACATGCAGGTAATTTCATTCTTTCCTGTTTTTTTTCAATCTCTAGTTGATACAGTTGATGATTTTGCGGAAGTGTCTCGGATGAACATCGCAGTTGTGTTTTTTCAACAGTTGTTCTTTGGCCATTCAATTGTCCAAGGTGCGAGACAGCGTACTCATCATTTCCACCGATCCGGCGCACAACATATCCGATGCGTTTGACCAAAAGTTCAGCAAGGTGCCGACGAAGGTTCAGGGTTTCGAAAATCTATTCGCCATGGAGATCGATCCGAATGCCGGAGTGACCGAACTGCCGGAGGAATATTTTGAGAACGAATCCGGTAATTTTTTGGCTGCGTAACGTTGAGCCAAATTTGATTGTCAAATTTTACGGTGCTAATGTTGGATTGCAGTTTTAGGCGGAGAGGCGATACGTCTGAGTCGCAACGTAATGCAAGAAATCGTCGGAGCGTTTCCCGGTATTGACGAAGCCATGAGCTATGCCGAAGTGATGAAGTAAGATTCTAGATGGTTTTTGCAACTTTAGTTGCAATTATCTAATAATTCTAGAGAGGGATTTGTAGCTCGAGCCTCATTTGAGTCAATCGAATTATAATTCCTTTATATAATTCAGAATTTGATGTATTTTTTTTTTTTTAGACTGGTTAAAGGAATGAATTTTTCCGTTGTTGTATTCGACACCGCACCCACCGGTCACACGCTCAGGCTACTGTCCTTTCCGCAAGTAGTGGAGAAAGGCCTCGGCAAGTTGATGCGACTGAAATCCAAAATCAGCCCGTTTATCACACAGGTCCGAGAAAAATTCACGTCCCACCGTTCATATCAAAGTCCATACCCTGAAAGCTTATGAAATTATTTTATTTCAGTTGAGTTCCCTGCTGGGTAGAAACGATTTCAACGTCGATGAATTTTCAAACAAAATGGAGGAAATGCTGGCGGTTATCAGACAAGTGAACGAGCAGTTCCGAGATCCTGAGCAAACGACTTTCGTTTGCGTTTGCATAGCCGAATTTTTATCTCTCTACGAGACTGAAAGGCTCGTACAGGAGCTAACCAAATGCGGAATCGACACCCACAACATCTTAGTCAACCAGCTACTCTTTCTCAAGGATGGAGACGTGCCGTGCAGATTGTGTCGTGCCAGGCACAAGGTTCAAGACAAATACCTGGATCAGGTAAGTCCCCATTTAATTTATTCGCTCGCTTTTCAATCCACCAGATCACATACCATTATCATTATTCCGAAACGTACGACTTTTTTTTTTTTTTTTACGAACAAATACATAAAAACTGTCATTCGATTTCAGATAATGGATCTGTACGAGGACTTCCACGTGACAAAACTGCCTCTGTTGGAGTGCGAGGTGCGAGGCGTCCAGCAGGTCAGAGAATTTTCCGAAAATTTGATCAAGCCCTACGAGCCTTGATAATTATAAAAAAAAAAAAAAAACGAAACGAAAAAAAAAACAATAATAATTCCCTCACGAAAACGCGTAAAGCAGGGATGTAAAGCAGCGCGCTGGTAAACGCTGTAAACTTTGTATAAAATGAATTTCTTAAACATAGCTTGGCTTGGACGTTACAATAAATAAATTCCGCTATAATACAAACCGTCTCTTTCATTTCGTTTAACCCCGTTCGAATCGCATTGCGCAAAATCGCGTCACGTCGTAAAGTTCGGCGCAACAAAGCGCGTTTCGTCGTTTCGATCACGCGCACAAGGGCGAAACTCCCCGAAGGTAACAAAGATGGCGGTTCGCGTTGGACGTGGATTGTTTCGAGGGTGATTCGTTTGAATAATCTCGAGATCGAGAAATATTTCACGTGGGTGCGATGAAAATCCGAAACGAGGAATAACCACGATGCGATTGAAGTTCGTGAGAACTTTGTTGGTTCTCGCGTTTGTTGGTAATATTATTTTTTGGCACAAAATATGGTGGTTATTCACGGTACATCAGGCCGGTTCGAGGATTCCCGGAATTTCCGGAAGCTCGTCGAGCACCGACGCGCCCGTCAACAAGCTTCATCGTCGTCTGGCGCGTCTCGTTACGATCGTCATACGTCAATTCGAAACTTTCGAAAACGACGTGACCTCCACCGTCGATTCCGTCCTCAATTCCTTCCCCGCCATTCCCATTCTCATCGTTTGCAACGATTTGCCTTATCCGCCACTGGAACTCGATTTTGCCAACGAGAGTTTGCGAAATGTCAAACTCGTTAATTTGCAACCGGATTTCAACAAATCCTTCGAAGATCGCAATCCGTTGTTCTACGTGCGAACGAAGTTCGTTCTGTTTTTGCCCGACGCCACCAGGCTCTCGACCAAACAAGTGATGCAGGTGAGCGTCGTTGTTGTTGTTTGATCGGTACTTTTCAAGAAGAGGAATTTAGTTTGATTCGTGTCAATTTAATGGGCGAGAAATTGTTGCAATTTATCGATGGGGAGAACTGTGAAATTATTTACAGTTCAATATTTATATCGAATAATTTCTTATGAATTAAAATATATAATTATTCGTTCGTACACACTCTTTTTGGGGGCATCGGCCGTACACTGACCCCGAAAAGTCCTGTCGATATATTTTTTTCAAAGTAAAATGCAATCGAAAACCTAACTAAATTCTAGACCATTAATTAGAAATTCTATTAGCTTTTTTCGTAGGCATTTAATGAAAATTTATTTCCCTATAACTGTTGAAGTTGATCAAAATTGACAAAAAAAAAAAAAAAATGGAGGTCGTTTGTTCCCAAAAAGGGTTGGCGTGCGGACGAAGGAATGAATATCGTTCGAGTCCTCCGTTGATGTACGTAGAACTCGTTCCAGAAAAATTGTCAATTTATTTCGTTGCAGGAAACTGTCAACGGTGCGACTCGATTGGGTGCGGTGACCGTTCCAATCGGTAAAACCCAATTGACCTGTTTGAATCTAAAATTGCGAGTAAAAGAATGGAGCTTGCGTTTCGCGAATATTTCGGGGACGGAATGCGACGCCGTTGTCGGTAAACACGTGACCATGATAGAAGCGAAGATCCTAAGGAAATTGTCGGATCCGTTTCTTTTGCCGTTCACGGACGCGCTGTATCTTCAAACCACCGCAGCTGGTGTAAAAGTGAATATTACGTTAGCTTCGATGAATCAAGGGTGAATTGATCCATCGCCGTCTATAAATAGATTTACCAAGAATTACGCGTGTGTAAATTAAACTAAACGGCTGACCGCAATTCGATAAAATTCGGTGGATCTGTGCCGAATCGATCAAAGACCAATCTATATCTCACGTTCTCCCCAAAAAAATTTCAGATGAAGTTTTTTTTTTATTATAAAGAAATCCACGAAATTTTTTTGTCGCTTCTGAGAAAAACACGAGATATAGTTTGGTCCTCGATCGATTCCACACAGATCCACCAATTTTCATCGAACCCCGTTCACCCGTCCAGCCTCGAAATACCGCAGAATAATCGTCAATTCACACACTTCATTCTTGTCAAATCTACTTACCGACGATGCATCCCCTTCGCCTCAATTCCTCAAACAACGTCAAACATTTAATTCGATCATCCATCGATCTTTCCCCAGATTCACATACTGAAAAATCATCAATTCAACGAAGGTAAACCGTTGTTTCGCAGTCAACAAGCGCAATCCAAAGTTCATCAATTGCACTCGAAACGCGAACGTTCGATGTTCGAAAAATTAGGAATAAAAAAAGTCACCCGTGCCTCGAAAAACGTCGAATGGTACGGTTGTTCGAGGGAAACGCCTCGTTGTTTCGGTTCCGTCGTGAACGGCGTACCGGCTTATCTTCATCAAAAACGTTTCACTCCGCCTTGTTGTCTCGCGGGTTTGCGAAAAGTCGCTCATCACGTTTTCGAAAAACTCGAAGAAGTTGGCATTAGATTTTGGCTCGAGGGCGGTTCGCTATTGGGTGCAATGAGAAACGGCGATGTATTGCCGTGGGATCATCAGATCGACGTGGGAATCAATCGCGACGATCTCGGACGTTCGCCGTGGTTGGTCAAAGCACGTAACAAACCCGTGACCGATAACAACGGTTACGTTTGGGAAAAAGCTACCGAAGGTGAATTTTTCAAAGTTCAATATTCAAAGATAAATCGTCTTCACGTAAATCTATTGCCGTTTTACACCGTCAACGGTACGATGACGCGCGACTCTTGGTTCATGAAAAATCGTGATTTTCCGGAACATTATCTTCATCCCATGTCAAGCATCGAATTTGCCGGCAAACAAGTGCCTAGTCCGAACAATATTAGAGATTTTTTGGAAAGTAAGTATTACATCGGTGTTATAGAGAATCCAACGTTACCCGGAAGAATTTATCTCGATTGAGGAATGAGAAAGAAAAAAAAGAACAAATTATTTTCATCATTTCTCATCGTTTTCGTTCGTAAGTATATTTGGTTGATTGCGAAATTTTATCGAATTTATCGGATCGTTGCGGGAAAATTTTGTGCACACATCGGCGTTGCGGGGACGATGAATCGATGAGAGCATGATTTTTGGGGTTTCGTATAATTTCAACGGTGCTTACGTATGTATATGACTTGCGGTGCATCAAATGCGACCGTGGTTCTTCCAAATGAAATTGAGGAAAGACGAGGTGCTTCAGAAGGGTTGTTGCGCGCTGTTGAATTGCTATTAAAATGTGCTATAAAATACGACTCGAGAATCTTCGGGGAGAACGTTTTTTTTTTTAAATATAGCTATGCCAACGGAATGGGGTACTCGATAATCGAGAATTATTCATTGAACGATTATCACGAGTGCGTGGATAATTAATTGAATTAATCAAACGCGGTGCCAAATAATTTTAAAGCAGTATTAGAAAATATTTCGATGACACTCGTTAGTGTGACTTTTCGGGCATCTCACGCTGTAGGCACGTCGGAGTTTTTGAAAATGTCTTGTTGCGTTTTTTGTTAAGGACAAGATAAAAAAAAAAAAAAAAAAAAAAAAAAATGGTACCATTTTGTCGTAGAATTGTGAAAACGTTTCTTCTGTTATTTTTTTATTTTTTTTCGTAGGAACGAACGATTTAGATGCGACTATTTTGTACGTCAAGGTGTAGATTAGGCGGTGTAGACTTTATTCTATTTTTGTATTTCACTGCCCTCGCGGATGTATCGCGAAGGGTCGTGCGTCTGATGGAATTATTGAGACCAAAATTGAATTGTTTTAAGCGCGGGCTCGTTTCGTTCGTCAAAGTTCGCCGGCTGGCGTAGAATAATTATTATCGTGAACATCACTATTTCTTCATTATCAATGTTAGTGCCAACAAGCAATTAACGCATTTATGAGTGTAAAAACTTTTTCTATCACAACAATGTTGCTTTCAACGACGAACACAAAAACATCATGAATTTTTCATAAAAGATAAACATTCGAACAATAGAGTACTAACGAGAAAAAAAAATAATAAAATAAACGACAACAACAACAAAATAATCAATCATAATAATAATAGTTACGAGTTATAGAGATGTTCTTTCAATGGCAATCTGTGGTGTAAAATTTATTCAATAAAGTGCATTCTTATCGTTACTATTGTTCAATATACAATTTGTCTACGCGACAAGATTCAAGCCAAGACTTTGGCATCCTTCGGTGGCGTAAGGATATCGGGTTCTCGAACGAAACTCAACAGCTTGTCAAGCTTCATGGATTCCAACTCGGTTTCCGATAGATGAAGCTGTTTCTTCGTTGGTTTTACTTTTACCCTCAAATTCGGCGAGAGCTTGAGTGTATTCACCGTTCCCCTATTTTAATTGACGAGAAATAAGTTTATCCATCGATAATAATAATAATAATTATTATTATTATTCAAGTCCGGTGATTGGCTTACTTGTCGTCGCCTACTATAATGAAAGGCAGAACGTCGTTAAAAGCGAGTCGCGTCAATTGACTTCTTCTCTTGCTGACGATGGGTTGACTGCAAATTGGTCGATATTTGTTGACGTTCAGATCGAATATCGTTACTTTACCATCGTTCGAGACGCAAGCGAAAACCGTCGAGCTGTACGGCGCCCATTGCACATCCCCGATCGCCACTCCGAGATCAAAAATGAATAGCGGTTCCCTGTCACGAGTCAACGTATTTAAATAATTTTTCTAAAATCAATTTTTGTTGGTAATTCTGAATGTATGGCAATTAAAATTGACTGGAAATAATGAGGTCAAAGGATTTAAAAGATATTTTTTAAAAATCATCGACCATATCGGGATAGAAGGGCTTCATTCCCTGGTTTCGGGCGTTTCTCCCAACATATGTTCATATATATATATTAAATTCCCCAAGACAGAACAGTTTCCCATTGTACGAGCGACACTCACAGTCTATCGTCTTCCCAAATCTTGATCCTCCAGTCGCCCGAACAACTCGCGAAAATACTCGAATTAAATTTGTTAAAAACAATCCGATAAACCGGCATATTGTGAGCTTCTTTGTACGTTTTCATGTAGACGCTGCTGTAAGCTGTGTTACATTTGTAAATCGTTCCTTCCTGAGTTCCAACGAGAAAAACGTTGGGATTCGACGGATAAAAACTCAGACAGGTTCCGCATCCTGGAAAATTTCCGAATAAACTCGTTCAAATAGTGTCAACTAATTTGAATAAATGCAGTTATAAAAAACAAACAACATCAACAGCAACAACGAAATAATTTTCAGTGTTACGAGCTTACCTTTCAAGGTGATCAATGTTCCATCTGGACCTGGAATCGGTGGTCGATCCAGGAGTAAAACCATCACAGTTGTAAGGCCCAAATCGTTTTGATTCAAGACCCAATGATTTATCTTTCCATCGATACTGACGCTGTAGAACGTTAAATTACCCTCCTCAGTGTCGGCGGCCCAACAAACCTGTGCGTAGCAGCATTTCGCAATATAATGAAAACACACACATATCGTAAATAATTCTGTATTAATTTTATAATCACCTCCCAAACTATTCCTCCGTGTTTCTGTTCGACTATGTGACTTTTGTATTGCGGTGCCGTAGGCGGTAGCATTACGTTATAGACAGCCACGGCACCGTCCAAAGTACCGATAACGAGCAAATGAGGATGTTGTTTACTGAAATCCAGACACATCACCGGCGATTCCGTCGGACAGATCCATTCGGGATACGAAGGATTTTTCAAACTGAACAAGCACACCGTCCCGTCCTTTATCGGACTATCGAAAGCCACTGAAAATAATCAAACTTATTTTAATTCCAAGATTCGTTATCTGTCGTTTTTTTTTATTTTTTCAATTTTCGTTTGGTTTTGTTATTTCGTTGACTAACTCGTTCCGAACGATACAGCGAATAGATCGTAGTATCTGCTGTTGAAACGAATATCGGTTACGTCGTGTTTTTTCGTTTTCTCGTACTGAAATTTCCAAAGAGGCAGAAGAGAACCTTCACCGTCCTTGAATTCGTCGCTGGGATCATTCCAGTATCTGTAATCTGAACAAAATATTTTCTAAACGTACCTATTTTAATGGAATCGTAACGAGAAGCTTTGAAATTTTTTTTTTTCGAATTTACCTTGGGATATTTCGTCAAATATGTTTTGATTGACCATTCTTTCCAAGGTTTTCGCTGCTTGCAGCATTCTGTTCGACACCGCGACTGCTTCTATTTGAGCTTTCTTCTTCGCATCGTCTTTTTTCGTATGCGGCAGAGGCAATTTTCTTTCTTTTTCTTTCTCGCGTTGTTGCTGGGCGAAATCTTTCTACAGCAATTTATTTTTGAAAATTCATCATTATTTTCATTTCATGTGAAATGTGTTGATCACTCGGAGGCTAATAGCTACGCACTTGATATTCGTCGAAAATAATCCATTGTAGAACGTGCGAGTTAAATGTCGCGGTCGGCGGGGGAATTGTCTGAGTCGTCATATCCTGGGGAAAAAAGTGTTGGGATAATCATATCTGCGATAAGCACTCGAGATTTCCAAGAGGAAAATCTCCATGTGGTGCTAAAAATAATTCAAATGAAATTTCTCTGTCCAGAGAAATTTTTGTGCTTAATTTATTTTGATTAAAGATTGCAATCCAGTTAGAAGAATTAATTTTGAACTTATTTTTTCATTTATCATTTTAACCACAGAATGTCCTGAAGTACAGTCTTCAACTTACCCTAACAGGATTGTTATAGGTGAGAGCGCCACGCTCGCAAAAATTGAATTGATTGGGTATCTTCTTCGGTTTTCTTTGGACGATCATTTCTTCTTCAACATCCACATCCGCAGTTGTTTCCGCTTGTTTCTCATTGTCCTCACCATCTTCCTCTTAAAAAAAATTCACATCCAGACTGTGACACAAGTGGCGAAGACTTTTATCATCGAATACGCTTACCACCTTCGTCGCCAGCTTCTTCTTCTTCATCTGCTTTTTCTTCTTCACCTTCGCCATCTTCGTCTTCTTCATCCTCCTGCACTTTTTCTCTCTGCTGTTTCGTCTTTACTGATTCCTGTTCAGCATCTCCTTCAATGTACAACGAAAATCATGAAAAATAACGTCATCGACAAATCTTGAATTGTTTCGTCGTACCGAGAAAACCTCCAGCGATCTGAATCTTCGCCTCTTCCGATTCACGATGCAGCAACGTTCCCGCCACATTCAAAAGCGTTACCACGTTCGGAGGGTTCGGCAATCTTATGAATTCCCGATGTTTCCAGGACCACTCGACTAGCGAGTCGGAAACTCTTGAATTCTGAATTGTCAAAACACCGGCTATTTCTTCTTGAAGCTCCTAAAAAACCCAGCAAAATCGTTCCATCGTAAATCACACAACACATGGATGAAATATCTTAACTGTAAATATTGGAAGACCATAAATTATCGAATAACACTATCAAATTTTTATCTACGCAATTAAAATGTATGGAATTCACTAGAATTAAAGCTGAATGATTTTTTGAAAATTATAAATCTACGTATGTGTTTCAAAGGTATTAAAAAAATATTGCAATTTACCGGTTCTGTCAATTGAAGTTGATCATCCGGTTTTAGCAAGGTTTTTCCTCTCAACCAGTCCATTTCTCCTCCGCCAACGTCTGCTCGTGACGAACGACTCTTTGCAGTAAGACTCATTTGCTGAAAGTTAAAAATAGCTCGGATAATTGCAGGTAAAATAAACATCCATCCATATAGCCGAATACTGCGTACGTCTTTGCTGGACTCCGAGAGCTTCGAAGGATTTTTTTTTGGTCCTGCGTGCGGCATTTTCGGTCGCTGTTCCCAGAACTGTATTAAAATTAATTTTTCAAAACACACATGATTAGAATATTCGAATGTGAAAAAACTATTTGCGTCACTGTAACCTGTCTGCTGTCAGACAAGATACTCCGCGGAGGTTATCCATTGATTGATTTTCCGTTACCTTGGATACGCGTCGGCTTGAATTTCCTGGAGAACTCTTCGAGGATCAGCTCGATCATCCTGAAGTTTTTCATTTTCGTCGAAATAGTTAACGAAGCGATAATATAGAAGAATATTAGTTTGTCAACGTGAAATATCCCATACGTTTGGACTATCCCGCGTGCGTGCGGAGCTTCTCGTGGAAAAATCAATACCCAGGAGCTTCGACCTCAGCCTGTAGTTTCGCCCCACAGAGTGCATGTGGCTGCAGTCCGATACAAACCGTCCCGTTGACGAGACACACGAAAATGTTGTGGACGACGAGTGTTGATTCGAACCACTGAAAGTGTCGACATAATGTTCGTACCTTGTTCCAAACGAACAGCCTGTTATGGGGGTAAAATCGATAGAACAGAGTGCTTCATGGTGATGTCGGCATTCCAACAAGTTGTCCACCATTGTACGTAAGTCAAACTTCACGTCTTATAGCTTTGATGTCTTTTAAATTTTTTTTTTCCCTTTTCAATTTTGTCAAATGATGATTATTATGGAAATTTATCGACAGGGAAGACTTGAAATTGATGAAGCGATAGGATGGAGGACAGTGGAATTGACAGTGATCCTAAGACTGTCAACCACGGCGAGGACGAACGATTGTCTTTTATGGTAAATTGTGAAATGAATGCATAGCTTTATTATTTTCTCTGCGATTTTTTTTTCGTCCGAGAGATGGATGTAAAACACAGTTGATTTTTATGGTGAATTAAATACAGACCTCGATCCATACAGACCTCCAAATTTCAGCCCAGTGATAGCAGCTGTAGCAGTAATCAGACGCACAATTCCGAACGCAGTACCACCAAACAACTGCAAAAAAAATTGGGTAAGTTATTGCTTATTTTCAGCCTGTAAAATAATTATTCTCAATAAGATAAATTGGTTAAATAAGCAAAGGAAAAGTAATAATTTTCCAAAATTATCAATCTGCAAGACATTGCATTCCAGTTATTTTTTACTTGCAATTATTTATTTCAACAGAAGCTCGGATCGAACAAGCCAAACGTATTCAAAGAAACGCCGAGTACATAAAACTTTCGAACGATGACAAGAGCAGCACAGCATCGGGTAATTCAACCGGGTTGATTCCCATACAAAGACTGCCGATTCCGCACAAAAACAATGAGCACCATCCCCTGGTTGAGTATTGGAGAAGCGACAGTGAAAGGTAAGTCTCGACAGGTCAGTCTCGACCGTGAACGAGCAATGCTCGATTAAAAAATTCATTTCAATAAATAACTCGCCTCAATAATTGTGAATAATTGTTGACATGAATTAAGAAAAAAATGTAAACACAAATATCCACTTATTGAGCATAATAAACAAACAATTTGGTATAATTTTCAATCTATAAAAAATCATTTCGTTGTAATGGCAATAAAAAAGATTTTGCTGTCCAGGCGATGATCTATTTTATTTCTTGAGTTCGAACCTAGATTTGTATTTAAAAAAAAATTATATCTCTTTAATTTTGCCTCTAGCGAAGATGAGACGACCTTGTTTCCTCTGTCGAGAGGGAAGGAATCCGTGAAGCACAAGCAAGATCTAACCGACACGTTTAGCATCGAAGAATTGAGCGAAGGAAGCGAAGATTCGTTGCATCTAGGACCAGCTAAAACTTTAAATCCCCACACGCGTACCTACACCCCGACCGGATGTTTCGCTTGTCGTTGTCGAATTTTGTGAAAGCTCGTTACCCCGATGAGCGATAGCCCAGGACCCGATCTGCCGAATTTTTCTCCATAGAACGTGGAAGTAGCGTCGATTTTCGGAGCCAAAAAAATCATTGAGTTCCTGCAAATCAGGTCGACGTGTCTGCACGATGCTGCCTCTTCCACTTGCCACAATCTCGTAGAATTGAAATTTCGCGAGTAAATTTAATTTTATATCGTACAGAATTAGGATACAGTAATTAGGCGCGAGCTTATTATTTTGACCACGAAAATGTCTTCCCTCATTTCATCAATTTGTTTCGTGTCGATCGAAGTACAACGCAGAATTGTCCATGAGCCCGTACAGAGATGTTACCAATAATAATTGTATCGCGACACGATCGTGAACGAAGAATATTATATGAATGTTATGCCAAAGAGTGAATAAAGTTGATGTTGGGATCATAAAGCGAATTTTGCAACTTTATTTTTTTTACGCGCTTTTACGAATGACTGTGACATTTTTATAGCGCGTTAGCGTAACGTACGTTACGTTCCATGAAGAGGTTGTAAGTAGTTTTGCTCGGTGTATGGCTCGACGGATATTACGCGGCAGTAAAGTCCGGTATTCCCCCGGCTCATCTGTCAGTAGTATAAGTCAACCGTCTAGTCAGCCTACAACGGGCAAACATGTAGTCCGGTAACTAGTTACTTCATCATTTATTCACGATAGCTGCTCGTTCCATCATATTCTTCATTGTTATACGAACCGACGGGTAGGGAAACATATTACCAATTATTTGTAGTCTCAAGACCATAAAAAAAACTTTTATACTCTCGTTCATGACTCATATTCAGACGATAAATAAAGATTTGTTTTTCAAACCTTCGAGAATCAATTAAGGATGTCACAAAGCGATTTGTCCCGGAAGAAATAACGACTGTCGAGATTATTACGGGAACTCGACGTAAATTGCGTAACAACGGAAATTGCTATTATTTTTATTTTCGAAGAGAAAAAAATAAAGAACATTGTGAATCGTAATCCCATCCGACGGAAAACTCACTTCCGAGTGAATCCGTTCGAAGGCGCTAGCGATCCGGTCCACAGGATGGGGAGGCTGCGAAGAATGAAGAGAGGGGGTTGAATTTTTCGGGGGGGTTGGAGGGCGGGGCGCCGCGCGTACTCCGTAGCGTTTTGAACGGTGTTCGAAGAGCAACGAGCGACAGAGACACGAGAGGAGCCAGTGCGAGGCCGGCTGCGAGCCGCCCAACGTCGTTATTGAGTTTACACCCTCGTTCGATCCTGACTTCGTCGACCGATTAAAATAAATAAAATTAAATTCATATTTAAAATATACACACAGATATTGAAAGGCTACACTGCACACACTTATACCATAAATGACCATCGAAACATATTCCCTCAAAAACAAGTAAATCGCGAGTACTTCCGTTCGACGAATCCTTCGACTGGTCCAAAACCCATGCAATATCTTGATCTATGGAACGGCGAGGAGAAAGTCTGCGGAAATCGCAAAGATTTTCGATAAAGATTTGCGAGAAAATTTCACGACACATCCACGAAAATATATTCGCACGAGTAACGGAAAAAATAAAAAATCTGAAAGAAGGATCAAAGGATTCAAGAGTGGCAATGTAAGGGAGGAAGTGGATAAAGAAAAAAAAATGGGGAGGCTGCGCGAGTGTTGAGAAAATTTTCGTCGGGGATATACGGGTTTGTCGAATGTACCGAATGTATACGGAATATGGTAGCGAATCGAGAGCCGCTGGGGCTGGTGCTTTCGTTGGTGGTTCGGGATGTCGTAGTCCTTGTTGCCGGGGGTTCCTCGTCATTGCCCGAACGGCCTGAGTGCTGTTGGCTCTGTCGTTTTTCCTGCTTCCATCGTCATCGGGCACCACTCGACTATCAACGACGACGAAACCAAAGATTTTTTGGCATCGAATCCGGGCAACCCCTCTCGCTCTCGGTTTCGTCAACCCGTTGCCATCCTCGTACTAACCGCAGTGCAACGTCAGTGAACGCTGACCGCGCGATTTATACCGCAAGGGTATCTTCTCTCTTCGGCAACCCTTGCTTTTCCACCTGAACGTCGAATCGTCGAACGTGAGGATCGAATCCTGGACCTTCTGAATATTTCGACGTATAAAAAAAAGGAGGTCGAAGCGTTTATGCGGAAATGAATATTGATATCATCGGAATCTCGTTCTAAACTCGTGGAGCTGGTAACGAGGGATGCTGGTGAATCGAAACCCGAAAATCATGGTTCAACCACGTGACTCGTGCGTGAGGCGTTCGAGCAGAGCTTCGGGGGACGAACGGTGAAGGAAGGGGTTGGATTCTGGCGGTCGAGCGGTAGATCTCAACGTTGGGGTAGGTAAAGTGCGAGAGAGAGAGAGAGAGAGACAGAGAGAGAGAGAGACAGAGAGAGAGAGAGAGAGAGAGAGAGATTGACAACGGGAGGGACAAGTATGGAGAAAGGAAGATAGGCAAGAGCGAAGGACTCTCGAGACTCGCGTGTTGGAAACGATGATCACTCAACGGCTCGGCGGTCTCGGTCGCTCGCGCCATTGTCACGCCTACGCGATACTTCCGCGACATCGTGATCAGGCACTAGCCGGCACGAGATTGTCATTTAGCCTCGTGGAAACTGCGAGCTCGCGCCGACCCTTCGCCGTCGATGCGAGCGGGCCCTCGAGGGCCATTGCCACTCACGGTACTCGCACTTACGTTCAACCAGCCTCGTCGCACCTGCATCCAACGATCGACCAAGTTCTCGTCGAGGCTCCATCTCGACGAATCATCTCGCTGCGTTAAAACATTCAACGCACAAAGGATTTTTTTTTCTAAATTCAATCGCTCAGTGCTTCTTCGTTTTTTTTTTTTTCGTTTAATCTTCGGCCGAAGAACGATCGAAAGTGCGAATCGATGAGGTGCCTCGCGTGCGTATCGAACGTGGAGAAGCACGCTTCGCTCGTGCTCCAACTCGCGAATTCTTCGTTGCTTACGCGGGCGCTTACGTGATGGTCAGACAGAAGACGCTGGTATCGACGAGACAACCCGTTCGATGACCCCATATACCGGAGTCATCAGCTCCGCGATATCATAGGAGCCTCTGGTGGTCATTGTTGTTATTATTTTTTCTTATTTTTCGTTTTGACTTCTATTCTCCGGGCTTATCACGCGTGACCATCGGGAAATGAGAGTGAAAAAAAGTGCAGGGTTTTTTTCTCACCGATAAACGCGTGGGTAATATATACATATATAATTATGTGGGGTGGAACGCATATGGCGAGGGACGACTAGGGGCGAAAAAAGTTTGAGCTTTGTGATAACGAGTAGCGACGTGAGTCCCGTCATAAAGTGCTTTGTGAAAGCCGGAAGCCAGGAAGAAGAGCGGCAGGGAGTTAAATAAAAAGTTGGAAAAAAGTGCTGCGCACTAAATGAATTACGGTTGTGGATAGTGGGGCGAAACGCCGAATCCACGAAAGAAACAATTATCATGTCGTTCGATATTTCATTGAACTTGCGATTATCGCGCATCGTCGAGGTTACGTGATATACGTGGATATACCGTACTCGCGTGTGTATCGTCGTTACGCCGCTGGACGAATTCTCGTGGAAATCAACGATTCTGGGAGAAGCGGAGATTGTAGTTAACGAGGCATGTTCGCCATCGAATTTCACAGGTACGTGATGATGAAGACGATCATCGAATTGACAATCAAAATATTAGAAACATAAAGAAAAATATTATTCTAATGGAAACATCAGTTTAGGTTATTTACATAAATGCAATTCATTTTTGATCCATTCAATTTTTTGATAGAATTCCTTCTTTTATTTTTGATCTCCTAAAGTAGGAATGTCTCAATTCAATATCACTCATCAAGTTGTACACTTTTTTTGCGTTATATGATTCTTTTACTCACTAACAAAACGTGGTAAAGTCGAAAATAAAGTGGATTGATCGCTTCCCACGTGTTCGTCGCTTCTAGTTGGTTCATACGTTTGTCGAATCAAAAATGTACAACTGATCGAATATTCTCAGCTTCTTTACATCTTGAATGAAGTATTGGCGATCGGATTACAACGCGATCAAAATTTTATCCAAGCTACCAAAATTGGACAAAAACAAACCGCACATTTATTTATTCATTTCTGTTAAATCTGTATATAAAATTGTTTTTTTTTTTCACATTTGATGTCTAAAAATTCCGGACACTCGTATATGAATATTCATTAAGTATTTTTTCACATGCGGTTGTAGTCTGCAGAATCATGAAAAAATGGAAGAAAGCTAAATGTTTTTTCGAATCAGTGACAAACGCGGCGTTACTCGCTCGACGTTATCTCTGTACGTAAGTGAAGGGATCTCGTTGCGGATGTCTCTAATTCGTCGCGATAATCGATCGGCCAAGACGAAAGACGAGATCGAGGCCAAGACCGTAACATCCCTTACGACCCGGAGAAGGACGTATCGATCCTTCGACACGATTAGCATGTGGACGCGCGCGAGTCTCCTCAGGGAGTTAAACCACCGGTCTGCTTGTAACACTCACACTTACACCCACGCGAATGCATACACGTATTGAAATGGTTCTTATTTGAGTAAAAATCGAATTTTCATCCGGACGGCTTAGAAATTGATTTTAAAAAACAATAAAGATGTTGAGCTTATTTTGAACCTCCTAGTCCAAATATAATCGTCCCTTCCAAGTGAAATTTTCCGTTTAAAATACATGCAATTTTTTTAACTTTCGCCGATTATGTTGGTGGGACGACTAATTATTCCTAAAAAAATCCAATACCATGTTAAATTGAAGGGTACGAGGCCTACTTGAACGAAAAAAAAACTATACGTGTATGAGATCTGAAGATTATCATTCGATTTATTAAAATAATTTCGAAATAACTCATTTCGTAATATCTGTGAAACCCACCCCCACAGAATTGACTCAAAATACCGTACATAACCTTCTTAAACAACTACAATTAATGCGGCGCCTTGGGACTCTCTCATATTCCAGTTATTTCAAAATTGTTCGGATAAATTGGATGATAGTCGTTGAAGAAACGGTGTAAGCGTGGCACGAGATGGCCCATGTATACAATTTTATAACCCGATAGTAGAGCTCCCACTCGTTAATTCCATATCGATTCTTTTCATAGATAAATTGTCTCAACTCTTACGTTTCTTTTGGAATCGATTCCTAAGCCGCCCCGATCGAAATTCGAACATGACCCAAATAACAACCGCCCTGATATACATATACATGCATTAGCTGTCACTACGTATAGCGACGTATTCGGCCGCTGGCCCGAGCATTCTAGGTACATTGGCTCGGCGGCCAGCAACGTTTCCGTTGAGACCGCGTGCGGGAGGTTCGCGAAGTCCGCGTGCCCGGAAGCTCCCTCATGACGACGACGTTCCTCTTCACGGCGCGATGCTCTCTCCCGACGCTTGCCGCGGTGATCGATTCAACCCTCGCACCGTACTCCTGCATACACGTTCGACTATACGTAAACTCATACCACTGCCGGCTGGTACTATAATTATCCGTGTCGGTTGACGCTTAAATACGTGATTATTCGGTCCGTCTGTTCGTGCCGTACCTTCGGATAATTGATAACTCCCGTGGCTTGCTGGATTTCCGAAGGTTCCGTGTTAATACACGTTCCCCCGATCTTACGGGTCAGCGACTCAACCTTATACGTGCCGCACGATGCGGGCCTGCAGCCTCATGTCCAACGACCCGAATCCTCTATCTTTCGAGGTCAATCGCTCTTCGCACCCCACCGGACATATTTTGCACCTTCCGATAATTTTCACTTCCTTGCCGACGGGGCTTGCGGCCAAAACAATTATTTCGCGTCTTAATCTCTGGTAATTTTCAAACGATTCGTTACTTGTGTCGAGTTTGTTTATGTTTTTGTTAATTCATAGATTCTCGAATTTTTTATGTGACTGTAGTTAAACATTTTTATTTTTGTCATTTTTCGTAATTTTTTTTCGTAGAATCTTTGTTGGATTCGTGAGAGAGGAATATTTTTTAGAAAACTCCGGAATACGATAGAGACTGAAAATAATAATGGTCTAACAAAAAGGAGATCAAGATGAAAAAATATTTTCACGATGAAATATTGTGGATCGGTAAAAAATTTAAAGATGGGCGTTGAAGGGGAGGAGAGATGCTTCCGGGTAGGAACAAACCATTAAATCATGCCTCGTTCGATTCAACAAGAATGGTCGCTTCCTTACCGCAGGCCCAGTTCGTTCTTGGATTTGAACTCCTAGTTTTTAAGTATACATGCTATCAGAAAACATCTGGCCGAATCGTAGCCGAGTGGATCTATTTCAAGAGGTTCTGCAATCACTAAAAAGATTTCGCATTCGATTGATACGTGAAAAAAATTGTTTGACCAGTTGAAATCGATCTCTTCAGTAAATACAAATTTCCGGAACCTCCTTTCCATCGAAACTGATTGTGAGTGCAATACACGATATTGCTCACTTGAAATAGTGAATCATGGGTTCCAGTATAATTTTTTTTCAGTAACGAGAGTTGTTACAAACTTACAAAATTGATTTTAATCTAAAAGAATGATAACGTCATTACTCAATAATTTCGAATTGGCTTCAATGCAAGTAGATGAGTGAAAAAAGTGATAAGTACATAAATAAGGTGATTAGGGTGATATTTATATTTACTGGAAATATCGATTTCGACTGGTCAAAAAATTTATTTTCAGTTGTTAATGAAATTAAAAATCTTTATAATGACTGCGGAACCTCTTTAAATAGTTTGAATAGTTGGCTTCCGATTCGGCCAGATGGGTTCTAAAAGCATATACTTGAAATCCAAGAGTTGCCAAAAAAATGTTCACTCCTTGAGACACCCTAGTATACATCGTATCTCGCCTTAATCGTGACAAAGATTATTATGTAACGCGGGACTATTTCGAGAAGCATCGAGATGTAGAACAGAAGAGGAGTTGGGATTAATATGATGAAATTGCGATGCTGTGCGAGGGTGGAAGTCTAGTGCCTACACAAGGGTTACTATAGTATCCCTATTCACGATGTATCTCTCGCCTAGCCACGACGGAAACTCTGCAACGAAATATATATTCTGGCAATCGATAGCCGGCAGGGCACATTCAGCATAGTACAGAGAGAGGCTTTTTGCTTCCTCCCCCTCCCTCCTCAAACACACACACACACACACACACACACACACACACACACACACACACACACACACACACACACACACACACACACACACACACACACACACACACACACACACACACACACACACACACACACACACACACACACACACACACACACACACACACACACACACACACACACACACACACACACACACACACACACACACACACACACACACACACACACACACACACACACACACACACACACACACACACACACACACACACACACACACACACACACACACACACACACACACACACACACACACACACACACACACACACACACACACACACACACACACACACACACACACACACACGCGCGCGCGCGCGCGCGCGCACACTGTGGGCAGGAGAGAGTGAGAGCGACAAAGACAGCAGGAGAGATTCACTTCAGTGCGGTTTTTAATAAAGTTAAATTGATCCTCCAACGAGAAAGCCGCATGCTCACCCTCTCGTTTTCATCATATAAACATATAAACATACATATACATCCGGGGTAGCATCGTCGATGTTCACATATCGCCAATAGCCAATCCACTTACCTATATCCGAGAAATATAACCGGCATAAAGAGAAAATCTTTATAACCGGCCACTTTTTATCCATGTTTATGTGTACACGGATGTATGTATATGTATGACACGTCTCTTGAACGAGTTCGCTTCTCTTTTGCAGATTCGTGGTGTTAGGCACCGGTCCTTCGAACGCACCTCTGCGAATTCGTCGAGCGGACGAGTGGTAGCTTCGGCTCAACGAACAGTGAGTCTTGATTGACGTGGAAAAAAACGCCCACACGCAAAAACAAATCAACTGGGTAAAGAGTGAAAACCAAAATTTCCGAGTCGACAACGCGTGGCAAGCAGTGAAGAGAAGAAATCGAGGATCGACGTCGGACGAAAAAAAAAAAAAGAAAAAACGAAGAAAAATCGCATAAATAAAATAAGAGAGTAGTGCAACGACTTGAGAGGTTGTAAGACGATATCGAGACGCTGCGGTGATCGACCGTGAGAGGATTACTCGGCGTTTATCGGGTGACCAGGGTAATAGCGCGCCACCCCCTGGCGCAGGGGGGTGGGCCAGGGTGCCGTCAGCGTGGGTGTCGGTGCGGCGGGGGCGCGTCTGGCCCGTCGGCTCGCCCGCGGACTAGCTCGCCGTATCGCGGCGGCTTCCGGGGGCCCGTTTCGCCGTACTGCCGCAGTGCTGGCTACCTCGGGGACAGTGACGGGGGTGGCCGTGGCAACGGGGGAGCATCAAGATGCGCCCCCGTCCACGCGTCACGCTACCCCGACGAACTCGAGCGTGAACTCGTACGCGAGCGGCGGTAGCGCGTACGCGAGTGCAACGAGCTGTCCGGCGAATCGCTCGAGGGGCAGGGCCATGTCCATGAGGAGCCTACATCGACGCGTGTCCCATCCGTAAGTTTTTTTCAACGTTTCGCTACTTAAACTTCTTTGACGTTTAGTTTAGTTGCATCGCTATGACGGGACCAGTGAATGAACGTTCCAGGGTGAAGAGGGTGGTTGAAATTATTATTATTATTATTTTTATTATTATATTGAAAATTCAATTCAGCTCCGCATTCCCACTTGCTACTGCGGATTCCGCAAAATCTTTATTCTATTTTACGTCCTCAATCTGTCTCGATATGGGAGAGTAAATAAATTTTAATTTGTTGAAAAGACTAACGAGTGCGATTATGTCACATAACATTGAGGTCCAAGCATGGTAAACTTAATTATTTTAACGTTTTTTAAAGTATAAATTAATCAAAGACCGATTCGATTCGGGAAACACCGTTACAAAAAAAAATCAACAATGTTCATTCACCGGTGCTGGCAACGTTGAAGTTTCTATAAAAAATATTACTCGAGTGCAAGCACATCTAACGAGTCAGCGACTCGAACCACGTAGAAAGTTCGGAATTACAATTTCGATTGAGATGCGTTTTTTTCCCTCATTCTTTTGTTTATTACGGGAGAGGAAATCGTAGTCGCGACGCCCAGCGCGAGTGCCTTCGGGAGGCGGTGATCCCGCGGATCGTTGAAATCGCGAGAGATGGGGAGTACAGAAAGAAAGGAATAAAAAAATAAGGTAAATAATTTTTACGAGAAAGCGCGGTATCACCGGCGCTGCCGGGGCGGTTCGAAAAAAACCATAAGTCTCGGGTAATTGCTCCATTAAAGTGTTCCTTTAGTACGCAGCGGTTACTCGCTCGGGAACGCGTTGTGACAGGGATGCGAGTACACCCGGTTCGCGCCCTCGTGGTAACGATCGAGGGCCTCTCGCGCTCGGTTACTTTACCTCCATTATTCGTTGATTTATTTATTTTGTCATCGTGGAATTAATACGCAACAAGAGCCATAAGAACGATAGCCAACTGAATCCCACAAAGATTGAGAAATAAAAAAATAAATAACAATAATAATGTCGGGTTTACGCTGTTTTTTTTTTTCAATTCTTCACGAACAAACGACATTGTGTCACGTTATTCCGGCCCGGATCTTAGCTGGCGATCGAAACGTTATAAATTTTGCTTTGAAACGTCACGACATGGTTGAACCTGAGTGTTAGGGTGATGAAGAATACGATGCGTGTCTCCGGAATGTTTGGAACACGGGTGAAAAGCGAATGATAAGAATAAAGGTAGAAAACGACCCGAACAAAGCGATTTGATCGAGCTTTTTCAAAGCTTTCTTCCTCAACGACGACGATTGCGACCGTCGTCGTAGTCGTCGTCGTCGTTGGGCACGAAAAATTCCTGGAAAAGCTGTTCAGCAATTTTCTGTGGCACTAGGCTGTGCACGGAAAGCGCGCTCTCTGTGGGAATGGTTCGTTTACCTGGAACGCGATCGTTCGTTCTTTATGATGGTTCGCGTTATGCGGACGAACACGCGTGCGTGTAAAATGGAGCGAATGTTGGCTGACGTTACCGTACGACAATCGACGCTGAAACATCCACAACGCCTGTGCGCGATTGTACGTTCGAAATCGAGCTTCCCTCGTGCTTTGGAAAAAAATGCACGGTTTCCGGGGCAATTTTGTAGTTGTATCGGATGAGTCATTGACTTCGTGTACACGTATTTTTCTGCTCGGGTGGTCGATTGGGGAACGATGAGGGTTGATGAATTTCGAGGTTCAAACGTAAAACCCGATTGATAATCAGTGATATTCGTTGATTGACTAGATCGTTCGACATCCCTCGCTACCTTTTGACTTGCGACACTATTGGAGGTTTTAGATGAAAATTTGGGCCAACTGTCGGTGACAATTGTAGTTCTTTGGTCGTTTGGCATTGATATAAACGTCATGGAGTGACAAGAAGCAATTCACAATAATTTATTGAGGTTTTATTGTGAATTGTCGTGATGGTGGTCACGCCGAATGATTCGGCGTCTCCAGGGACATGTTGACTTGAGCCGGAATGCACTGTATACAACCACAATGACGGGGCATTTCCATAGGTGCTGTGGATATACTGTACTAGGGTTGAAAACAAAAAGTCTCTTATCATACTTGATGGCTTGGAGCGCGATACAGCCTGCAACAAAAGTTCAATCAGTATCACCAATTAAAATATAATTAAAAACCCAATACTAGAATCAATTAATTTTCTCAATAATTAAAACACTGCCGTGATTGGAGTGTTTCGAGAGTGGATCCAGGTAAATCGGCATGGGCTGTCATATTTGAGATAGTAGTGTATTTTATTTGGATATTTTTACTCGTCAAAGGGATATAAAATTATCAGAAATCCTTTGAATGGATTTGGAATGAGTTTTTATGGTCACGCGCCAATTTAGCGAGAACGCAGTGGGTGTATTTGAACGATATTGGTGGCTAACGATAGGCGATTTATTACGGAAGAGTCCGCGGTGGTGGGACGTTGTCGCTGCCGCTGCCACATCGAAACATTTTGACGATCGATCACGGATAGTATAACGTGTAATTCGATTCGATAAGCCGATCGAGCTTCCGGTGGAGTGCGCTTTTAGCCACCGTGCTCATATATACTATAATTGTGCTATCTCGCGAGCGATCGACGGAGAGGAAGCGAAAAGGATGGGATACAAACGAAACGAATAGAGACGTTAAAACATCGAAATCGAAACAACGTTTTCCGTCGAGAAAAATGGTACAGCGTCGAGCTTTTTCCCAGTCGATAAACGACGTGGCCGGCACGCTGTAACGCGAAAAGCTTCAAGCTTCTGTGCTCGCGAACGCGAGATACACAATACTCGGTTATGGTTCACCGTTTACGGATTGTACTTGAATTTATATAGAGAAAAAAAGAGAGAAGAGACGATTGCTGGACTCGTAACTTCATTCAATGCGATTAAATCTAATGAAAAGCTATCAAACTGCCATCAAAGAGCTCTGAGAAGTATGAGAAGCAGTTTGAAAGAAAGTACAGTTAGCTATTAGGATATTTCCAATGCGAGACAATTATAATCAATTACTTTATTTCAATCAGGCCTCTCGTCTTCCGATACAATCGGAAGAACTGGGAGAAGGTTATAATTACCTTAAGACAGGCGTATTCTCCGTCATGCAATGCTTCTCTCGATTTTCATCTATTCGACTTTCTGTGTTCAATCAAATTTTAAAAAGTGCGAAAGCCGAAGTAACTTCAGCCGGCAGGTTTAAAAAGAAAAAAAGTGGCCAACAGAGGTCTATGCAGCAATGTTGTAACCACGAGTGTCGCTATCGTGGCGGCGCCCATGTACGTCTAACGAGCGTGCATTGTTCGCTCATCCGTAAAACCTAAAAAAAAAAAACCAAAAAAAAACCTCGACCGTACGTTCACTTTACTAATTTTTCTTTGTCATTGATGGAGTCCAGTTCCACACGTTTTTTTCTATTTTTTTGTTCATACTTCCGCTTCGTCCAGTGTATCGTAGAGTTACCAAGGACCGATACGTTTCAATGATCAATCGAATCTTCTTCGCCGGTAGTTCGAGTCCTCGATATATTATTATCGCGCGATTGATATGAGGCAGGGAGGCGATCTCTTTTTCGTCCATTGTCGTGTCGAGCCCGTAGCGGAGTCCTAGAATGGCTCGCGACTTACTCCTCATCCGTGATTAGAGGCCACAAAGAGCTCGGGGGTTTCCTTCGAGTCTGGACCGTTAATGCGCGGTAAGGAGAGAAACGGCGTGGGGGAAAAATTGAAGGGGGGGGGGGGGGGTGATATGAAACCGAGGAGAGGGACGATGTCTCGAAGAAAAAAAGCGTTGCCACGGATCTCGGTGGCCTCGTTCTCTCCTTACAATCATCCAACAATCGCGTTTCAATGCCCCCGATTCAACGCTACAAGAAAAGCCGTCTTACTGTAAATAATAAATGCGTCCAACGTATTCATCGAGTGGATATATACCCGCTGGAAACTTCGCAAGAACTCTTGGATGAAAGCCATTCATCCATGCCCCACGGCGTTCACATTTTCGTCTCCGCAATTGCGAAGAAAAAAGTGTTTTGAATCTCGTTTTTCGTTTTTTTTTCGTTTCTTTTTATTTTTATTCTCTACGGTTAGCGCGAAAACTTTTCGCAGTTGGTTTTTTTGGTCCAAACGAAGAAAGAAAAACCGAGCTTATGAAAGTTTTTCTTTCTTTTTTTCCCTGCGTTCATTTGTAAAGTGACGAACAAATGAGAGAAGGTAAAAAAAATTGGAGAACCAAAAATGAGGGAACGGTGTTTATTTCCGGCATGTTGGAGACCCCGGTGAATTTTCTCGCTTCTGCGGTTACTCCACGGCTGAAGGGGGGATGCTCTTGCTGGACGCGGTGCATCCGCTCGAATCGTAAACACTCGGTAAACCACGAGGACGAGCGAAACACGTTTTCGGCTTTATCGCTGCCCACCGACGTAACGAATCGCTTTTATCAAACGTTTCTCTCTTCCGGACTTCCTCAACGCTCGTTCCGCTGTCTCTTATCGGACCGGTGAATCTTTTTTTCGGTTTTTTTGCGCTTATCTCGACGCAGTTAGCGCGGCGCAACGAGATAGCGCAATGATTTAGATCCATCGCAGTGGTGGATTTTTTTTTAGTTTCTTTAAATTCTTCTCGATCACGGGGAAATGAAGACCAACGTTGGAGATAACGATCTCGTTTCATCGGGGAAATGTGAGCCATATGTGCCCGAACATATTTCGCAGGAATCACGAGAATTCAGATGAGCACCCAATCGGAAAAATTCTGTATAGTCTATATACTAACTTTATATTGAATTAGACACGTATCGACTATATTTAAACTATATATAGTTTCAGTGAGTACAAGACTCTCGAGATAATTGAAAAACGGTATTTTTCGCCTGAAAGTAATGTTCTGATGGATACATGACGGCTTCTAACCCAAAGCCTTGGAGAAATGCCAAAAACGAAAACTCGCCAGGTCATTTTAGAACGCATTGGAAGCTTCGCATCAACATACGTCTAATTATTCATACTTTAAGTAACAATTTCCACATTTTTCTACCATTTTCGTTCCTCATCGGATTCTCGAGAGAATTGAATGATGGAATCACGGTAAAAACCTGGTTAAACAGCTCTGGTTTTGTAAAACGTTTGCCAAAAAAAAAAGAATCAGGTGCATTGCCATGTCTGGGTGTGTTAGGGGTAGGTGGTACATCGTAAAAGCAGCAGGAGGATGCTCCAGGAGGATGAGGCGACGGTTTTCTGGTGCGGTTGTATAGTCAGACTCGTGGGCTGTCGTGTATCCGGCGTATAAGCCTCGGGGGACTATAAGCGCTTTCGTTCTCTTTAGTGGTTCTCCGGGCGTGCTTTGTGCTCCCGCAAGCTTCAGCCAACAAGCACCCCGACCCCTGGCCATTTCGTCGCAGTCGAATCGGCAGTCGCTCCAGGCTCTAACGCTTCACAACCCGAAGCTCGTACATTGAGCACTCTCGTCGTTCTGTCATAGGAAAAAAATCGCGCACCACCGAATTTTTCGAACTACGACGGTTCACTGGAGAAATATATTCGTATAATCCAAATATCGCTTGGAGGCAAAACCGAAATAAGTTTAAGGGGTTTTCTTATCCGTTAATTACAATTATTCGGAAGCCAAAATTTATCAACACAGTTCCTCATAGAGGAAGCTTTGGCGAATGTGTAAAATTACGAGGAAGCAATGTGCAAGGTTTGACTTTGCACCCTTGTTTTATTCGAAAAAATTAATGAACTTCATGAACAAATTCAATCGCAAGAAAATTCACGAACAAATAATTGAATCAAAACATTAAGGAAGACAATCAAAGCAATGTAGGAGTTCACATTGAGGTTACCTACTTTCGAAACCTGTAGCCATTGAGACAAAGTCAAACTATAGCGAATTAGACCGAACACATGTATACGGATCGTGAAAGGTCTCTCCCGACCTTATTATCAACGTCTTCGTCGTGGCCCAGTTTCCCGTAATTTTCAATATCCATCCACAATGCCTCGGTCACGCTGTTTTCGTCCTTTACGAGAGCCTCAGCAACAACGAAACTCGGCTTGCCTCGCCCGGCCGACCTTCCCTCGGGGCACTAAACCCCTAGTGCGGTCGAGGGGCATAAAATTCGAAAAAACACTATACAAGGATCACATCCTTCCGAATAATTTCCTAAAAAAGTATTTCAACCTCGACTATCAGATTCTTCGCTTAAATTATACGCTGTGACTTTTTCAATCAAGAACCACGCAACGCTCGCAACCTCGAGTTCGCGTCATTCACTCACAATCAGTTCGTAATTACGTTACGAAAAAAGAAGGGAGAAACGTTGAGTTATGCTTATAAATCGGATTTCTGAGCCTGGACTTTCGATATTCCATTGTGTTATGCAACCGTCAAGCAAAGCCGAGTAGGAAGAGAATCTCTCCGTTCGTTCCGGTTGGCACGGTGGCGAACGTTCGCCAAAACGTGGGTGGGACCATCCCCGCCCCCGTGCCAACTGGGCCTCGCGCCACTACCAGAACGGATCATCCTCCCTTAAAAAAGAAAAGAAGAAAGAAATAAAGGAAAAACATGGTTCCTGCAGGCCTGTCACGAAAAAAAGAAGAAGAGAAACAACGTAACTGAAACGAAAAGGTAGCGGAATAATCCAGAAGCACATTTGCTATCCGTATAACGGTGCGGGTTTTACGATTTCACTCGCGCTTAACGCGTGTATACACGTATACATACGTACATATATGCATAACGTATGTATATAGTAAATATTGTATGGAAGAGCGTGAGTCGTATGGGAGTGCAGGGGCGGGGTTGTAGCTTTGCGAGGATTAAAGACCGGATTGTTGGGCGATACTGGACACGCGAGTCTCGGTGCATTAGGGACACATGTCACAGACCGTCCCCTTTTGCCCACTTGACCCTCCGGCACCCCCCGAAACTTCCATTTTCGTCCCAACTCGAAGCTTTCCCAACACCAGCCGCACAGTCATTGGCAATTCGTTGTTCGTTCCTACTTATTACCGCCGGCATTCCGTAAATACCCAAAGTGAGTTGTAGTCGCGGTCGATGAGCCATTACGAACACCACCGCCGAACCCCGAATAACTTTTTACGACGTTGAATCGTCAAAATTACAATTAACGTTATTCCGTCATATTTTTGTTCAGTTTTTTCATTAAATAATGGAACGAAATTTTTTAATTTAGCGCAAACGTGCGTTTTATCGTGGTCTCTTCGTTACGATGTGAATCACGAGTTTCTAGGTGACTCATTTCATTCATTAAAATAATTACCTCAGTTAGTTTCCTGAAATGAAAATTCCAAGGAACCTAAAAAAAATAAAATAATTACATTGAGTGAATAGGTGCAGTGAACAATATGCCACAGAAGCGGAGAAGCATGTGGTCGAATGCCAGTGACTGCGGTACAATTAATTCCGCGTTTTCGTCCCCATGGTTCCAAATTTCAGGTCCAGAATCGTCGTGAGCCGTGCAACCGATGGCAATCCGGGAGGGTCGCTATTCATTTCCACCGATGCGGAAATTCAAGGCTCGGCCAGCCGGACGGACATCAGTGAATGATCCTTTACTTTCATTGTTCTTGTTTACCGGATCCTAAAACCGCACGGTTCCACGCATCCGCGATTAAGAATACACGCGTAAAGTCCCCACGGAAACATTAATTCTTCATTTATGCGGTGTGCTTATGCCGCTGATCCCATATTGTCGAGGAAGATAAATCGTGATATGCTTCCCACAGCCGTCTTTCGTTATGCGGGCATAAAGCTGGGGCTGTCGGATAGCGCCCGAATAACTTTGTGGCTGTTGTACGAGAAAAGAGGCGCTGTGTCGGTTCTTCGGGGGTGGAGGAGGAAGGGGGGGGGGCGGGGGGCTACTCACGTGTGAATACGCTATAAAGCGGGCTTAACCCAGTTCGCACGTGTCTCGCGGCATGTACATCGCGTGGGTGTACCGACGATCTACCGCGTAAACCAGGGAGAGGGAAACTAGCGTCGTGTCGGAACCAGGACGAAACCAGAATCGAGTTGCGAAGCCTCTGAATTATTATATCCAAGAGCTCACGTCGATTCTCATCTCGCATCGAGCGACGTAGATCGAAGGTCCGCGTGGCGAATACGAAGAATCTACGCTAGTTATGGGACAAGAGGCTCTCTTGTCTTCCTTATTTGCGATCTGTCGTATCGCTGTTCGCAACCCACTTCCGTTACCGCGGCTTCCGCGAGATCCCGATGCTTTTGCATCTCTGCCAAGTCTTCCCGCTGGTGCGAGATCGGAATTCACGCGGGTGTGGGAGAGGCGGAAGGGAAGCCCCGACGACGACGCTCTTCCTCATCCGGCGACTGTGGGTAGGTATACCAACTCCGATCCCCGATACGTTTCTCGACTGCGACAACAAAGCCTCGGCAGTGCAGGACAACGAGCAAAGACGCGGTACGACATCGGCAAGTTTCTCCGTCGTTCCGCGCGAGAAGCTTGTTTTCCTGCGCAGCTGGTGCTTCGTGCTCGGTCTATGTGCAGTCGTTTCAGATACGAAATTATCGGTGACACCATCGGTATTCATACCGAGTCAGAAGTAGCTCGCTCGATAAGATTCCCTCACGCTGGTGAGTCTTGTAGACGGGTGAGGTTGTGGGCAACACACTTCTGCAACGTGTGGAGATGTAGTTACTCGGAGAAACGCGAATATTGAATTGTTACGCGTGAATCTTCGAGAATGATGTACATATGTATTTGTAGAAAATAAAATTGCGAGGAGGGAGAAGGACGGGGACGTGGCGATAAGGATGCGTTTTATGGGGGAGGAAGCTCTCGGAGCGTGAGAGTTTCGTGGTACAGTGGAGGCTAAGTTACCGCACGACCTCACGAGCATTGTTGTAAGTCGAGTGGGGTAACCGCGGGCTTGGGTACGTGAATTTAATAGGCAAACGAGTCGATCCAATTTGTATTCCCGCAAGCTTCCTCGCAACAATGGGTTCTTTCGGTCGCGATGGCCTCAGATGTATGCTTCTCTTTGGCAATTGTAATGTCGATAATTTTTCTTTCTGTCAAATATACGAAGCGGAAAAAATAGTTGTCGTCAACTAATGAGACTTACGAATTTACGCATTTTTGAAATAAAATTTATTAGACCAAGTTACCGAAAATGTCGACTTAGGAATCTCATCCTTTTGTCGTAGTCGACTTGAAAAAGCCTCTATACGTTGCGTGGTGATGAAGGAAACGTGACACCGTTTGGTCGCGCGAGACTCGAACAATTCATCAGGAATCCGTGCAAAAATCGAGACTCGACTGTATCTACGAAGAAAGCGCTTGTATATATTTGTGGCTTGAGGCTTAACGGGTTATAAATATATTGACCACTTCGGTATTAAAGCGCGGAATGAAATATCCGTCGGGGATGACCGTACAACCGACGTACTAGTCCACAACAGCCATGTATCCATGTACCTGCCGAGTATCAATGTTGTCCTATCGATGTATCCGAACGCTTAAATCGATTCGTTGCTTGCCGAGATTGCCTCCATACTGATACGTGTATGTATATTAGGGTGGTTCTTATTTGGGTAATTTCCGAATTTTTATTGTGACAAGGTCTCAAACGGATTTCAAAAAATCACAAAAAAGTTGAGCCTAATTTGACCTTTCTTGTCCAATTCTTACTGGGCGCTGACACAAAGCGAAGTTCCCCGTTTGAAATACATGCGATTTCGCTATCTTTTGTATTTCAATTGACGGAGCGCCTAATTATTCCTGAAAAAATCTAACATCGTATGAAACAAATGAGTATGAACCCTACTGTTACCAAAAAAACTTAACATCTATGGGTCAACTCATGTCACCTTTGAACCTGTCATAAATTGCATGATTTTCGTCAAAGGCGAGGGGTAAAACGTGGAATAAGATGACTCTCATAAATGTCTATTTTCTTGGGCGAAATCAGGTTTCATACCTGTTGTATCCCATATGGCATTGAATTTTTCCCGGAATAATTAGTCACCTCGCGAACACAATTAGGGAAATTAGGAAAATCGCATGCATTTTAAACAGGAAACTTCGCCTAATATCAGCACGTAGTAAGGGCTGGATGAGAAAGGCCAAATGAAGGTTTAAATTATTGTATTTTTTACTTTCAATCGATTAAGACCGCGGCGCAATCAAAGCCCGAAATGACCCAAATAAGAACCACCCCAATATATTTATATATATAAGAACTACCCGAATATATTTATATATATATATATTATATTTCATATATATTGCTTGCAGCGTGAAATACTCATACTTACAAACTACATTCTTCGTTTTATATACGTTCTCGCGGTTCTTGGCACGAGCAACTCGCCTCGCTGTCTCTTTTCCTTTCTCGTACAAACAGGGACGTCGTCGACACTGGCGCGATCCTTTTCCGGCTCAAGTCGCCCACACCGCAGTTCCCTTTCTTCGACGCCCTTATAAATCTCGTTTCCGAGCCAGTCGCGGGGGTACGGCAAGGACTACCCGCTAGCGCGATATTCCGCACGCGTTCGTAACGAGACGTCCCGTGGCGAGTTTCGAGAAATCGATTCCCGGCCACGGACTCTCACTCGTATACTTCAATGCGCATCCACACATACGCGAATATAGAATATATATAAAACACACACATACATGCCAGATGTTTGCAGCCGGGCATCGACTCTAATCCTGCTTGAGTCTCTCCGACCGAATCCATCCAGCTAATAAAACAACTTTTCTACTCTTTCCTTTACTCGAAGCTCGACGAAGTTTCGTATAGTTTTTTTATTTTTTTAAATTATATTCGTCGGTCAGATGAATACCGATACCGTAGGTTTTTTCTTTTGCACGTCGTAGACTGGCTTACATAATCGATGTAGAAAGAAAAAACGTAAAATCGTAAAAGGATTTATGTGTTATCACTTTGTGAAATTATCGTGTCGTTTATTTCTTCAGTTGAGGACTATCAGCCGAGATTATTCCGTTGACTACTCCGTAAACCGTTTTATCAACAGCCGAGTATGTGTTTGGGTTATACTTATACGAAAAAATGTTATCGCAAAAAAACGAAAGGTAGCAATCAAACGTTTAATTTCCATTAATTAATGTTCGTCTGAAAATATTCGAAACATTTTTGCGAGATACGAATGAATTGAGGTGCATGCGATTTTTGTGGGAAAGAGTGGACAACTGAAAAAGGCATGGGAACGTTGTTCAAGGACTCAATCATCCTGAGCTTACACTCGCGATTAATCCGGTGAATACGAATGCGCAGCAAACTGGACGTCAGTTAAATCCTCGAACACATCCCATTCGTATCCCGATGAATGTGACACTGGGGCAGAACGTTGGACGCGTATGAGGCAGAGAAAGGGCGCGCTCGGGATAGCAATTCGATGATTGAACGCTGATCGACCGAGAGAATTCACGACAATCGTCGAAATATTGGCTCCCGTTCGAGTATTATATTGTCCCCATATAGCTCGGTTGTGTGCAACTCTTTCACGATTTCGTCGGAAATTAGTGCGACGTAGGCCAATGTATTGAGAATCCCGGTATTCTGGGGCCATAATTTCAAATCTAATTCAAATAATCGATTCTGTACCAAATATTCAACGAATTAACATCTGCGTAATTTTCTTTCGTTAATTATTATATATACGATAATGGAAAAATAAAACGATTTAATTGACCTTCCTTTCCGATTAACGTTTCAACGTAATTATATGATTATATTCATGAATAAAATATTTGAATATCAAATATATAACAGACTTGATCGATATTACGAGGGTGATAGAAATTACGTAGCTATGGGCTCGGGTAGTTATATTAGAGTTAAGCATGTTGAACCGTATCAGAACGTTTTGTTACGTATCACCTTTGCATAAATGCAAACACATTTGCCTCGCAGCAATTTCTCACCCACAAGCGAAACTGTATTTACGACCTGGCATCCACATACCCTTACGGGCCGTAATGACGATCGTATGCATTAACGCAATTAGAATTATCGGCCGAGATGCGAGAGACCTGGACGCGATCGAATTAATTACATTATGGAAAAGCGACGGCGAGCGTGGAGCGGGAGGGAGACGTGGGAGGGAGAGAGGGAGAGAGATTGAAGGTGCTTTGCAGGCAACCACTGAGGGGATACCCGGTCGAGAAAATGCGGTGGAAGAGGGTAACGGCAGCTGCAGTGATGCCTGCGATTTGAGTTACGAGCTGTGGTATCGTTGATTACGTCGCCAGGGTCGACCGCAACCGGAAACCCGATTTTCCTGGAAAACCGTCGTATAAATTTTCTCCATTACCGCAGTTACCGCAGACGCAAAGATTTTTCAAAGCTTCCTTACTTCTCTCGTTTTTCATTACTCTCACGTATTTTCATAATAAGCAACGGATCCATAGAATTTCGGTATGTTCTTGTGATTTGCAGTACAGAATGGCATAGAAATGATTCAATGATACGAAATTATGTCGGACAATTTTCAATTATTCGTGTACAACAAAACACTGACGATGAAATTGGCTGGATAATGTTTCATTCGAAATTTTACTATTTTATGGTACGTATTTTTAATATTTTACGGTACACGTGGATAAATTCTTTTTTGTAGAGTCAATTGGTGGCAAAAATTAGTAATTACGTCGCGGTTTTATATACTAAGATTTATCACCAGCCCAAGAGAGACAGCTGCTGAACGAGACTCTAAATTCGTCAAAAACGTTTGCATACAATGTCCAATAATTTCTCAAATCAGAGTAAAATTAGCGAGGAATTGCTAAACGCATTGTTAAATCGTTCGAAATCTACATCTTATCGTCTCACAAATGTCATAAAATGTTGGCTGAAATTTATTTTCGCGAGAATAAAAATAGTTTCAACGATTCAGGAAAATCTGCTACCGATCTAGCAATCCTTGCAAAGTCCTTTGCTTGTAAACTTTCTCGTAAAACCTACCGGATCGTTTCGTCAAAAATCCCGGGATTTTACACAAAACTGATTTTCCTCACAAAATCCTCACATTCCTGTGAACAACGTCGATAATTTTTTTTTCCAAAAATACAATCCAGTAAGCTACAAAGTCAGCGATAAATTTCGTTTCCGTGCGTTCCCGGAGGGAATATCACCGCCTCGTCCCGCGGGCGTATCGTCGGGTATGATAACGAGATTCGTGGGAAGTATATTTGTCGAAAATTTCAGGGTTTGGTAACCGGCATTTTGGACCTCGGAAATTGAGCGACTCGGGGATGATCGACGAAGCGTACGTGTATACGTACTGGTCGATTTTGTACCGTACACCAAAATCGTCGGTTCTCCCGGTTTATTCGGAGAGCATCATCGCACTTCCCACGCGAAAATTGCTGCTGCTGTTGGTACATAACCCCCTCCCCCCGCCCCCACGCCGCCCAACGCGTTACGTACGCTCAATACGGTCCGCCCGCGTTTTGCAATATGGCTCCAGCGGCCGTACCATCCCTCTTGCATTTATTTTTCCCGACCACTTCGTTCCCGTCTTTCTCTCTCCCTCGCTCTCTCTCTCTCTCTTTCCCTTCCTCCCTCTGTACCGTTTTTTTGCTCGTACATGGAATACGGAGCGCGATTTTTATTTCCGGCTGAAGCAACACGTTTGCATGTCAAAAGCGCACACACACGGATACACCCGAGCGCTGTTTCGCTTTTTCGCATATGTCTATGTTACACCGATTCCCTCAAAATCCACTAATTTCGGTAATCCACGACTTCAGCAGTTTTTACTTTCAAACAAATTCGTTTATCGTAGCAATTTTTATTTTGATGAACAAGCGCGGCTCTTTATGCATTCAGTGTATTTTTCCAATGACAGGTGCGTCATTGAACAAAGTTATGATTGCAAGGTTTATCGATGATGCAGCGGAATACGATGAATTTTGTTCGTCGGGCTATCACTTTTTTTATCCGGAACATTTTTTAAGAGACTTCAATGTGCTCGTCGCAATATTCTCGAGCATTTTTCATTTTTGACAAAAACGAGCAATGCAATTTCAGGCACATACACTACGGGGTATTTACATTCGATTTCTAAACGAATAAATAAAACAACTCCGATTTCATTCAATTTTATTATAAGTGATGCAACGGTATTTATAAATTGGAATATATATCTTTTATACATTCCCAGACCCGATGAGTTGGCGAGCATTGCAAAATCACGATGCATTTAACATATACCTGGCTCTGACAGGTTCCCATGTCGCAGTTATTAATAAATCAAGCGCATTTGGGAAGTAGAGACAATTAAGTAAATATGCTACGTGACGTAACGTCGTTGCCATACATAAGCTATTAACACTTGACAGCGCACACTTTCGGTCCTGCGACCCGAGGCTTTGAGATCAACGTTGGGACGTCTGCATTGAGCGCTTAACCACTGATGTAGAGGCGTCGACTCGGTCTGAAGCACAGAAAAACGGTTTACGAGTGGTGCTGCGTAGTTCCGTTGAAATGACTATTGGGCGGGAAATCAAAGCGTCGAGACTCGATTACGTTTCGATGTACGTACTACGTACGCGATGAAAGCCCCATTGCGAATTTCAATTCCCAGCTCCGGGTTTGGATCGTGGGGCTACATTTTGCGGTACGGGCTTCCCGGAGGTTCCTATGTGCCTAACGTGGCTGCGCGTATGCCAGTGGTTCGGAGACAAGACCGAATAGTGCGATTAAAAAAAAAATGAGATTAAGTTCTTGATGGGATTCTTGTTATCATGACTGTGACCGACGTTTTTAAACGCGGGGATGCCGAAAATTGCTCATACGGGAAGAAATAAATGAGACTAATCTAAATAAATAAGTCCATTGTGGAGGCAAAACCGAATGAGTCCAACGGCGTTTTTTAATATAAATTACAGATTATTCCAATCTTACCGAATGCTACTGCGAATAGTACCAAAAACTTAGTGTAACCTGATAATCATTAATTTTGTAATTGATTAGTTCGTTATGTTAGAGCGTTTGCAACGTAGAATCATCATATCTCGAAAACTCCTTTTATGGATACGATTTTGCCTTCAAACCACAGATAAGTCACTAAGAATGGCTTCTTCAATTTTTTAAATCAAATTACGTCTCACAGTTCCATATTCGATATAAATGTGTATTCTTATTCCCTCGTATAATTGTTTTCATTAAAACAAGTTAGATATTCAAAGCATATCGATCAATTTTTATCACAGGTACGAAACAATAACTTTCAAAGAAATAATCTGATAGAGCTTTCGCAACGCAGAATCTGTCTCGAAAACTCGTTCTATGGTCTTATTCGGATTTGTCTGCAAACCACGGATATGCAGTACGTGGGCGTGTGCGTGGGAGGTGGAGAACGGGGCGGATTTAGCGTCCATACTCGTAAATAAATCAACGATTCGTTCCACGTTCAGCTACGTAATGATTCGCACTCGATTATCGAGCGATTAACGCGAGCAATTACCGGATGATTTGCGGCTTAACGAGGGTGAAAACCGTGATAAGCTATCGAAGCCGAAGTTTCACGGGCCGTCTCCTCTTTCGCCATCTCGTGACAAACAACTCGCCGCTATTTAGAAAACCTTCGGGCCTGCCAACGTGGAAAGTCGATTTTTTCCACATCAATCTGGCCGGTGCGGGAGCTCGTGAGGTAATGAGTAATTGAACGTCTGGGCGATCGTTAACGGGGTTAATTCGGGATTCGGCCAAATCCTTGCACGATCGACTCAATAGCAATGGGAGATTTTTTTTTTCAATTCGTGGCTATACGGTACAAGAAGAAAATTAAATGGAATTTTCTTTACCGGTTCCTTGCGGAAAATTCACTATTATTACCCCAAAAAATATTTGTCGTATTAATTGCAATCTCACGAGAAGAGTGGGTTCTTCTTTGAGATCTTCGTTATTTCATGTTTTCAAAATAATTCTAATTTCGACTGTCATCGAAACTAATCCAATTCGTACATTGTGAAAATTAACTTTACAATTCGTTACACATTAAAAAGAAAAGGAAAAAACAAATTTAGCCGTGCGCCACTTGTGCGAATTTTTGTACAAATGATTTTTGATCTTTCGAAAAGTTTTCCAACAACGTGAAGAACGATAACGGAGAAGTCGCGATATAACGAGGATTGTCTATGAGAAAACGATATGAAAAGAATATAAGAACTTGGCTCTTGGTGACACTCAAGTGGGCGAAAAATAACGACTCGAGTTGTCGATATGTCGCTGAGGGTGAGTTCCTGTAGGAGCCAGGTGGTCCTCGGCATCGCCGACGGATTAAACTATATAGAAATATTCTTTTTCACTCGCATTCTCCGATACAGAGCACTCGTAGTTTTTCTCATTTCTCTCGGCCGTTTGCCGACCGGCTCTTTTCCGTTTTACGGTGCATTTTCTCTGTTCGTCGTTTTCTCTCTCTCTCTCTCTCTCTCTGCCTCTAAGGAAGAACGAGAACCGAGAGACATTTGACACGCGAAATAGCACCCTCGCGGGTGTAAAATACCAAACGCCGCCGCTTGTTTGTATCCGAGGTGCGAAATATCTTTCAGCTATTTTCTTCGTTCTTCACTCTTTCCTGAAACACGTCGGGGGACGGGCATCCGGTTTGGTAAATATTTCCATTGTAGGCCCAATGGAGAGACCACGAAGGCTGATGTAAAAGCGCTCGCACGAGAAAGAGCGAAATGGAAACAATGAAAAACGTGCAAAGTTCCATCGTGAAAAGAATCGGAGGGCGGGAAAACACTTGACGAGGCTGTAGTTTAGCCAGTGCCAGACGAATCGACCGAATATATGTATTCTTCTTCAATTCCCGGCTGGCTCTTTCGTTCTCTCTTTCTCCGCGTATGTTCTTCGATAAAAACACCCTCGAGCGTAGGTCGTGAGAGCATTTAGTTGTTGTTCGTGACACGTTCAATGAAATTTATTCTCACAAAAGACCGTTAACAGCTCGTACGAATAAATCCTTTGCCTGCAATACTTATTCGTTTACAAACAATATCCGAAAAATATGAAATTTATCAAAGTAAAAACTTTCCACTTATTTTTTTTGTCCATCGGAATTGATGCAATTGAATGGGTAATTAAGATTTCTTACTCGTAAAAAATATAATTACATCGAAAGTGCTACAGAACGAGGTTATATCGAGCTATTTCTGATCCGCGTAAGTTTATTGGGAGCCAATAAAAAATCCGCCTGACTCTCCGGTAATCGGATGACATTTTTTGTTTACTATGAGTATTTCTGGAAGCATCCAAATGAAAACTTGAAAGGCTTCTAGTAATGCGGACTCAATGCTATAGCGATAAGCGTTGACGTATTCCATGCTAGCAAGTACGTAATTTCCATTTTGAAATATTTGAAGTCAAGTAAATTTGAAATGGGTTTGGATATAATTACATTTTATCACAATAATAAAGTACGGCGAATGTCTTGGTTTACCCAATTTATGAATAACCCATGGCAAATACATATAAACACAAACCCCTACCATTTTTTAGCGTATGATTGCCACATTATTCAGTATTCTTCATGCCCCGAGATAAATATTTTCAAAACTTTTCTTTTCATGAAAATATAAACACGTTTCTCGACGAAACTTTCGACCTCACAATTCTTTTCCTTCGCAAATTGTTCCAAAGCCTTCTGCAAACTCATGTCTGCATGAATGTGGAAGAATCAAACAAAACTACTCACGAAAAATAATAAGAAAACGTATTACGAAGGCGTTGTTGATCACAGAGGTAAACAATACGATCTACTGCTTCAACGCTCATTAACGATTCTTCCGAGCGTCCATCTCGGACCAATTACGAAAATCCCATACGACGATAAATAAGAAGCAGGTAGCGTGTGGGTTATAATTGGCGACTCAACGTTATCACGTCGCTCGTATTGTGCAAGCAACGCCACCGAAACCACCTGTCCGTTCCTTTTACATAAATTCGCGGCTTTTCGCTGCGCTCACTCGACGCGCCGTGTAATAATTGTCGGGCGTACTATACGAGTATGACGTTCCGTGATGGTTTGAGCATCGCGAGGCGCCGCAGAGACTCCGGGTCTCCGGGGAGTTACCAGCGAAAAAGCTCTCGCCTCGGCGTCGTCAACGCCGTCGTCATCAAGCCCAACCGAGAAAAGCGACAAAGCACTGGCTGACGCTGCGAAACGTACAGTCGGGTTTTCATAGAACGACCCACGATGCCCGTCTTTGAGCGACGGAGCTTGTCCCGACTGTGCGACGCTGCGGAAAAACAAAGATCGTACTCTCATTTTTTTTTTTGTGCTTTATTCCTTTCCATCCCAACGGAAGTCTTCTGATCCGTTATGATACGACTCGATTCTCCAGTGACGAACTCACGGTTCCGCGTTTTTACATTCTGCGAACTACCTTTTTCTACGCCTAATGCGTCTTGCCTGATTGCGTTTTTCTCCTCATTTTTATTTTATTATTTTTTTGAGCTACATTGTTGTCTGTTCGGATATTAGGGGGTGGATCGAAGTTCCGAATGTTCAAAGGTCCGACGGGTCAAGAAATTGAATTTAAATGCTTCGACCGAACACGGTACTGTTAGTTAATGACTCGAAGATCGACTTTTCCATTTGGAATGCGATTTTAAGTAATTTTTCTAAGTCCAAGAATGTTTTTGTATTTTTATTCGAAAAGCTGAGCCTTTCTTACATGGGAAACTTGGTCGAAACCATTTTTTTTCAGATCAGAACACATTGAGAAATGATTTTCAAAAATTCAGAGAATAACCCATGCAAGAGAGTAAGAAGAAGTATTGTCCAACTGGGTTCTCGAGCAAACTACGCAACTCTGCCTACATACACGTTTTTTGAATTCGGCTCGTTCGGAACATTCGCATTCAGAGACTTGCCCGCTGATCTGATTGCGTTTTGAAACCTCGCCAAGTCCTTGTCATTCACACGTGATTGTCGGTACCGCGTTCGGTCGAAACATCGGCGTCGAAACATTGAATTTCCAAAATTGTGCACCGTCGGAACTTCAAACATTCGAAATTTCGACCTGCACTCGGACGTTACGTGTAGAAACAAAATCCGTAACAGCCATTATCATTTATTGTCACAAATTTTCCGAATCTTAAATTAAAAAAATCGTATGATTATTGTAAAATATATTTTCGCGAATAAAAGGTAAACGCGGGCACCATGACAGTTTCGCAAAAGTAATCGCCGCGAATCTAATCAATAAACGTATACCCAGAATATGTGCACAAGCTGCCGGATATTGGCCTGGAATCGGCGCAAGATGTCAGACTTGTGCTGGATTCAATGGCGCAACGTTCGTAATCCATCGACAGTGATTGTATTATCGGCTCGTCAAAGCTTGCGGGTGTCACGACGAGCGTCGCCCACGGTCTAGAACGTATCTACCGTCGTGCCCCCCCCCCCCTACACACACACGTACACGTATACCCATTGCAACCCCAGCAAAAGGGTGTTCTCGTTGCTCGTTTAATCGCGGTTAATGTCACAGAACCGGCGGATCTCTCGTCTCTTGCCGTCTTCGTGTATTTTTTTTTCTTCTTCTCCGCCCCATCCTCCAACTCCGCTCTCCACGCCTCGCCCGGTCTCGGGGCTGACGAGAAAAGAGACCCAGCATCGTCTCCTTTCTCGTCACCGTATAGCCGTCAAGAAGACTGGTAAACTCCATCGCGGCTAAAGCCAAGCCCCGAGACAAGGCAAGTTGATTTCGAAATGCTCGAGGGGACCTCTCGCTACCCACACTCCACAGGGACGGATTACATCGACCAAGAAGGACTCGGTAGCTGCAATTGTTGTATGCGTGACCCAGTAGTTGAAAACACACCGGTTACCAGCCGATGCTCGTGGCTTCGCGAGAAAGCGAGAGCCGTGTTTGAATCACGATTCCACGGCGACTGTCTCACATCGTTGCTTTTCACGTTTCTCTTTGCAAGACCGTTAACACCACCGTCCATCACTTACGTCCATCGGACCCGCGCCCTTTCCTCCTGTACGTGATTCCTCACGTCCCCTTTCGCGCCTCGGGAGTTTCATCAATGTACGATATTACTTCTCGTGGACGTGCGAATGATATCGGAATACCCGTAGGATCCGAGGCTCCCACCTGCTTCGGATGGAATTTCATTTGGGAAGGGGTTTTTGATGCAGAAATCACGTGTCTGAGGGGTTGAAATGGCTTTGGGATTTTAGATTCTTCGAATATGCATTTTTTGCGGTTTTGACGCACGTATTGACGGCTGAGATTTTCTTTGAGGGCATGATGGGGTGCACCATGGGTGATTTTTTTATGCCTCAATGAGCGGAGGAGACTGACGATTTGACGAACGGAAAGAAATTTGAAAAAAATCAAGTTTTTTAAATTTGGAATTCCAAAAACTGGAATCCCGAATTCCATTTGGCTGCTACTGAATGGTACATAACAATTCTTCTACAATTTTTCTACATATAATCCCTCAAATGCTCGTCGTTGACCGTTGAGCAGAACTCTCGGAAATGAGGAATCTATTTTGGCGTGTAAGCATTCATTAACAAGTGATTTTCAGAGCTCCGTACCACAAACTGGAGCCCTTAAAAGATTACTGGCGTGTCTGCCCATCCCTCCCTCCGTCTGTCCGTCAGTCGGAGTCGGCTTTCTTAGAAACCATGCGACGTAGAAACTTGGAATTCGGCAAAGTAATACATCTCATTAACCTACATATGTTGTACTAGCTAACGCTTAGAAAAATTCATATTACATTTAGGTGGCGAGGGCAAATTACCAACTCGACATTTTTTTTTTTAATTTAATGTATCATGTGGGGTATTATTTAATAAGGCTTGTCATGGGGAATGCAAAAAGATTTTTTGTCATCATTTTAAATAGCCCATTTAGAAAAGCATTCTGAAAATGATGCGAAAATAGAGCAACCCCCGCCCCCTCACACGTTATTTTCGAAACTACAGAACCTAAATTTAAAAAAAAAAAAATTATAACGAAATCTGGTTTTCATAGATTTCTAGAAATTAATTTTTTAAAATATGGGACGGAACCCTCCGTGCGACCGACTTTACGAGATTTAATTCCTGTGAGAGTAAAAAGGGGTGAAACGTGTTTTTACGGATCCATCAATATCTCTCCGGCTTGATGAGATATCGGCTTGATTTTCGCTTATGAAGATTACGCACGCGGATGATAAAAATCTTAATCCAGGGTTTCACCGTAATCATACCCTACAAAGACGAATCTGGAATTGGGGGGGGGGGGGGGGGGGGGGGTGTACGAAAATATTTCGCGTCCCAGAGCTTCGTTGACCTGCAATACTTTTCCCTGCATAGGATTTTTTTTTCAAGTTACACTCGGAAATACTGGTAAAAATGGAATTAATAGCGTTGAAAGGGTGAAGAAATAAATTGTTTCGCCCATCTTCCTGTTTTTTTTACGAACACCGTTACGAATCACAGTTTCTACAGCAGCTAGTACTACATATTTCCTGCATTTGACGGGTATAGAGTGTCCAAACGAGAAACGTCACGGCGCTCGCATGTAAGTTGGAAAATATAACGCGGGCACTTTACGTCCATTTCGCAGAGTTGTATCGCCCGCCCGTATAACTTCGAACGTCTTACCGTAACCGGTATAACGCAAGAATACAGTCTCGAACGCGAGAAAGTGAAAAATCGTTTCGATGTGCTTTCGTTGTGTGGATTTTGCTGCATCTCGTTTCTCCATTCGCACATTTTAGTAGAAGGATATCCGTTGGAGGAGTATCAGGCAATTTATTGTCATCTAAAAGTTTTCGTCCGAATAGTAAAGCGAATTGAATACGATTCTTGAAATGTACTCCCGAAAGTGCGTGGTAGTAGTGAGTAGTGACTATATCAGCCGTGGATTACTCGAGGTAGCGCAAACGGACTATTGACGTACTACAGGAGTTTAAATATGTGTGATATTTTATATTTCATGTTTTTGTGGTTCGATAATTTATTTCTTTAGGTGGTTGTTATGTAGGTCATGTTCGGATTTAGATTTTGCGCGGGTGTCATTCGATTAAAAAATAAAATTGATAAAATTTAAACTATAATTAGATCCTTCTAATGCAACTTTGATTATCTTCTGTAACGAGGTGAAATTTTTTTTTGTGATTGAGAAGTTGATAAAAAAAAAAAGAAATTAAAAATTCGCAGAATGAACCATATAATTGCAGAAAAAAATAACTAAGAAAAAAGTATGAAAAGATTGAGAGTTAATTTCTCGATGGGGACTTTCATTTCTCAAAGTCACAACAAGATCGTTGTGAAGTCCAAACTCGATACTCGAATTGGTAGAATTACTCATATATATAGGATAGGCGTGCAACATTTATACCCAAAACCAGTGCGACTAACAAGGACCGGGGGGACTACTACGGTCAATTTTTATTTCTCAATTTTGATCAATTCTCCGAGTTATCTTTACGGCGATGCGAAAAATCGATTTATTCCCGTGAAAAAGTCAATAGCTTGCTTCATACAAATAGTGACCAGGAGAGTCGCCGCAGGGCTCATATTCCAATGGGCTATCTTTAAGATAACAAGATAGAGGAATAGGTATAGAAGAATTGTGTTGTAAGCGTTGCAAGGTGGAGGGAAATGGAGGGCGAGTGCCAGAGTGAATGAGTGAGTGAGTGAGTGAGACAGAGGCGACCAGTGAGCAATCGATAGCTGACCCATATTGTGCTCTCCACCTCCTTCTCACCCTTCTCTTTCCTTTCTCTCTATCTCCTCTTTGCTGCACACCCTCGCATAGCCCTTCCCGCCCCCGCAACAACCCTTTCCCTCTTGCTCTTCTTCGCTCCACCTGATTTCACCACTGGCTCGCGCTCGCTTTCTACACCTCGGGGCGCCCGATCTATCCGACGGTGCCCAAACCCTTACGTACATATGTACGGTGACACACAGTCAGCCGGAATGCAGCCAGCACCGTCGCTACAGTACCCCAGAACCTCGATCCTCATCCACTCGCTATCTCCAAACCTCTACAGTCCTATACGTACATACCTCGTGACCCGGAACACAATCGCGAGATTTTCGATCATCCGTAAAATTCTTGGATTTTTTCAAGGATTCCGTTGTTCACTGTCTCGTCTAGATTGTCGTAATAATCGTCGATGCGGAAACCGATCGTAATTTTATCCAATTTTACATTTTTTTAAATAATTTGAGGTGAAACTTCGAATTCACATATTGAGGGGAGACAAACGATTCGACTGAATCTGAGACATTGCGAAAATGTTGAGGAAATATTCAAAGCACAGACCATAATTTATTTTCAAGCGAATCAAATGTTGTCTACGAATTTATTTATATTTGGTTTATCTAAATCGATGAGGTATTTAAGTGATTCTGCCTTCATATTCCGTTGATCTAACCGATCATCGCTTTTAATGAATATTTTGTTCATGGTTTGACTGTAGAGAGTGCTTCAAGTATCGTAAAACAAACATCTGAACACTTGATAATGGAAATGATGACGATATCACCAACTCTATATATAATTTACTAAAACTCATTTTTTATTTACCTATTTATTGCATATCTAATTATGATTTTCAGCATAATTCTTGAAACCCAATTTTGTCAAGTCCGAAAGAAACTGGACCTAACAGTTTGAAAGCCTCACCACACTTATGTCTTATTTACCTCGGGGATTAATATTTATGACGAAATTTGCATATTACTCTTTCGCAAAATTTCAACACCGTGACGCTTCGCGGTCTTTTCCCGGCGGCTCGTCCTATAAAAAAAAAAAATAAAAAAAATAAACCAACCATAGTGGCTAGACGCTTTTGAAAACTGCCACGATCCCGCGATGGATTAAGTTACAAAAGTTGTACGCCTCGGGAGCAGCCACTCTTGTGAACGCTCGATTGGATAAAGTCTGGGTAACGGTGACCGCCACAGTCTTTGGCGCGGAGCTTAAGTCCCCGTGGCATCGGAGATTCGCCGAGCTATGACCGCGGAACGGTTCGTTCGTGATGGGTTTCCCTTGCGGTCTGCTCGTCGTCCTTTCGCTGTGGTGCCCCGATATAGCTTTACTCGTCGTTTCATCCGCAATTCGGCTGCTAACTCTCGAGAGCCTCGATCGCGGACGAGTGGATCGAGAAAAGCGTTGGAGGCGATAAAGAAAGAAAAGAGAGACATAGAGAGAGAGAGAGACAGAGAGAGAGAGAAAAAAAATTCTTTATGCAGCCAACCCCAGACGTAGAACGTGCGAGACGTGGCAAAGCGGAATTTGCTGAATGCTGATATCTGCGCTGTTCGCTCTTACGTATATATATATCTATATATTCGTATGTGTATGTATGTCTGTATATATTTATACCTATAGTATGCGGAGCCAGTCGAGTAGGCCCGGCAGCGTTCCTACGACGCCGATTAAAATCGACGACCCAGATCTTGGAAAGGGAGTGGGTCCCGGTTTGTTCCCTCGCGCTATACGGTACGTTAAATCGCGGGGTGGTGTCCCGTTGTAAATAGATGCGGCCGAGGGCATTTTTCGAGTGGTACTGACACGACAGGCATCGCGTGGCGCCGCATCCGGGGGATGAGCGAGAGGGTTGCTACTTCTGCCTTCCCGCCTCATCTTCTTCCACGGATCGAGCACCGCCGCGGAAGGTGCGACGTCGGGGAGAATGGGCGGGGGAGTTGCCGGAGTCAGCCCTACGGTGAAGGAGTCGAAGATAGTGGCAGGGGAGAATGGCAGCGGCGGTATAGCAGCGCCGGTAGTTCTCCGTCTATGTGCTCCGCGCTCTGTTCCCTGTGTTCTTCACCTATCTCAACCATCTCTGTCGAGGTTGCCACCTACCAGCCATCGAGGGTTTTCCGCACCTTTGATATTGTGCCCAACCCTTTTCTTCGCTCCTCTCGTGCAATCCATACGATATATTCTCACTACCATCCACATCGACAGCCTCGCTTCTATCTGGCCCCCATTCTGAAGAATCCTCGCTAACGAACCTGCAAGAACCCGCATTACAACCCTCGTTAAGTCTCCGTTAGTTATTGTTTCATTCTTCGGCTGCGCGGTTGCGCTACTCGGTTTTGGTAAAAATAATTTTTTTTTTCGTATCTATCTCGTTATCGGAGATTCGGATTGTTCATGTATTAATTGTTGTGTTGCTAGGGATTGGACTATTGTTGGAATTCCCGGACGAACGAGATCGCTGACTAGGAACAGTAGGGTACATCGAAATCGCTCTTTTTCTCTTTTTGCTTCAGTCATTTTTTACACTTCAAACATTTTCTTGTATATGTATTAACGATTTTATACGCACAACTTTTATAACGATAATATTTTTATTGCTCGCTTTGGCTCCAATTTTGAACTTCTGGTTACACACGAATTTTTTATATTACCTTCGCTTCTTTATTGTAATACGTGTTCTTTGCAAATTTTTCGACGATTTTACGATTATTGTAGAACAAATGTTTTATCTTCTATGTATGATAGAAATAATTTTCACGTGTTGACTCACAAATGGATGGCATGCTTTTTTCGACATTGGTAAATTGATCTATTTATCATCTGACGGAAAAGTCGGTTATAACGTGAATCTTTTGCCACGAAGCATATGGATTTCTTGCTATCACTCGATATGCATGAATATTGATGAATCAATTAATTACGTTGACATGCATCTCTCAATTTGAATTACTTACGTATTATCTCTATTTTTCATGTGGTATATATTTATAAGGCACTTCACGGTTAACACACCGGCCAAATTCCGGCTGGTTTCCGATTTGGATCAACATTTTTGCCCCAAAGTACTTGACAAGAAAAGCATGGGACTGGGTAGGCTTAGACCGGTACGTTAGCCGTGGATTGCCTCATATATTCTTCTAAATATTGTCTTATGATTATACTAAGTCTTATAATTATATTACAGTATTTTATCTCCTGCATAAAATAATCGTGCAACGCAGCTCTCGGCGAACGCTCGCGCAAGCTCACGTCGGTCGCACTGATTCGAACGATGCAATGAAATTTTTCATTAAAAAATTACCGACTGATTCCAATGGCGGATCAATAGTCGTAATAAAATTCCGGTAACGTCAAACATTCACTTACTCAGAAGCTCATGACGTTGCATTCAAACATACGCAGGCAATTCCCATCGAAATGGTAAAGTTCTGGCCACGGGCAGGACTAACCATACTAATATGCGAACATCCCGATTTTGCTGTTATTTGTATAACTCTTCACCTGTGGATGCTCTCGAAGTGTCAAAACAAACTGTCACCCACGCGAAACTCGGATAAAGTCGGAAAAGCACGAGGAATGAATTTCGATGCTTGCAGAAAAATGCATGCCGGAAAGTATATGGAACCCAAACGTATGTACAGTAAGTATCGGGCAGTATATCCGGTGGGAAATCAAGAATTCCCACGTGCGAAGTCAAGTTCCCGGTCGAAAACTAATCAAAACGTATTCTCGGTGCGATGACTTTCCCACTCCCTGCAACATATCGACGGCCGTTGCTGAAGAAAATACGTTTTTACGTGTCTTCGATGTCGTTATGATTTATTTAAAGAACAGTTTTTTCATTGACGGGAATGAGATATATATAGGGCGAATCGTCCCGAATCGCCTGACTGAAACCCTTCTATCGTCCGATAAGGTCGATAATTTTTTTTTGTATTTTTTTGATTTTTTCGACCCCTCCGTCCCCTCCCCCACCCGTCCTTTTTTTCAAGAAGTAACTGCTATTGCGCCAATTTTTAATCGGAAGACAGTTTTTCCCAAATACTTTATTGAAATTGAAGTTTTATTTTTATAAAATTAAAATAGCGCTCGACTTTCCGATATACATATATTTTTTTTAAGTTTGAAAAAACTCGAGTTTCGTCGAAATTAAAATGTATGGTAATGGTTTTTTATCTAAAAAAAATCAGTGAGCTCAGAGGATCCAAAGGATACTAGAAAAAAATAATCGACCACATCGGGAGATAGAGGTCAAACGATTCCGGGCGATTTGCCCCCTATATATTTTTTACTTTTATTTTTTTCGTCACCATTATTTCATTGGGAGGTGTCGCGTTGTGATAGACGGGTAGGGCGTTTTGGTTGCCCGAGGCGGCGTTGCTATTTCGATAATTTATTGCTACACGAGGCTTAGGGATATACACGCATAAACACGAATGGAAAGAGAGGGAGAGATCGCGAGAGCGAGAACAGCCACATGCACCGGTGTGATAGCTGCCACCAACGCTCGACTAAATCAAACGCACCGCACATGCCGACCTGGAGCAGAGCGCAGCAGCAGCAGCAGCAGCAGCAGCAGCAGTGTTCGAGCCGTGACTTGGTCAGGCAATATTATTCGGGGTCAAGGCCTGAGCGAGCCCTGTTCCGAATAGCGCTTGCCTTGATCGTCAAAGAAACTCCGAGAACGTGACGTCGACCTCGATCGTATCCGCGTACACCACTTCGGCCAGAGCCTCATCCGATGCCTATTACCTCGCTCGCCGGAAACGGCACGTGAAAATGAGCTCACGCCCTAACTTCTGCAATTTTTATCGTCCGAAGATTAATGTTTTCTTTTTAACCCCACCTTCTAACTCGAGAGAAACAAGATGTAACACCTTAAGCCGGGTAAAACAGCGATAAGCATCACGGTATCACAACCGTTTTCACCATTTTTCTCACGCATGTGTAGTCACTTCGCCGCCTGGAGAACTGAAAATCTTCCGTTGAATTCCGGAAAATGAAAGACCTCGATTTAGGATGGACCATTCGTAATTTTAAGACCGAGGAGGAGTTTCGGATAGCAAAATTGCGAATGGTCAATAGTGATAAGCCCTCTAGTCTCTGACTAGTGAAGACAATTTATAATCCAGTGACCCGGCAAAGAAAAAACGAAAACTACCGGTGCCCTTAAAAATCAATGTTCCGATCAATGAATAACATTAATAACCGTAAGCTTACACAATTTTGTTGTGACCTAGGCTCAAAGCCGAAACGAAAATAATCAAAGTGAATGGAAATTAAATGAGAAAGCTGTCAGTGACTGACGCACTTTTCTTTAAAACAACGGAAACAACAACAAAAAAGAGGAAAACATTTTTTAAAACTGGTGCTCCGGGGTTGAAAAGCATTCAAGCCAGGCGTTAAAGCCCCGTTTTGCTTTGGCGGCTGTTGAGGTTGAACAATGCAGCGAACAAGCATTAAGGGGTCTGGGGAGGGTCGCTCGGTGCTCTCACAAATATTGTCCCACCTTCGCTGACTTGCGTTCCGTGTCAGGATACGCGTTATCGACGGGAAAATTCCACCCTTGTTTATCCATATTTTTTTTTTGCTTTTTTTCTGTTCTCTTTTCTCTCGTCGGCTTCGATCTACATTGCTCATTCGATCTGTCGCGGTTTATTCGCAGTGACGTCGGGTCAGAGAGATTCGGCAAATGATCTCTCACAGAGATATCGTGAATCACTTTCGAGCTTTACACTAGTATGGATCGTGCAATTTTTTCATTCCGACAAGAGCCTATCGATATCTCGCTGATGCTCATCGTAAACGTTCGGAATTTAATTCCACGTAAATTTTAGTGGCTCGCTAGACTTCGCGAGCTATTTGATATATAAATACATTTGGTCACAGTCTCGGGTTCTAACGAAGATCAAACAAGTCCTCGGCACACAAGCGTGTTTCCAGGAGCGTATCATAACCAGCGCGTTGTGAAACTCGCACGTATACGAAAGTAAACACGTTTGTCAACGAAAGGATTCAAAATCTCAGTGATAACATTTGTCGTTTAACCGTTGACACATACGTTCACTGTTCGCGTTTGTGGAAATTATGGTGAATCATAGGTTTTCACGTTTTTTTAACTGTTTCCGGGTTGGTGAAGCGTTGTGAAAAAACGGTTGAATCAGTGAATAACCGATTGCCGGAAAGTCGGTTGTTCCGTGGATTGCTGGGATGTAATGAAATCGCGTTGTGTACTCATAAGCAACAAAACGAACCGAACCGTGAGCGCTCAAGATGTGAGTACTGAAACAAATTTCAAAATACAGACAAATCCTGAACCCTTCAATTGTCGCATAAATGTATGACTAATCAATTAATAAATCATTTGAGATACGTGTAATAAAAATCGCGAGCCGTAACTTCTCTTCGCAATAGAATTGTCACGCCATAATAAACATTAATTATATTTCTATCAACTATACATCAATTAATTCATTTATTTTAATGGATTTTTTTATCACATGGAAGGTTAATAACATTTTTTTTCATTGTCGCATTGACGTGGTCCGACGACAATGAAAATACGGCGTATCGCAAGACTTCGAAGCTAAAAGCGTGACACATTCGTACATGGCAGGAAGCTCTCTCGTTTCCGCTGTTTGTCGAGAACCTGCTTGCTCCAAACACGTTTCTCGATTTCTTCGTCTTTCTCCCTCTCCCTCTCTCTCTCTCTCGATTTTACTTCTTTCTCTCAGTCTATCCTCGGGCTTCGGTAAAGTACACGCTTCAGGAGTAGCTATATTACTGTTTTGTACCACGGAGTGAGCGCGCGGTCGTGCAAGCTCCACGTAAGCGCGGTCGAGCGAGCCTCGGCGGGGATGGTCTTTTCCGTATGGTACGTACGGGCGCATGAAAGCTCTCGAGACTCTCGAGTCTCATTTCCAACCTCGAGATTGAGAGAGGGAGGTGGCGTGGCTTTCCCATGCCGCCTCGTCGTTTCTCTTGCGAAATAAAAATAAAAAAAAAACTGTGCGTGAGGCAACAGCAGGTAAGCTATAGTGAGTACCTTGGAGGTAGCGAGCTACCTACTCTTCTGAAGTTGTATAAACTCGTCGCCTGAGAGTCTCGAACAAGTCGTACGCTTGCCTTCTCCGCTACCTCCGTCTTTCTCTGTCTCTCCCATCTCTCTCTCTCTCTCTCTCTCTCCCTCTTTCTCTCTCTCTTTTGTTCTTTCTCTTTTTCATTCGCATACGTGTATGCACCGGAATTCACATTTATTGCGCACGTGCTTCCGTCTGGACGATGACACGTGGCCTGCCAGATGCTCTGACTCTCGAGATGAGCGTCTGTGTTTCTCAACGGTCTACGGAGCTTCTGCGATTGTTATGTAACAGCTGCAGGCTAGGCCCTGGGCTCGTGCAGCAGGTACCGCGTTTTCCAAGCGCAGTGAATACTCCACAGCATCCACAACGTTGCGAGTCTCCGTTCGTCCAATCCTCACCGGAATGCGAATCGTTTGCCAATACAGCATACCGATGAGACCGATCACCGCGATTTGGACGTATGTCGTGCAGCGCGAGCGAAACAAACAACGATTGGGCCAGTTGTTGACCGCGTCAACAGAAAAACCATCAATATTTTGGCGCTGCGAACTATGCGGTTGCACTCAATCTGAACGTTCGTACGATGATTGAATATAAAGGATTTCATGCCAAATCGTGTCTCTTCTAACCCTCCTTCGGTAAAAAAAAAATCGTTTCTGCTTCCTTATGAAGGAAGTTTTGAGACGTCCAAATAATTTTTATCAGGACCTTGATGTTTATAGGTTTAAAATGTGCCAAAGCATCGAGAAATAACATTTGGAGAAAATGTGCGGATGTATGTGTTTGTATGTAACGACCCTCCAAAATTCAAACGTCTATGACTCGATAACGGTTTAGCCTACAGCGCCCAAATTTTGCATAGCTGCATTGCCGTAGAATCACTACATGTAATTTTTGTGATTTTTAGAGCAATTAGAATGTTAAAATTTATAAACGTGCATCACCTAACGTCAACCTTTATTTGTTACTTTCTGTTGCTCAATTTGGTAGATATTCAACGACGCGTTCAAATTATAGAAACTAGCAGCAAGTTGAAACTCACAATTTGCTTCCTCCGGATCGTAAATAGTCAACGGAGATTCCTTTACGAGGAAGCCAGAAGAAAGATGCTCCCTCGTTAACTGCCTACGATTCGGAGGGAGCAAATTGCGAGTTTCAATCTGCACCTTTTTTTGTTCGAATTTCTATTAACGTCACTGACAGTTAAAATATTATTAAACGGAATAAATGGTCACAGAAATGTATCATATAAGTAGTATTGTTTTTTTTTTTGGCATTGGAATACAAAACGTGAATCGATGATGATATTTGCGTAGTGATGTCAGGAATACTTGACGGATCGATGTTGGTCTATAAATATCATAAATGGTTGTGCCATTGAGCCGGTCGGGAAAATAAATAGAGTGTTACGTGTCGACATATGAATGGTGGGATAATGGGCGTGTAGTTATCCTTGTATTACGGATGAGGCAGCTGTCATCGGGTAGGTCGGGGTGGTTCAAGTCATTGTGTGCTACACTAAATCCACGCACAGCACAATCGAATCGGATTGGACGACTCGGCGACTCGTTGGGAAACCCCGTAATCGCTAACACACCATCGCGGGTCCCTAACAAACCCAACATCCGCTTGGTGTCCCTTCATTTCTGTTATATCGTCCAGCGTTCGGTCTCTCGTACGCTCGATGAAGTTGTACGAGCGGAGTCGCTGGTCGAATGACAGCTGGGTTATGAATCTTTTTATGACATCTCGATATTTTATTTTTGATCGAATAGTTATTTAATTTGTTACGATTGTCCATGACCATTAGATAATTCGATTCTATCGTTTGCAATATTAAAGAACGACTATTTTTTTGTTTTTTTTTCATTTTACCAACTCGGCACTTCGTCATGCATTCCCACAACATTTTTCTTTGAATCACATGAATATGAGAACGGTTGCAAAATAATGTTCTACTCGACCATAGCAACTATATCTGTGGCTTATGTGCGTACTTTTCCCGTTGAGTTCCTTCCACACAATACAATACGCAGTGGATTCAATTGTCTCTGTTCCACGGTTTCCTTTTTTTTCTTCCTGCGTTCCGCGGATTTCCATTCTATTCGGTTGTGTTCTCCGTTTCGTTTCATCTCTCTCGACCGAGCGTGGGGCACCGTACATGCGACTGTAATAAAGTTGCGCGCTGTGCTTTCTGCAGCAGGATAATCGACTGGCTAATTGCCGTCGGTACATTAAGTGCACTAGCACACATGCGTTGCGATGAAAGCGGGGTAGCATGTTGGAAAAATTCATTTCGGCCGGACATCGAGCTTGTAAGATGTTCACTTGAGTACAAAAAAAAAACTAAGAGACCTGAAATGCGGGAGGAAAAAGCTGAACGAGGCTGAGCATTTTTTTTCCTCATGGTTGTATGCAATATCATATAGCCTGAGCAGGGTCTGGCATTTATTGAATGGAAATGATCAATTATCATGCGGCAATTAAAATTTTCATTTGTCTGGAATTCCAATAAATAATCTATATAAGTTATTTATTTTTTAATTAATTCGAATATTTAATAGCAATTATAACCCATGATAATTTGGTAATACGAATAATTTGTATAAAGTTTCAATGAATGCCGGTATTTCAACCCGTGACATTGGCTTGGCAATGTTTGCCGATCGTGGAAAATTTTTTTTTTCTTTTCCGACGAGCATAAAATTGTTTGAAAATTCGGTCGGAAGGTTCGACATGCAGTTATTGAAAAAGAAGAATACATACAATTTCACTGACTCTGGGACCTGTAGCGCATTTTTGTAAGCTATTGTATTGTTATAATGCTTTATCTGTATCGTCGGAAAAGCATTAATCGATCCCAGACTTGAATAATGTGGAGATCTACATTGATTTTAAGATCGAATAAAATTTGAATATTTTTCAATTGGTTACGGTTGACATTTTCGTTGTAATACGAGGACAAGATTTCGCCGAGAATAAGATAGTGAAAGGGCGGAACAATACTAAGGAAATATTTGCCACGGTGTAATCTTTTCGCAGCCATTTTTCCACGATAATCTGCTGGAGGAGATATAATAGCCGAGCGGGCGCTACGAAACCGATCGAGCAATTTCTTATTGCTCGCGAGAGCCCAGGAATGACTCTCGCGATCGATGGAGCATTTTGTGCGCTACTTAAAATTCACCATTACGAGAGTTTTATACCAGATACTACTACCCTGATGAAATTACACGGAATTCGGCGATCGATATTCGGAAAAATAATATTCTAAACATAAAATACAAGTATCGGTAAAAAAAGTGCGTTAAAAATTTAAACTGTCAATGTAAATTGTCAAATAAAAATCCACCCTGTTCATAAGTCAATTGTGGTTTATCTTTTCTGCCTTATTGTATACATTTTAGTAAAAGTTTTGATAAATAATAACCAACTATAAGAGTTTCTCAAATTGTACGTAACAAATTTCTATTGGCACGAGTCTCAAGCTCTTCGAGATCTTTGATAACGATGCTACTTATTTAATTAAAATTTACATAAATACCGGGAGTCAAATTGCGAAACAGCTGGGCTATTTTTAGCTTTTCCCGAAGAGGGCCGAAGACAGTGGCATTCCGGGAGTGCTGAGCTGTTAAAAATGCAACGCCCTCCGGCTCTTCCCTGCTTGTCCCTGCGCACCCTCGGTGTCCCTTTTATGCGCGATGCCATTCGCCAGCCATAATTAAATTTGCGGGTGGTTACAAGCTTCGCCATTTCCAAGAAAAGCCTCGCCAGAGTCTCATCATTTCCACGAATCTCACAGCAGTGCGACGCAGCCCTTTGGCCTTCACAATTGCTTTATTCATTGTCGTTCACAAACTTACGTCTTTCAATCCCTTCTATATATCCCTATTTATATAACTTTGATTTTGCTGAGAGCTTAATCGATTAAACGAACACTTTTATGGCCCACATCGGGGGATAAAAGGGTTTCAATCGGGCGATTCGGCGTGTTTTGCCCCATACACATATATATAAATTAATTTTTATTTACCTAACTCCATCGAATTACAATCAGTTTTCGTCTTTGAAAATCTTTTCGTACCACGCGGAGATGAATGATCAGGAACAGAAAGCGAGTCCCGATTTTAACAGGATTTTTACGTGAATTTGGGATTAAGCGATGGCGAATAAATCCGCACGGTTCGCTGAAAGACCGCGGAATTGCGCACTCCGGTGGCTTAGTGTCAGTGGTTGGACTAGCAGCGAGATTTTACCTACCCGAACCTTTTTACACATTTTTTCGCCCCACTCACGTTCGTCCCTCCCGGCGCTTTTTTCTCCGCCCCCCGCTCTCAGGCGCTCCGTTTTCCGTTTCTTTTTTTCTTCTCTTTACCTCATTCACCACCGGGTCGACGCGTTCGAGCGTTTGATTTTTGCCGCCCCCGGGGCGCATATCGCCTCTCTCGGGCCGACGAAAAAACTCGCATCTCGTCCCCGGTTTCCCGGTACAACCCTTATCCGGCGGTGTACGGCCTGCAGCATCATACGGATCGTTGCCTAGGATTGTTAACAGCGCCGTAGGTGGCGAGGGTCGGGAAGCGGGGGAGGGGGGTGATTAAGCACGCGGGCCCGTTAACGAAGCCCCCACCATCGTCAGAGTTCTTGCCTTTCGGCCTTCGATACCTCCAAAGACGGTCTGTCGCTTCGTTCGTCGAATTAACAATAAAAACTGAGCACACTCGGGGGATGAAATAAAATCGTTTCGCCGTCATCCGTGAACTGTCCAAATCATAGCTTTATCTTATTATTCGTTCCCAACTGATAAAGTAAATATTGTAAATGACTAAAACAAAAAAAAATTAAATTGAAATGAATTTCTCGGAAAAGAGTGCGTTCATGAAATACGGGAAACCGTTATTTATTATCGTGTGAAGTTTTTTTCGCAAACCATTGTTGGAAATAGCTCGAAATTTTGGCGCAAAGGTAGAAGAATTCAATTATTAATATTCCAATTCACAATCAGCTTCGAATATTTAAATAACCTCGTTTGAACAAATATGTAACGAATCGTTTTTTTAATCTAAATAAGGCAACAAAGCATTTGAACTTTTATTCAGAAACTTGTATTCCTTCGAATTATTGTTTCAACCATGAAAAATCAACGAAACAAATATTCGATCCTGCCAAAACAAATATCGATAACTACTGGTTTGTTTTTTTTTTCTTGTAAGGACCGTAAGAACTGTAGAAAACGACGCATAACGTTCGACGGTTTATGGTCTGCGGATTGCTCCGTGAAATTCGTGTGAGCCTGTCGCTGCCGTTTGCCGGTATTTCCCGGCGGCAAGATATCGTCTTTATCTCAGCAGCTTTATGGACAGTTACGATAACTGCGCCGTTGGACCTGGTACGGACGGCATCGTCCCGGGGCATCATCGAGAGCAAAGCTCCAGCCCGCTCGCGTTGAGGCTCGGACTCGTTCCCGGTGTTGTATTCACGTTTCTCGAGGGACTGGTACGAACGCTGTGGACCAACATACGGCCAGAAACAATTTCGCCAACCAGAAAAAAAATATCTTGTTGACTCTGAGATTGCTGAGCTTCGTTCACATTTTTTTTCTATGAAGTCACTCGAAAAAGGCTTTAACAAAATAAAAAAGAAACTTGTATTTTATTACAACCAAGTATACCAGAATGTGCGAAAAAAACCTTTTTATATTTTTTCTATGGTCTCGTAGTTTGAGAATAAAATTAAAAAGACCCTCATCTTCAAGTCGACAATTTTTTTTACACAAATTGGATGATAACATATAAAATGTTGATTGAGAATATTGGCATTTTTTTTCTGGAAAGAATGACAAAAACACACAAATTAAAAAAAAATCATCCCGACGAGTGAATTTTTCATGAAATTCTGAGAAAAAAAAGTGCATTTAAAAAAAATCATATCCCGAAAACGGATCGCCCAAAGAACCCTACGAAAATCATGACGGGCTCGTTTTTGATACAACAACGTGAACATTTTTTAGCCTAATAAAAAAAAATGTCAGATCCAAAAGTGGTAGAATCCCAGTGGAATACCTCATACCCACGATAAAGTACTCGAGGCAGTGACGACAGGGGCCATCGGCTAAAAATCTCACAGTGCTCCCTTTCTCTCTCGTTCTCTCCTACCCCCTCCGCGTTCCTTTCAATCCAGATCGCGGGGACAAAGGTTACATGCATGTCCCCACACGTGTCACGGACCCGGATATTGTCGAGTTATCGGGAGTAGTTTGGATAGCGAGAGAAGAAAGAGAGGAAGCGAGAATGATGGCAGCATCGCACCTTCGTAGGTACTTCTGATCTGGAGAGAATGGACGAACGAGTTGACACCTACGATTCCTCGAGGTCGCGTTCTCGATATGATACGAACGAAGGCCACACGCTCGCGCGCACGTTCTCCACGAGAAGATCCGCGGGGTTGAGCTCATTGTGCGGAGCACATGAGGGCCGGCTAGTTCGATTTTCTAAAATTACGGAAGCTTTCGGAAGAGAACCGCGAGCGAGACTCCAGAGGCCGTCAAGGGCCGCGCTGCAAACACCGCTGTGTACTCTTCCATCCCTCCATCTCACTCTCTCTCCCACTTTTTCGTTCCCTCCCGGGCTCTCTCGATAATGTGGGAGAAGGTCAAGCACCCAACTGCCGCCAGACAATGAAGCACTTTGCAATACGGCTCGGTGGTGCATACACCGCCGCGTATGCTCCACTATCGGTCCTGCTTTCACTACCGTGTCTCATGCATGACTCTATGCCACTGCATCTGCTCCAGTAACGCCATATCGCGGAATGAACAACGACGAGTATACCCGTGTCATCGGGTCGCGGCCTCGATCTGTCTTTGATCGTTTTATCGGACGTCACGCATTGCAACTATTTTTACAAACAATTTTTTACAAAAATGAGAACGAACAATGCCGAGCGGAAAACTTGTTTTGACGTTAAAAAAATGTATATATATATTTTGAAAAAGCGTTCGGTAAAAATATTTATCTGTGATTCAGACTTGAATCCTCGAACGAATCGAGAAATGTTCGTTTACTATTTTATCCGTTTCGAATCAACGCTATCGATAACTCGTATTTATACTTTTGTCGGAAACATTCGTTGAAATGTCAAACCTCCGATTATTATCACAATTCCACGTAAATTAAAGAAAAAAAAACATTATGCCGTCATTTTTATCAATTTTATGGTTCAATCCGATATTCGAAGAAATGTTTCAATTGTTAACAGAGGCGAAATTGCAACATATTTATTCTGACTGTGGCATTAAAATTATTTCTCAAATTACTTTTTTTCAGTAAGCTTTTCATACCACTTGACCTATTTGACCCTTCCATCCACCTACTATCTTGAAAAAACCAATAAATAAGTCTTGACTTTCTAAAAAGAAGGAAAAAATAACAAAAGTTTGTGACTTCATGTGGGTTGCGTCTTATCCAAAGATCCGCATTAACTCGCTCGTCCACTGTGCATCATAGCGTGAGCGTAGGAAGAATCCTTGATTCATCAGTTTTGTAGCAGAATCTGCTTCGCAATGTCCAGTCAGATCCAGCTTTTCCGCATTATAATGTCATCATATTCAGACGTAACCGTCGCGACACGTTCTTCATCGCGAAAATCCCGGTATCCCTTCTACATACACTACAACCCCCGGTTTTCCATTCATTCCTCGGTATATTTGCTCAACGACCTTAATTACTTGCCAAGTTACACCGGGCGAGACTTCTTTGCCCGCAGATGCAAATCTCATCTCTCTCTCACCGGCCTCATGAATTATTCAGCTTATAACCGGGAGCTCACCCCCTCTAACCGCCCCTTTCTCCCCCGTCCGTCCCATCCCACTCCCACTTTGCACGTACACATCATCCTGGTCTGCGACAGCGTACTCCCAACTTGAGGTGGTACTCGGCTCTTTCGCGACTATCTCTCGGAATTTTTTCCTGTCTTTTCACGCTACAATCTCGCGTGCGAAATATTTTTCTCCGGGCGCGTGGTTGACGAAAAAATGAGAAAAACAACGAAGAATTCCACTTGGTCGTATGCGTAGAGCAATCGCGCGTGAATGATGTGTAACATCGTTTGTGCAAGAGATTTGGTAGCAGCTGGCGAGGTCATGTTTTTTTTTTTTTTAATTTCATACAACGTCTTCGGGGCTGAAGTCGATGAACGATGAGTATCGATCAAATTAGGACATGAGGGATATACATAGAGGATGTTTAAGTTGAGTTAAGACTATAGGATGTTTAAGGATAGAATAAAAAACGTGTGGCACAGAATGTGAAAAATACCTCGCTGAAACGAGCGAGATTTCCGTGTGACTTCATGTCCGGAATTTTAATGGAGCCCTCGAATCTCCGTTCTTTTTCGTTTTTTCCGGGTTTTTAAAAAATTCTTTTATAATTTTTTCCAAGCTATTGATCATCGCAGAGTTTGTGGACGAGCTAGGAATTTTGATCGGTTTGTTGGTCCCACCTTTGTATATATTTTCGTAAGGGATTGCATCTAATGTTGTTAAAAATACGAAATGAATCGACCCTCTGAATTATTTTAATAAAATGGAAAAGTAGAATCGACCCAACACACTGCTTGTTACTTTCCATGTTTATTTGAATATTTATCATTTTCAAATCGTTGCGCTTGTGTGGGAACTCCGTATGAAGGCATTTGGAACCCTCTCACTTTTTTTATTGTCGCATTGCAATGATAATCCATTTTTTGAGAAAAAAAATCGCTTGAATCGTTTTGATTTCTATTGAAACTCTATTCGGAAATGCCTGTGTCCATGCTGGGCGCAATGATACTTCCTCCTCGTTATACGATAAAATATCCTTTCCTCAGTCGTCATTATCCACAAGCCAATGGGAAGCCACAAAGGTTTTCAGCCTTTTTTATTTTAATTTTTCAAAGGAGGTAATTTATTTCGTGAATGTTCACAAAGAGTCTCACAGCCGTCGAAAATTAATGCACATAAAAAAAGCTTTTCAATAAAAGAATTTCTCAGCCATGCATCTTTCTCGTTAACTACGCATCTCTCTCGATTTCGTGTCAATAATAAAAACAGCATCCATCGCAGCATGTTTCTTATACAAGACAACATTAATTCCGTAGTTGCCTGTTTCAATCGCTAATTTAAAAAAAAATGACAATCCGCTCGAGTTATTTTAACAATTCAAGTTATTTTTACAATTAACAATAAATTTGAAAAAAAGTAATCACGACGAATCAAATATTTCTCTTTTTTTTTGCCTTGGGTGCTGCAGTTGTCACGGAAGTGAGAACAATCGACACAGCAGCAGCAGCAGCAGTGGAAAGCATGAAAAGCGTCCATCACAGAAGCTCGAAACCTCCTGGCCATTTTTCCTGTAAGTTGAAATATCCCACATGAATATATTTGTAGGATCTGGGGTTTGCCTATATACCATTATTACATTCTAAATCGTATCTTCCACTATTATTGTTATTGCTATCATCGTCATTACTGCTTTCTTCGACCTACCGAGTGTTTTTGTTACCCTTCAGTCGCCCCATGCTTTCTACGTATCTCAGCCAAGAAAGCTCGCAAGGCTTTCGAAATGTGATTACGGATCCAAAAGTTAGGGAACGACTGGAGAAGCTGTCGAGCTTTTTGTTTTCTCCTCGAAGGGTAGCGCGGATCGGCAGTATTGACAAGCCAATTTCCGGGGATAATTCTTAGAGCGAGGGTGAAAAAAGAAAGCAGCTTGGACCAGTCGTAAAAGCCAACTCGTGAAGCAATGACGTTACTTAATATCAAAGAAATCCGTAGAAATATAATTTGTAACAAACAATTCTGTTTTTGTTACATTTTCATTTTTTTTAATTGCCTTCTTTATTTGATTATTTATTTGTACGAAATTGATGTACATAAAACATTGCAAATTCAGTCGTAGATAATTTTTTTTGTTGTCCCAGGTATAATATATCATTCGTTTTCTGTTAATTCGGTAACCGAGGCTTGGCGATAGAGAAAAGGTTATTTATTTTTTTTTAGTTGGCGCTCATTCTTTGATCAATAATTGTGTACGATCTGGCGCTGCCAGGTGGCACGTCTCATCGTTCCAGCGCCAGCCCCCGAACCTACCGCCGTGAGCCATCCCCCGAGGGCCCGGCGAAATGGTCGCTTGGCATTTTTCGTACGATGGCGCCACCCGTTGGCTTTTCCTATCACATTCTCACTCGATCCTTCTACGCTATAGGACACCTCGAGCTCGACTCAGATGTATCACATTTTTCTTGGGGTTACACTCTTCTTACTCTTAAACTTTTTAGTTATCTTTTAAGGATGATCTAACTTTTTGCTGTATCTGAATAGCAGACATTTTTTTCTTATATTGGTATGTTTGCCAGTATCCAATATATATTATCTGCTAGAAAGAAAACTAAGATGGTGAATTAATCGGATCTGTAGTTCAGGCAAAACCAACTGTACCGATTGGCAAAATCGGCAATGGCGTGATTCGCCTTGATTAAGATCGACGACATCGTTGCAACGAAATATCGACAGGGGTTAATATTGTATAGTATCAATATTGTATAGTAATCGCTTCGTATTGAAGATATAAAGATAATTTAAAAAATCTCGAAATAGATCGAAAATAACTCAATTGTCAGTTTTCCCATAACACTATAATTCCTTATTTCACTCGTATCAATAAAAATAAAAAATAGATTCAAACTCATAAAGTAAAAATGATAAAAAATGTCTTATCACTAATTCGTATTTCATAAATAAGTATATGTATACTAATGTTCCCGGATTTATCTTCGAGAGAAATGTCCTGAATAGAATTTTCCAAATAGTTTCCGTTGCCAGTGCATCAATTTTTTAATTCTTTTTTTTTCGTGGGCTGTCAGAGATTTTGAATGATCGATATCCGACGTACGACTTCATCTATCATCGCACCGGCGATTCTCATCCGCATACGGAGTGCCGATGACGAGACACATCTCTGGCACGAGAATGGCCACTTCAACGTTCGACGTTTATGGAGCCGAAATGGCCAGGCCGTGCTTCGGTGGATTTAAATTTTAGATTTTTTTTACGAGCGTAGATAAGTGCCTGCAGCCGGTATAGCGGCAGAAGCAGCGTTCGCTCGTTAGTCGAGGGAGGTCGCGGGGGAAGTGATATGTTCCGACAGCGAGCGCGGCAATGCTCTATAAACGTTCGTCCACTGGGGTTTCTCTTACCCCGCCATTCTCTTCGCCGATGCACCGGGGCGACTATTATGAACCTCGCGAAATTTGCCTCCCGATAATAATTCTCATCTTACATCGAGCTTTTCTCTTCTACTTCCGATTGCGAGATAATAACGAGACCGAATGACTTTCAAATCGTTTTTCGAAGATTCCTCGAGCGCGACTGAATTATCTGGACTCTGCAGCGACTCAATCATTCATTGAAGTCATATTCGACCTAAAAATTAAATTATAAAATCATAAATTCTACCAATGAAATATTTCACATAAAACCGATAAGCCAATCAAAGTAAATAAGTAAAAAAAAATTCATTCGAGAAAGAAATGCGGCCAAAACCTGCCATCCGGAAATATTTAACTAATTGTCAATCGATATACAGGTGAAAAAATTGATGAAAATAAAAAACTGCACATAATTGGAATTTTATTATTGGAAAGAATTGTTTTCGATTGGGTAATTAAATTATCAATCAGCCCGTTTGTAAATTTCGAGTCAGCTGAAGTTCGTTTTTAATGTCGAGATGCCGATCGCGCGGGGCATAAAAATGAGCGCACTAGGGTCATCATCGAAGAGTGGTACATCACACGGGTTTGACGAGCCCGTTGACAGCGCTCAAGTGAGCGAAAGATGTGAAAGTTGGACGTCGACAAAGTGGGAATTTCTCGCAGCGTGTACTCGGTCTGGCACCCCCTGAGATCTAATTATCAAGCGCGCACAGCGCGTGATTCGTCTGGTACTCGTTTGCGCCCGACGACTTTCCGAAGTAACGAATGAACGAGCGAGATAGAAACGAAGGTAGAGATAACGCGCCATGGAAATGTCTACTGCGGAAAAGAGGAAGTGAGTCAAGGATCAATTTTCGCAGAACAAACGTGGTGCTGGTGGAGTTGCGTCGCTGCAACGGTGCACAGCCCTCTGGTTATCGTTGGGGCTGGTGGTGATGGCGGTGGTGGTGGTGGTGGTGCTCCGGTTGGGCGTGCCTGACCTTAGCACCAATTGGTCGATAACTGAAAATAGACGAACCGGGCCTATCCGATGACTCCGATTATTTATAAATTTCACCCGAATATCGGAATCCACCGTGTGTCTTGCATACGCATTCAAACGTCGACTATGCGCCAGGAATATTTCAAAAATTATTCTTTACTTTCATCGACGTTCGTGGTTTTCGATCGTGCATCTACGACGAATTTATGAATTTTCATCGACAAACTTATGTTTATTTTATCATCGAACTTATGTTATTTGCGTGGAAATTATTCCGGGAATGTATTGACAGGTGTTGAAGTTTGAAATATTAATTAATAACTTTATGATTGAGAATATTCAGTTGATTGCAACCATAAATATGATGTTTTATGGAGGGAGTGAGGCATAATTAACGATGTCACGCTTAAACGGTTTTTCGGTCTTCCGATCGTTTCAACTTCGTGGATATAATCATTATCAACGGCGACGAAATCGAAAACATACAATTAGCGCCGATTGTGTCGGCCAACGAATCGTTAAAGCATAATAAACCGATTACTACTACGTTCAGAGTAAATTCAGGATCGAAGATGATGGAATAACAGAAAATGGCCAAATAATAATAATAATAAAACTAGAAGTGAGGACAGGGTGACAAAGGGTCTTTTCCCCTCGTGACCGTAAATACGAATCGATCCTTATTAAACCACAAATTTAGCTATAACTCCAGTAGCCCTCTCACAACCCTATAACCCCAGCTCTGCCACCGATACGCGATATTAATATTCATGACGATCGATTACGGTTTGTGACCGGACGACTCCACCAAATCGACGATTCCCAAGCGAGTGATCGACTGATAATCTTTTTTTCACACGCGAACTCGTAGAAATCGGTATCGTTCGTCGAGAACTCGCTAAACTGATCTGCGAGAAGATATTTGCGGTAGCAATATACCTTTTGCGAGGGGTCGCTCGTGTATTCTCGTTCACTATATCACATTTTTTTCCAGCGAACAAGCTTCATTACTGCAACCTCGTTACATTAAGCTTTGCAACAATTCCTTTCTTCTTCTTCTTGACTTTTTCGCATTTTTTTCTCTGCCTATCGTTTCCGCATTAAGTAGGCAAATATGTACCGACGTAATACACAGTCTCGTTTATTCGTGTAAAAGTCTCAAGGTCTAGCCGTACGATGCTGCGGCTCCCACCGCCGGTGAGTCCGCCATTCCACACAATTTTCAATCCTCGGCCCCGTTCTCGCCGAAATTCGTTACCATCCTCCGGTGTCCTGTAACGATCAAGGACTTGTTCCAAGTAGGTCAACATACTCATGGGCACTTTCGGCGTCCACTCTCAGAACTGACAATTTTGCCACCGAATAATTATTAGAAAACGAAAAAAAAAAAAAACAATCTATACCAAATATATATTTTATCGTTATTACGACAATAGTTTTCTGACAATATTTATCGAAGCAGTCATATGTGGTTGCAAGCACTGCAATAAAGTTGAAGGGATGAAAAAACGGCTGCAGAGGTAATATATAATATAATAGTTTCCACGTTGAAAAAATAAATTAAGAAGCAACAAAAATGACAGATAATACAAAAAAACTCGCAAATATTAACTACGGCGTTTGTTTCTAGTTCCATTTACACGTCCATCCTCTTTTTCATGCCCAATTACATTGCAAATTGCACAGAGCACGTGGTTACTTCGAGCGGTAGTTTCATTTACCAAATTACATTTTTAACCATCGTTAAATTTTCTTTATGCAAATGGCTTCATTTACGCAGCACTCTAGGTAACCTCGGAAGATTTTTTTTTTTTTATCATGTACCACGCTTGAATCTTGTTTCCGCAATGCCTACGTTTGCAGCTTCCGTTCGTAGAAAATTCCATCGGTCGGTAGTCGGTAGACCGCCAACCCCTACATTTCCAACCCCCGGAAGAGCGCGAGAGTGGCGCCGCCGAGAAGGTGGCGCCTCTCCGCGGCCCGCGCTTCATTGTGCGAGGAAAGCTCGAAGCGAAGCTTGACAACCAAAAGCTCCTCCGACCAGCCGCCAGTAAAATCGTTCGAATACGAATAAAAAAAAATATAATAATAAACATAATAATAATAACGTAAATTATTATACCTACTCATTCAGAAAAATAATAAAATACAAACGAAAAAAAAAACGCATTTATGAATAATGTGTCGTGTACAAATGATTTCGAGTGCAAAACAGTGTTTGCATCGGTTACGTAAATACGTAAACTGAATGGGGTCGAAACGCGGGGGAGTTGCATTGCCGAGGGCGGCGAGGAGGAGGGTGGCGAGGCACGCGCAGTCGCGAATTCGCTTGATATTACAGGAAAGTGGTCGTTCCAGCCGAGTGACAGGTGTCGCCGTTTGCGAGTGAGACAGATAGACCCCGGTCGAAGCCGTACAAATTTCGTCGATACAATAGCGCGAACAATCAGTGATGGCAATGCTAATAACATAGATATGTACATACGTATATGCATGTCGCAACAGTGTTACTCGTGCGGAAGGGGTTGGATCGAGGGTCCGTGATTCTCCCTCGTTTAACAAACTATATACGTGCTGTGATATAACAACCGGGAGAGATGTCTCCGCTCACTCTTTGACTAGCTGTGCTATTCAAAAGCCGGGCAACGGAGAAATAATGATAAAAATAGAATAAAATGTCTCTCTCAAAATTTATTTATGTGACAAAATTATCGAATCGAGAGTAACGTGTGAGAAAATGTGATGGTACGTTTGTTCATTGATCGGTACGAAAATCGTCAGCCCAGCTGTCGGATGAGCTGAAAGAAGTCAGGAGGTCGGACAGGGACGATCAGTGATGATTGAGGAAACAGACTCGAAGAATCAAGTCGCCAGATTTTCCTTGTAAATTTGCGGCTGAAACCCGATAACCCGACGAGGAAAAAGATAACGAGAATCTCGACGGCTGGTCCATCATGGACTCTTTCGCACGACGAGAGTCCGGCGCGTGAGCGCTCCGGGCTTCCGGAAGCTGGACGTAGCACAGAGTATACTTTACCACGATCGACTCGAGATCCCTTGGCCGAGACGTCGCGCAACCACTTCAGACGCTCTCGTCTCAAGCACTCTTCAGTCGTTAGTTTTTCTTTCTCGCTTTTTCTGCAAGCCCTTCCGCAACGCTCGGTGATACATTTTTTTTCTCTTTTCGTTGTTTTTTCTGTCTTTTTTTTCCGTTCTTTTCTCAACAGAGCTTGACACGTCTCTCCGAGTTGCCGGCTCCGAGGAAGAGATCGATCCTCTCGTTCAGGCGTAAACGTAGTCCGAGTGTAACGTCATAGCGAAACGAGGGAGAGAGAGAAGGCGAGAGAGAGTGAGACAGAGAGACGAAATTAATGACGTGAGCCTGCGCGCAAGGATTGACTCCGACGGGGTCACTCCAGCTTACCCCGACCTTGACACGCGGAAGCTTTCTACCTTGGTCGTAAAAAAGCGCGCGGCTGTGGAGCTCGAAAAATTCGCTATATTAATTAATCAACAACGCCATCGCCTCGACGAGGAAGGACGTGGTGGGTGATAAAACTCGAGAGATTCAGCATGCTCGCCCTGATTGGCAAAATTTTTAGCTCGCTGATGCTTGTGCCGCCGCTTCTACTGCCCCTGCTGTTGGGAATACGCTGATTGCGCAAGCTCCAGTGCCTTGACGACCGGGACGCCCCGTTGTTGGGGGCCCTCTGTGTGCTCTGTGCTTATACCAACCCGGAGCGCATTACCTTCCGACACATAACAAAGTTTTGCGTCGTGTGTCGCGCGCTTGCACGAGACCGGGGGAATGTCGAGTCATGTGCCGTCGAGAACATTTTTTTGTTGTTTCACAACCAAAATCACACCACGATCAGAGACATTGAAATAAAAATATTTTATACAGACTGACATATTTGGCGAAAGAAAAAAAACGCAATTTAGCCGAGAGTATACAAAATAACGGGAGATAATTAAAGATAATCGCTGGCTGTGCCGTTTGTTAATTAATCCGAGCTTAATTTAGCGCTTTTCATAGTGTTGAATATACATATATATACATACGATTCAGAAACGTTTTTTCGTTTTCTTGATCTTCGGTTTGATGGAGACAAGATGAGTGATATTGAAGAAACAAATGAAAGATAAGAGTAAAGGAGATTTCACGGAAGTCTTAGATATGGAAAGATAATTACGAGACACGAGATATTTTTGCTACGCACTTTGTATATATAATCAGGCGAATTAAGCGACCTAGGCTTTCGAATTTTCGCAAGAAAGCGAGAGAGAAAGAGGAATAAAGAGAAAGATTTATAGAGAGAGAGAGAGAGACAGAGAGGGCGTCTGGTATCACCAGCGAAAAGTTCGAAGCTTTACGTCCACTCAGCTGCCTCACGGAATTTCAAGCCAATTGCTCAAATTCTAAGCTTAAAACAACGAATTGAAAAAGGCAAAAAAATCCTTACAGTCGAGTGATTTAAAAAACAAACAAAGAATGTCTTTCCGTACCATATTGAGAAAATGCATAAACAAAACACGACGAATAATTGGCAACGTTTTTCACGGTTGAAGAGGAGAAACGGACGATAATCGACGGATCAACGGATAACATGCTGCATCGAGGATGTCGATTACTTAGGTGATAAGAAGACGGAAGGAGCGACGAGAAGCGGAAGGAAGAACGAAGGGGAAACAGGGGCCAAGACATGACGAAGTACGGTTTCGCCAGGCTGGCCATATGGCGCCCAAGACGCTCAGCCAATTCTCAACCTCCGAACAATCAGGAAAACAACCCTCTCATGTACGCAATACATGTTTTGTTCGTAAAACAAAAATATATCTATATGTTTCTATATTTTTATCCATACATATTGATACATAAAATATGTATGTATATATAAATATATATACATATATGTGTGTGCGCTTTAACTGGATCTGAGAAAAACGATGACAAGAAGTATATGCAAGCTTAAATATACACGTTGCATACATTCATGAAGCACTTGGTTTCAAAAACGCTAACGCTCGCTATGAAAAAAAAAAAAAAAAAAAAAAAAAAGAATAATAAGTGTGTGTTTTATTTGCAAAAACGTAATAAGCTTTGTGTCACGCCGTGCCTTGTTATATATGTAATATCACTGCAGCTGTTGAATTGTCTTTTTTTTCGTTTAGTTTTTTTTCAATCCTCACGAAACAACGAGTTGCCTTCGTTTTCGTATTACCATCAGGTTTTGTTATATTTTTATAAATTATTGTTTTGTGTTTATGTGTGTCACAACGGGAATATTTTACGAGAATTTTTGTAATGTGCAATAAATCTCGTTGTATTTGCGGCAATTTAAACGTTTATCTACACACCGCTTTGCTGTTCGCCATGCGTGACTTATTGCTTGGCGGATCGGATCTTTCAACCCTTGTCATCGATGTCCTTTTCCCCTCCGGTCACCCACCTATCCTCGTAGACGTGTAGAGCGAGCCGTACGTGCATCCCCTAGCTTTATGTGTCGCAATAAAACATGAAAAAAAAAATCGATGTATTTACTATATTGTGTCAATGAAGTTAAAATGCGAGGCTCGCAATGATTGATCGTCGCGGACTCGAAATAGAACGATCGATGTTTCGGTCGAGCCTCGTAATCGAGATCGATCCGTTCGAGTGACTAAGCATCGTGGGGGAGAGGGGGGGGGGGGGTGAGCTACAAACAAATCTGGATCGTTACGATTCACGCGATTCTCGTTGAGACATTGGCCGAAGGAGAGACGGTTGTTCGAAGAAGAATTTGAGTAACAAACATAATTTTGTCACCCGAACAGGCCAGACCTTTGGAGACCCCGATGTGTCTCGTACGTAATACCTGAAGGTCCTCGAGCGATATCGTCGGGGCTGTTCGTTTCTGCAGATGAAATAAATGCTGCGATGACATGCATCGGGGTACCCTTTGGGGGTTATTCGGGTCGGTCTTATGCAAATTCATTAGAAGCTATGTAAATACGTTTGCAACCGTATGACATCCTGTTTTTTTTTAGGTGCCATTTATTTTTTAGTTTGGGGAAAACGATTCTGTTAGATTCTACTTGGAAATACAGGGAAGATTTTCCTGGAAGATCGGGTTTCTTATGAGTTTTTTGGATGCAGTGAATTAAAAAAAATAAAACGTTGGTGTTGGTTTTGATACTAAACACTGGATTGATTAATAACGAAAATGCGAGAACATTGAAGTAATCGGTTGAATATGGAAAACTCAAAGAAGATATCAGACTAAATTTGCGTTCACTTGGAAAACTTTGAAACAAAAATTTGTTGATAAAAACTTTGCTGGAATAGATACAAAGATGATGATTCGTTCATTTGTATATTGAATAAATAAAGTTCATTCCATTTTACTTTTAGTAGCACTTCTGGATAATTTACAAGAAGCATATACTCAAAATTAATGTTAGCCGACCTTCACTCGCTCGCATTAGGGCGCGATAAAATCGAGCTTTGGGAGAGCAGAATCAAAGTTTCAAAGTGTCGAGGTAAGATAATGGCATATGTAGAGTTCGTGCGACAATGTTCGACTCGTTCTGGCTCCACAATCAGCCATAACCTTCGGCCTCGGCGGAGGAGGCGAGAGAAATAGAACCCGAGTTGGTTATTACGAACACAGCGGTATCAACGACAACGAGCACGTGGTTGTGTATATTATATATTATGCATCTGTCGTCGCGGTCGCGTAGGTGCAAGTCGTGGATTATGAAATTTTATTGCCACTGGAAATCGCCCACTCCCCGTCGTCCCGCCGCTTCCGGCGATTGCAACACAACGCATTTCGTAGCCGAAATATTTATTCAAAATATTTCGCAAAAATTCAATTTTAAAACATAATAAAACATATAAAACATAAAAAACGGAGAAATCCGTTGATGTTGATTATTTTTAAGGTAGTTTTCTTGAAGCTGCAATAATCAAGAACATATAATGTCGTGATTGACCTACGTAGTACTTCGATGTGTCAACGTCGCGTGTTACGATGTCGAGTAGGAAGAAAAAAAAAATTTGAATCAACACGCTTCGAAATTTGGGTTGAAAAATGTTGATGTCAAAATCTATCAAAAGCTACATTTTAAATAGCGCATGGAGTGTAACCTTTCTCGCAACGTTGCCATGCCCAAAGAATCAGGGTCAACTCCTGATAGAAACAGTATTTTTTCGGTGTGTATTTGCTTATAATTATCATTATACTCTCTCAATCTGTACTTTCAAGTGCCCAAAATCTTTTTTGAAAATTTTTCTATCAAAATTGGAACGCTCCTTTTTGCATGATATGAAATTGTAACGACAAAACGTGTGATTTCCCATAAGACTCCATGTTAAACGGATGAAAATAAAATAATTGATACCTTTATCTCGCGTTCTGAAAAGTCATACAAATTTAACGGAATCTTTTTCTCATTAATGCCTACAGCTAATTCTCTAAACAAGTATACTACCTTAGGTTCACAGTACCGATTCTTCTGTCAAAAGTAAAAATGAAATCCATCCAAACCATCTTGGATGCACCAGTAAGACCTAAATAAAAATGGAAATCGACGACAGAGAAAAAAAAAGTTAATTGAAAATTAATTTCAATGATACATTTAGCTTCATATCATATATCTATCGACATTCAGTCGTGTTTTGTGAATTGTGAAATCAAATCAGATACGACTCGTTCTGGGCCATGCCGACATACCAGTGATCCTCATGTTTTTTTTTAACCCGCCTGTTTTTTCTGCGATGTTCTATATACACCGATTTAACAGAAAAAACCTCAAAAATTGCGAAAAACTCGACGCAACGTGAAACGCCCAATTTATTCATTAGAATAGAATTTTCGCGCAGTATTTGGGAGGATGAATGATCTAAATGTGAACATTCCGAGCACTCGTTTTTATAAATTCTGGCATCAATAATTATCTTCGGGCTTAACGACCTCGATCTATGGCTCATTGGCAATTCCACAGTCCACGCATTGTAATTTTAAGTAATTATGAATATTTGTAAAGATAAAATCTGTCAGATGTTGTCAATAAATAACTACAATTAATTCTCTCCACGCGTGCCGCTCGCATCGGGAGAGTTTTGAACTCACACGATACAGTTCAGTCATTCCGCTCGAGCATTAAATTCTAACGCAGGGGATGCGGAACGGCCGTGTCTACCATCAGCGAAATAACGCACCCTGAAAGTCTCCTCGTCTTCAATATGCAATGTGCTACGGCAAGATAAGTTTGCCTAGCTGAAAACTCATTTAGAAAGCAACGGGAGAAACTGCATAAGGCAGAAAGTACCAAACGGGTTGCTTCAATATCCACCGAATCTGACGACATGCCAACGTCGCGTTCGTTGTACAATTTCGCTTTTCGCGGAATTAATCGAAATAATAGATACCTCGGAATTGCGAACTTTCGATCAATTTCGTAGAAGCGAATTATTAATTGACACGGATATCGATGAAAGTAGACTGCATGGGATACTCGCGTTGTTTCCGCGGGTCAATTTTTCTCGTGACAAAGAGAAAACACGGCCTCGTGGAAATTGTGAAAAGAAGGTTTAAGGGTCGCTCGATTGTCCGTGCCCTACCTCGCGGTCTTTCACAAATGTATCTCCGCTCCGTTTCTCGACGTCCGTCTGTCTGGCTGTCTGTCTGTTTGGCCGGTTTGTCGGTCGAGGGTTCGCGACCGTGCCACGCTTTTGCTCGCGTATTGATCTCGGGCTTGACTCTTTGCCCCGCTCTCCACGAGTTTCTCTCGCTCTACCTCAACACCCGCTATATGTGCCCTTTAAAACCCTTCCCCTCCGTGGTGCATATATCCTCGTGCCCCTCTGAACTTCCGTGTGCCCCACCGAAATCTCCTACCCAGCCACCGAACCACCCACGCCTCCTCTCTCTCTCTCTCCTTCTCTTTCTCTCTCACTCTCTCTTTCTCCCCAGCTCTCTCTGTATCTCCAAAACGACCGAAAACTATACCCTCGATGCCCGTAAAATTTCCCCTGTAGCTCGGAGAGTTGCAATAAAAAAAGGGCAAAAAAAATGTCTTCCGGAATTACGTCAAATTGGATCTCCTCACCGAAGCGACCATTCTTGTTTGAAAAAAAACAAAAAAAAAAAATGGTGTAACATGTACACAAATACATATACACGACATACGTAACCGTGCTATCTTCGACTCTGAATCGTACGAATCGAATCGATTTCTCGCTATGACCCGCTACCGCTGTTACCACACTGTTCGGTGCACTCGCACCGATGTTCGTGTGCTACAATAAGGTACCGAACCACGTAGTACCCAAGATGCTCCGCAAATCGATGAAAGTATTGTTTTTTTTGTTATGTTTGTTTTTCTCTTCGAAATACGTGGAAATGCATTTGGTCGCAATTGACGGAAAATTTTTTTTTTCGGAGAAACGTTTGTTTCTATCGAGATTATTTCCCGTGGAATGCACCGGAAGATCGGAGGATTTCCGAATTTCCGGGGTGTAGCGAGCGGATGATACGGCTGGATACGGCAAGCTCCGAATGAGAGCTTTCTCTGCTGTCTCCCATTACTGTGTTACCGTATTTCTCGATAATTATGCAAGGCCATCGGCGGTGAGGCTACCGGTATAACAGTCTCGGCGCCGTAATGTCGGATGCCAATAATAAAGTTATAGCTACTCTCTCCGCCTCCCGTCTAACCCCGAGTTCGTGTGTGCAACGGCCTACGCGTTTCGTTATACTTGTCATGCGGAGCGTTAAAGTCGATGGCCGTGATTATCATACCAGCGCGACGTCCACGTTAATCGTTATCGGACGTTTCCAGCGATCGGGCTTTGCGACTGTATATGTTAGGGTCGTTGTTATTTGGGTCACGCTCGAATTTTGATTTCACCGGTATCTGGATCGATTGAAAAAGAAAAAATTATAACATTTCAAGCCTAATGTGACCTTTCTAGTCGAGCTCTAATGATCCCCTGGAACGAGGTGAAGTTTCCTGTTTAGAATACATGCAATTTTTCCATTTTTTGGTCATTTTATTGACGGGGCGATTGATTATCCGTGAAAAAATAGAAGATCGTATGGAGTTAACGCGTATGAATTCTACTTTCGCGAAAAAAGATATATGGGGCATCGCATGGCACGTTCGCACCGTTCCTTTGACGATTATCATCCAATTTACGAATCCTTTTGAAATAACTAGAATATCTGAGGGTCTTGGAGTCCTACCCCTACAAAGTTGACGTAAAATACCCCCTTGACCAACGCAAACAACCATAATCACTGTGAAGCCCTAGGATTTTGAAATATTCTTGTTGCTTAACAATTATTTACATAAATTGGATGATAATCGTCAGCGGAACTCTCTAAACGTGGCATAAAATGGAACATTTATGTATTCTTTCGTAAGATTAGTATTTATTCTCGTTAATTACATATGGTATTGGATTTGTTCAGGAATAATTACTGGTCTCGCCACCATAATGACCGAGAGGTAAATAATTGCATGTATTTTGAATGGGAATCTCGACCTAGTTGGGGGCAACGATTAGAATTGGACTGGAAGGCTCAAAGTAGGCTCAATCTTTTAATTTCGTTTTCGGAATCGATTGGCAACTAGTCTCAATCAAAATGCGAACATGACCCAAATAACAACCACCCTAACACATATAGGTATAATTGGGCCACTTGAGAAGTAGAGGAGTAACCTACCGGTCTAGCGCGTTAGCCTCTGTACTTAAACACCACGTAGTTTCGAGTTCATGAACGTACATACCTATAATTATATCATACTTCGTTTTTTAAAAACTTTATTTCAATAATTTTGTGTTGAACAATTCTTGTTTCATCTTTTCATCCAACAAATAAATCAACTTCAAGTGTCGTAAAAGGGTTTCAGAAAAAGGGACGTAACAGCCGTTCAAATATCTCGTTTAATTCGGAAAATCCATCAACTCAATCAATAATCTCGTATATCATCGCGTAAGTTTTTCATAGATCTCGGTGGTGTGCTCAACTCTTTCTTCAGTTCCTCATTTTCCACAACAAAAAATAATCCATATTTTCCCCGATCACTTGCATAATCTGCACAATTTGCATGCTCATTGTCGAGTTAAACATTCAAACGACTTCGAATTCCAACTGTGGCATAAAAACTTCGCGACGTATATCCGTGCTGCTTGCGTCACTCGTAGGATACATAAAACGCAGATCGAAATTCTTCAACGCGCCGGAATTGCGCCGTTGAAGGGAGTATGATCCTCGTGTGTGACAAATAGACACACACACGAACAACTTCATGTTTGATCTCTGCAGGAAGACCTATCTTTTCAGACATTGTTAACCCCGCGACGCGTGCTTGGGGTTGTAAAAATCGACTTTCGGTCAACGGGCGGCGGCGCGGGAGGGGTTATGAGCGTGACGACGTGGTTTCTTGATGGTCAATCAAGATTGTCGCGGAGCTCGGAGGTTGCGTGCACCCTCAGGAGCGACCCCCTAGGTGCCACGGCCGATTGGCACGACCGACCTGCTGCCACCGCACACCCACACAACCCCACTGTCCCCGACTACGACACGATTGCGCGTCTATGCAAAAATCAACAACCATATACAAATATAAAAACTTTTTCTTCACACTCTTGCGCACACTTTCATGCTCGCGTCGTATGATCTTGACTTTCTAATGGGCACTAAGAAAATAAAAAGAAATTATGTGCGAGCCTCAATGCCAAGAAGAGTCGGCAGCAGCAGCAGCAGCAGCAGCACCAGAAGCAGAAGGAGAAGCAGAAGTAGAGGCAGCGCGCTAGCGTATCGCTCCCCGTAGCACGTCACCCTATGACCTTAACCCTCGAGCGAATAAATTTATTCGGTCACGTGTGAGTGAGAAAAGAAAATCAAGAATGATCGTCGGTTCGTAGGGACGAGTCAACAGCAGCATCACCAAGGGTCGGCGGGATCGCACAACCCACCTTGCATAAAAATCCATTGCCCAGGAATTTTTTTCCCCATCACATATCCGTGTCGCTGCTGCGTCTGACGGTGCAGCGGTGTTTATCCTCCTCTCGTTATTCAAGCTTGGAAAAAGATCAACTTTTCACGATGCCACGGGCAGGAGACCTGGGGAATTAATTATTACCGGGGCAGAAGCACTGGAAAACGTTTCCGATCTTGTTTTTATTTTATCTTGGGGATTACGTCGACTAGATCGGATGCTCACATCCGAGTTTTTTTTCGGTATTTTAGAAAGAATTTTTGATTCGCGTCCTCAACTTACGTTGGGATGTTTGATGTAACGTCGTGAAAGGAAAGATGGGAATAGAGTGATCTCACATAGCATAATGTGCGTGGAAGGGGAGTGGCAGTTATAGTCACGTACGTGTCAACGTTAACGTGACACAGCGGGTGTCGTAGTGGTTTCTATCCTCCGCGAATTAGGAAACATTTGTGTCCCTTTAAAAAAAAAATTAATCATCTATCACTAGAATTAGAAAATTTGTTCCTTGCAAACCCAATTGGATTACCATTCATTGACAAAAACGTGCTCTTCTGTAGGGTGGAAAACAGAAATATTTTTTGTCAGCGTCCAGAACAATTCTTGGGGTAAGGATTGGGCTCTATTCACCATTTTTATTCTCCATATAACGAACGTGGTTGCAAGAAAAATTGTCGAATCTAAAGCATTTACCTTTATACCAATAGTTCATCCCTGCTGTAAGGGTATTCCATTTTACCTCTGTATAGGCGTCCACGTCGTTCGGATTCTGGGGAGAAAAATTCGATTCGAGTAAAATCATGAACTCTCGGGTCACGTTCTTTCATGCGAGGAATATTTTATCCAATTGCCATACCAAAACCTGAAAATTTACGTATCGTACATCGAGATTTACAAATAAATTTTTGTACACATTATTTTAAAAAATAATTCAAAGTCAAATGAATATCTAAAACTGTAAGCTCCTGTTGGAGATGAATCATCGATTGTGTTATTTTTTTTACTATAAATTGGTTGAGAATCGAATAAATAAATACAAATGGCGCCGTAAAACGGTACTTTAGCACTTTTCGATTTATATATGCATATATTTGTCAACCATAGGCCCCGGAGACGTGGACCACAGAGCTGTTAATGGCTAATTGGAAAATTGGGTTTCACAAAAAAAAGCTTTCATTCCTTCCATCCCTCGGCACTGGTCTCGCGGTTACGTAGTCTACTGACCTACATAAGGTACCGAGCACGGTGGCCCACATGTTACGTGCCCATATCCATACGAATACCTGAGCGAATACAGATTTAGAACAGGCATCCGTCCAATCGATAGGCATACTACATTTTATTGGGCTATAGTACGTACAAGAAGTCCCCTATAGCACTTAGCACCGCGTATATACGCGACCATACATCTCACCGACTTTCTCGTATTACTCTTCGGCCTCTTATCGTTCTCATGCCCGTCTCATACTACAGGCATACAACTCCATCACGCCCGGATAGATTTATATTTATATCTCCTCACGATTAATTTATTTCGCAAACAACGTGCTCTAGGTTACGACCTGTGTAGGAAATTCTAATTTTTTTCTTTTTTGTTCAGACACCAGCTGAGATTTTTCTACATTTTGATTCTTTTCTTTAATTTCAATTATTGAATTCGAGTGCAGATATCTTGATATCTGATTACGAGCAAAATAAAATCGAACCAATATTTAATGATAAATTTAAAAAAATAAGAAATCCCAATTACAACTTTGCACGTAGCTGTCTGACTTTTCGTAGCCTTCAGAACACTAAGCTTGATTCAGACGAATTCTAAATCACGTAGCGTGCGTTACCTAACAAAGCGACCTTGTTCACCGCTGATCGACGAAATAAGGAAGCAATGTGCACACTTTCAATCTCCGACTTTTTTGTATTAACAAATCTCTTATTGACGAATTTATTTGTCAAGTTATTTCACAACTCAATTTGCCATTCAAATTTGCACTGCGAGTTGATTGAAAAAAAAAAAGAAGAAAAAAAATTGTCGGGTGCTAGTACACAAACGTGAATATTTGCGCATTTACTCAATATTTAAATTTGTGGTTTTTCTTCCTCGCTCTAAACCTCGCGTTTGCGCGTGTAGTAACGGTTTTACGTAGCATTCACATCCTCTTTTGAAACGCCGTTAAGCTCCAACAGCCCTGAACGAATACCATCGCCGTCGTAATCTTGATCGTTAGTATTCATAGTTTGGTTACAGCTTCAATTGGGCACGGGCACGCTGATTGGAAATAGAAAGGGTGCAGGCGGAGCAAAATCAATTTAAATGTCCTGACCTCGGGTGGATCATCATTGACGGGGGAATCAAATATTACGAACGCAAATCCGTATAACCGCTAATTCCAACGCGTGAAACAGAGAGAAATATAGTCGCGTGATGAACCGTGCAGAGATTAAATTTTGAGGATTAATTAATCGATAAACGCAATTTGCAAGTCATTTTTTTTTGTTTTTATATCTATTTTCGATTTTAACAATCGGGCGTACAAATTACGATCGTAAAATTCATCGAGGGAGCATGCGATAAAAATTAATGTCGCGAAAAATCGTTACAAATCCGAATGTGGGTAATGCAGAAAGCTTCGGACGTAGCGAGTTAGTCGCGCCATCTACGGAAATTCATCGCAACGTGTTCGTATTACCCGGATAGTTTTCTACTTTTCTTCGTCGTTTCTGGGAGAAGAGAGAATTCTTGTAGCAGGTTTCTTCGTACCGCGAATTCGTCGAGCTTACGATCGATTGCTAATAACCCGGTGTTGGACGTCCACCCATTCATTTATCTGCGGGCTCATCAATGAACGAAAGCTTTCATTGAATACTTATCTTGAACATGTCATCATTCTCGATAAATACAAATCGTTCGAATTTCATTTATTCCATGTGGATTTATGTAACCTAAAGTTTTCCGCAAAACCAAACTTTTTACATGCATGTGAGAATACATAAAAATAATTATGATTATCATCAATATGATCTGGTACAACAATGCATATCAGAACCATAATTCATCACTCTATTTAGTGTTAGAGTTATCAGGTTAATATTGGATGGTTAATCAGGAAATTAGGTTCCGAAATGTGCAGCGCATAACATGCGGTAAACATTTCTTTTAAAAATTCGACTATTGCTCTGAATTTTGCTGGTAAGATTCGGATCATCGTGTAAAAGAATTTTAACAGCAACAAGAATAGCTTCGTAACTCGATACCTATTCAAATCATCGATATTATTTTTATCGTTTTAAAAAATCAATATAAGTAAATAAAGCGATTACAACAATTCAAGTACTGAGTTCGGGCTTTACCATATCAGCGACCATTCTGTAACCTTGAGAAATAAAAGTCCCCAGCGAGAGATGAAATCTTAACTTTTTACATTTTTTCCTTGATTATTTTCGCCGTTTTTGTATGAGTCATTCTGTGAATTTTTAATGTTTTTTTTTCATATATTTCTCCATCAAAAAACCGGATCTAAAAAAAATTGAGTTTTCATTTCTCGACGTGAACTTTTATTTCTCAAAGTTACAAAAAGATCACTGATAGTAAAGCTTAAACTCGGTACTCGAATCACTCATACGTAATCATTAAAAAAAATATCAAAATAAAAAAAATTAAAGAAAAACAATTCCCACGATTTTACAAAGTGAAACAAAACGTAAAAATTTCCAGTGATCGAGTACCAAACAAAACATAACACCTACAATATTTTCGCGTTGCTGTACGTCATTCGAATTACCATTAAAAAAGTTCTACCTCGCAAACAACGTTCAACGATTTATCATAAACGAAGTTTTCAACGAGTTCTTTGCATCTCTCTCTTCACAATTGTCCATGCACTCGTGATCGTCGAGCAAAAGCGTTAACCAACGTTTCTCGGGTCTGGAATTTATCGCAAGCCGTAAATAAAATTGAAACAGTTGTCTCGTATAAGTTAGGTCGGCGCGAGCGAGTTAGCCAGTTGGCCAGGTTGAGTAGGTGCTGAACGAGTGAGTGTCAATTCGGAAATTCGAAACGAGGGTAGTGGACATAGCGACGAAGTTTAGTTTGAGCCACGATTTCCGCAGCGTTTACATTACATCATCGTGGAATACAAACTGACTACCTCGTTTGTTCGTTCGTTTTTGCAATAACGGTAGCCGAGTCGTGTTCGTTAAATTTATTTATCATCCAGATTCCGACCAACGTCAGCATCATTAATTTATTATTTATCGTAGACTCATTGGCTCATCCAACGTCGAGAGACAAATCAATCGGTAGAAAACTGCATTACCGACGATTAACGTTGCCCGCAATCAGTTTGCCAACAACTACCGACGATTGATCGTCAGTGTTTTGGTAATGGCGGGAACTAACAACGCGAGTAATTCGGTTTTTTTACTTTGTTTTCCAAAATTATCCGTCCAATACTATGGATAATCACGATATCCATAGTAGTTGATTTACGCTCGACGATGTTGTCTCAGCATTTTCTTAGAAACGATTTTTCAAAAAATTTCTCCTCAATTTCCGAACAGTCATATCGAAATTAAAAATTGGTCCGCTAATAGATAGGAATAACAACGAGTAACTTGCAGTAACGAATTTTTGGAAATCCCGTGGCCAGACTAAACCCCCGAAACCGCTCGAAACCACGAAAACCCTTTGCGCAATCGACGAAACCACGGCCAACCTACGAATTCTCGTTTAAAGTCGCAACAACAGCGCCGAATTTCGAAGCGAATTCGACCGGATTCGGGATTCAACTGTGCCAAAGTAATTCGGATTCACCGCGCATACGCGAAAATTGCGACTCGCTCACCCTCGCCGGCCACACGTACCGCCCGGTGGTTCAGGTAATTCGCTTTTGCTTCCCGTACCCTGAAAATTTATACATAGGTATATATTCTTTTTATTCGAACGATAATTGTTAACTCAAAATAGCGCCGTTATAAACAGCCATAGTTTGAGGCTCATTCATAACGTAATACATTAAATCGACGATTGCTCGCTACTAAAATTTCTTTATCTACTGAACGATGAGTCAATCTTTATTACGTTATTCGAAATTATCCATAATAGTTTAATTACAGTCTGCGATGTTTTCTATTTTTTATACCTCGCTTCATTAAATTAATAATTAATGTATTTTAGAATATTTCAAAACACGTGAGTAATTCTATCGCTAATCGAAGTTTAATTGTCCAAAAATCAATCGTGAATTTAATTTTGAAATAAAAAACATCACTGGAAAAAAATATTGTTCTTATTATTAACACAATGAAAACCGACTGGTATTTCATTGAATATTTCCACGACATCCGTTTCTATGCGGAGTCAGCTTCCCTCAAAAAATGAAAAAAAAAAAAAAAAAACCGTCAAATGGCAGTTGACGTAACGATCCAGAGTGGCGGAGGAATGAAAATAACGGCACAGTTCAACCGTTGAAGCCCAAGCAGGATATCGCTCTTTTTATTTGCTGCAAATAAAAGAAGTAACAGCAGCTGTGGCGTTATAAAAAAAGGTAATAACAAAAAGTTAGAGGAAGAGAGAAAAACGAAAAGAAAAGAGAAGAAAGCCGGGCAAAGCCAGTAAGGAAAGGCGCGTAAAAGAGGTTGCGGAAGCGTCGTTAATATCCGAATTTCGGTTACTCGCCGACGTTGCACGAAGTGCAGCAACAGCAGAAGCAGCATCGTCAACACACAGAAGCGGATTTAGGTACACACATTGTGGGGGATAAACGCGTACGTCGCGCACAAGTGGACGTTGCAGACTGCATCCTGGCGGGCCGTTGGGCGGCGCGGTGGAGCAGTAGGTTTCGTGGCCGATGGAGCCTCGCGCTGCTTCCACGCTGCAGGTTGCAAGGGGGTTAAGGAGTCAGGGAAGCCCCCTCTCTCTCACTCGATTCAGCTGCGAGCCCCTCTCCACGCGCGCCGACTGTCCTGCGGGCTGCCGGGCGAGTGGAGTCGCTCTATCGGCAGCAGCTCCACCAGCATCAGCATCAGCGGCAGCATCACCAGCAGCAGCAGCAGCAGCAGCAGCAGCACAAGCGGTAGCAGCAGAAGCGGCGGCGACGGAGGCGGCGGCATCAGAAGAGAGAAACTCTTCGGTCGCCCGCGGTTTTAGTCAGTCAGTCAGACAGTCAGTCAATCAGTCGCACGTGTGGACCGGGAAGAGCTTCGTCGCGGAATCTCGCTCATTCCCTCCCCCTTCTCCCCTCGAAATACAATATTATTCGCGGATTTACCCGGCGTAACAGCGCCGAGGAAAATACATGTCGCGCAAACGAGTTCCTTCGTTGATTCCGTGAACCGGGAACAAGTGCATCCTCAAAACGCGATATAAATATCAAAAAATAACTGATAACTTAATGAATAATAATAATTTTAACGGAGAAAAATCAACAGGAGAGAGAGAGAGAGGAAGAAAAAGAAATTACGAAGATTTGCCAAGTTTTTGTGGTAGTGATATAATTTTTTAATCTTAATAACGACAATGTAATTTCGACAAAAGTAATATTCGAGGATATTTTTTTTTTTTCTTCGAAGAGCCTGGTCGGAGCTGTCGGATGCTGTGAAGAATCAGAATCAAGCGTGGGCTTTTGAGTAAAGGATTATGCTACGATCGTGCGTACGATAAATTGTCGCGCGCGCGTATCGCTAATCTGTGCCGGTTGTGATTGGAATATCGTGCGTTGCGAATGAGAAGATCAACGTTGTGAATGCGCGCGCGATCGATCCGAAAATCTTGTTAACAATCTTCACGAATGTCACAACATTTTTTTTCGAGATAATAATTTTGAATAAAAACACAAACACAAGCATATATCTTATATCTATTTACATGGAAATTATTCTTACACGGATGAATTAATCGTGGGACCATTTGCGAAGTGCAATCGACTTTCGACGTAATTATTTGCGTGCCACAGGTATAAAACTGCAGACTCGTTTGATACGTATGACACACGAATCGATTCGTCTTCGTGTAGGCATATATGTATACGTTACACGTCATTGTCGTACGCTTTGTGCTCCCCGGTTCAGCGGGTTCGGTCGAGTGATTCGAGTCAGATTAGAACTCAAATTAAAACATTCTTTGTACATGATTTCGCGCGCAAATTGATGTCAATAGACATCATTGGGATAATGAGTATGCCCTTAATAGAAAAAAATCAGCGGTACATAGTTTACGTCAATTGTCTATAAAATTCATCCTTGAGACGTTGTTTCCAACGTTACGAATATATCTCTGTCATTAAACCGGTCTCGATCCATCGAAGATCTTTATCCTAAAATAATGAATACCAAAACTTTGAAATATCTCCAATCTTCGATTGTTCGTAATGTTCCACAATTTTTTTTTTATCCTCTAATTTATTGAGGAAAATAAATTGAATCGATTGTACTTAAATGACTTCGCTCAGTAATCTGATAATTCTGATCAATATTCGAAATATCACGTGTGAAAATAAATCAGCGTGGATGGAAAAACTACCTTTTGAATAACCTCGTACATCAAGATTTGCCCATATTTCTAAATTCTGTCGAATGTTTTTTTTTTTTGTTCTTTTTTCTTGAACATTGAGTAAGAGAGATTGGATACGAAGAATTTTTTGATTTCTCTCCGAAAATTGGAAGCTCCTCGAAGCGTAAAAGCCGAGAACGATTTGAACGACCTGTGGAAGGAATAAAAAAAAAATAAAAAAATTGATTTCCGGGTTCATCCGTGACGCGTAATTTGGACTGTGCGCGGCGGTAGGTCGATTGTTGAACCCATTACTCGTACTCGAATTGGCGAAAATCGCCTCGGAGTTTATACGGCTGAACAGCCCGGGCGTCGCGCGTTCTGATCGTGTCGAGAATCACAGATGCAACGGACTGCGTGCGCGATGCACACGAGTGTCTCCGATTGCATTTGCGATTCGATAACGAGCGGCGCCGTACGTGGACTCGCGATTGTTTTTATTTGTCAAAACGATTCTGCACGACCGTCGATGCATAGTTTCACGCCTCGATAGTATCTTCTATGCGCGCGTAGACTACGCTCAAACGTTTTTCTTATCTCTCGACCAACGATTCGCCGGCCCGTGAGTCATTTCGAAAATACTAAGTTCGATGGTCGTCGCGGTCAATCGTATCGCACGAAACTACGATGACTCGGTGAATCATCTACTCAAACACTGATTAACATGAATTCTACATGTTTAAGACGATTTTAATTTGAATGAAATAGTTCGAAATTAATTGAAAATTAAATATAGAGTTTGTTAATGATATTTTTTTTCATAAGTCCTCGTATTTTGAGATATTTGTTTCAAAAAATACATCGATAAAATCAGTTCGAGCCGAGAAATGACTTGAAAATACTTTTAAACGAAATTTAATCTGAATCTGATAACAAACGTTATAATCATTAGGATCTTTTATTTTCCCCGGATAAAAATTATTCAAAAATTAGTTCTTACAACATTTTTTTAACGGTGAATCAACGAAATTCCATGGAACTTTATCTGGCAGCCGATAATTCCAATGGCCACTCCGAAAATCCACTCGAAAACATTCGACCAATTCACATTTATCGTAAAATCGTGTCGAGCCTCGATAACCGTTCGAATCAACGACATTTTTAGCATTAATTCGAGAGCGCTTGAGAATTTCGTTTCTTCTCGACTTTGTTTAGTTGATCGGTGACGATTTCGAACAGGAAGGCGAAACGGCGTTTCACGGTCCAAGAAACGTGCTTCATGCGTCCAATCAAATTCGTTATCAGTTCGTTTACGGTCACGGGCCCATAACAATCCGGAGCCTCCGGTGTGAGGGCAACCTTGTCGCCAGTCTAGCGTCGACCGGGGAGCACCAAAGAGCATCGCGCGATAGTTTCGACACACTTCATCAAACATTATTCAAACAAAACAAAATATACTTGAAAAAATTTAACAAAAAATTCAACTGTTAGATTTTTTTTTTAAATCGTAGGAATCGACAAGACGGAAAAATCAAACTACCGAAAGGATAATAAGTAAATCTGCATCGCGACTACGTGCCCGATGGATATTTTGCTATGGGTTTTACAGACGGATAATATATAAACGGACGGCCCGACGGTACTCGAATATTTATACAATACGGGAGCGGTGTGTTCAGTGTCCTGTCACAGGAAAAAAAAAGTAAAGTGGCTCCTATTCAGTGATAAGAAGACGGCGAAGGTATAGATAAATCAACTTTTCGTGCGAGTATGGTCATCGGTTCTCGTCGAATTTTTTCTTTGGTGTGACTGACCGGATTTTTTTTTTTTTTTCGTACGTACCATCAATCTCCCTGATGGTCGCTATAATTGACACCAACGAGAGGAATAATAGTTGTGGCAGGCGACGGAGATAGAGAGAAAGAGAAAGAGGAAGAGATAGAGAGAGAGAGAGAGAGAGAGCCGTGTAGGGAATCGACTGAGGCTCGTCGAGGACCCCGATGTTGGTTGTGGAACACGACAATACCTAATAGTTGCCAAGCGGCTTCAGCATTGACGGACAAGGACGGAAACGGATAGATAGGGGCCGAGGGATCGCGCCAGCAGCCCGGAAGAAAATAGCGTACGCGAAGACCGGTGAGGCAACGAAGAAGCATCAGAGAGAAACCAAGAAGTGAGAGCGAAAAAAAAGGGATTTAATAAGGCGACCTGCTAAGCAAGCGTTCATTTTTAATTGGCGCGCTGACATTGGGACCACTGCACACTCAGGTACTATACCATACGTCGTATATTTGCGTTATGCAGGTCACGTAACCACGATTTTGTGTATTTTCTGGCTAATATGAGTTCACTCTACTTTAGATTCTTCGAGAGTGAAAAAATTATTAACTATCATTCACGCGTTGATGATGATGATCATGATGATGATAATAATAATAATAATAATAATAATAAAAATCACAATAATAATAATAATAATAATAATAATAATAATAATAATAATAATGATAATAATAATAATAATATTAATAATAATAATAATAATAATAAAAATAAAAATAATAATAATAATAATAATAATAATAATAATAATAATAATAATAATAATAATAATAATAATAATAATAATAATAATAATAATAATAATAATAATAATAATAATAATAATAAAAATAATAATAATAATAATAATAATAATCATCATCGATGATATAACTAGTTACTGAGTTCGCTTACTTTTTCGAAAGAGTAGTTAATATGTATTGTAAAGGCAGAAGCATATCAAACTTTTCCGGGAAAAAGTCGCGTAACTCATTATTATTTTTTCAAAACAAAGCTTCTACCGATTAGAATACCTAAAAAAAAAAAAAACAAACGGAACGGAGAATGCGAGAATGAAATCCCTGACACTGTTAGTCTCTCTTCTCGATGCTCTCGCCCGCGCCTCGAGTGGTATACACCCCTCGTGTACACGTTGATGATAATGACGACGATTTTATTCCGATGTTAATTACCCATCCTTTTCTCCCGTTGACGCAGCAGAACCACAATGAGAACCCTCGCATCGTTCGGGTATAAACTGAAAACCTCACTATGCGACAGGTGCATACGCATATTACGTTATGCAATGTACGTATGTATACATACGCGGCTGTCAGGCGGGTGAGACAGCGTTAGCTACCCTTGACTCCTTGCCCTCTCTCGACTCGGAATTCCGGTGTCAGCAGCGGTGCTATCTTTCGGATAACGGGTATTTCCCTCGGGCCAGTGGCGTCCCTATATATATATATATATCTGAAATATATAAACATATGCATGTATATACACGGGTGCACGGTCCCAACTCCCGCCAATGGAATTCGTTCGAACGTTTGGACGGAAATTATATCGCGAGCATTTCAATACAGGACAATAGCCCGTATACACAAACTCCACGGTTTTCGAGCTTCTTCACATTTATTCATAGACATGTGCATTATTCGTGCCCGGCTTAGTTTAAAGGTCCGATGTCTTCGAAGTCAATCAATGGGTTAACGCTAAGGGCATGGAGTTTATTATACACGGGGCCACGTTGCGTGTGATATGCGGTATATGCCACCGCAGTACGAACTGCCATGACGATTCATAACCAGACGAATAGGCAGACGCAATCGAATGATGCCGAGATTCGAATAGGAATCACGCGTACATCGCGATTCTGCCGCTGCTGCTGCTGCTTATACCACAATTTTCGAATGGATTATTCGCTCGAGAGCTATTTCCATTCCGTTTCTACGTTCGCCATCGACGGATCCACGATTCTGGAACCTCGCACATCGAGCGCGCGCTCTCGTACGTGCCCGACGTACGAATTAACATCGTACGGCGTTGACCCGCACACAGGGCAACCTCTGGCTGCCCTAGTGACGACGGATTTGCCTCGGCTTACTTGTTTCGATCCAAGCCCGTCGAAAATTGCGAAATTTATCGCATCTATAAATTATGTTATATAGACTATACGTAGACTATATATAATTTTTAACTATTCTTTTTTCATTCTTTTTTTATTATCATTTTTCACGATACATGGGATTAGGCATTTATAGTCTCTGTATAGACCATTTCTATTCTATACATTGTCTATGTATGCCCAATCTCGTATAGAGTTTATACATATCGACCATATGTCATTTCTTTTACTTGGGGAGAAAACTCCGAAAACGCATGTAGAGAGAGTACGTATATGTATACGTTTTCTAAATTCCGCTCGGTCGGAAGATTGGCGCTCGGAACACAATATTTTCGCAATTTTGTATTCCTGGAACTTTGATCATTTGGAACTTCGATTCACCATCATATAATTCACTCGTGAGCACTCATTTTTTTCAATTAATACAGTCATAACAACCAGAAAAAAAGTGTATCTCTTACTGAAGTTATGTACATAAAATATTTTATATTATTATTATTCTCTCATTCTCATTTTCCATTTTTTTCTACTAAAATCCATTCATTTAGTCTGATTGTTTATTTTTTGTTTCTTTTTTTTTCCGTTATCTTCTCTTTCGTCGGTATCTGCATGCTGCGACGCCGAGACTCGGATACGTGCTTGGCTTACTCGATACACGAATATCTCTTGCTCTTGTATACCCGACACTCGGTAAAACATAGACGCTGTAACTAACTCTTTCGCGTACGTGATAAATCGCGATCGAGAGTATCGCAGAGTGTTGGACCGTGCATGGTTTGTTCGGCCATTGGACGATGAACAAGGCAGAAAAAATTGTAGGGAGCACATCGATGGCCACGGGAAAATAGTCGGCAGCCGACACCTGTAACCATTGCTAATTGGAACGAATAGCTTTATGCAAATCGGCCGGTCAATAAAATTTTCACGTTTCCAGTGGATTCGCAACGATCTCCGGCTAGGACCATACCGTACGGTAATTGCAGTAGCAGGATCGTCGATTATAACGGTATCGAGCGGAACTGGATCGAAAAAAAGAAAGTAAATTCTAATCGCGTTGAATAACTATGCTCTGTGTCGCGTATTTTACTGCTAAACGGTCGATCATTGGTAAATCGACACTTTTTATTTTTATTACTCTGCAGTAAAAATTTAATTCGATATCATATCAATTTTCGATAACAATATTGATTTTCACATTCATGAGCCTTTCAACGAATCTTAAACTCGATCGTGAAAATTTTTGCTAAAACAATTCGAAAAGAAATGTCCCGCAGCTTTTTACCTCCTCTTTGACAATTTTCACAATCGAACATTTGATTGTTTCTCCGTCAATAATTTTGCGTTACGATGGATCATATTTTTGTTTGCACATGGAATTCCGGAATTATGAGCAAAAATGGTCATCCTCACTATCTCGCAGTGATCATCCGGTATCAGTCGCGAGTCATCGACGAAGAGCGAAGAAGCTTTTGGCTCGTAACAATATATCGTGTCTGTTTGTTCATCGTTGCGTGCAGAAATAAAAATAAAATAGAAAAAAAAAGATAATTAACGATGCTTTCATTGTCTGCGTAGCTTGTCGTGCATTGTTTGGCAAAGTCGCGAGCGTAACGTCATTTGTGTTGCGAATTCAAGTGCCGACGTCGAGGATCGGTTAGAGAATTCAAAGTGGGCGATATACACGCGCGTGTCGAGAGACCGCGATGGGATGTGCGATGGTTGAATGCAACGCGAAAATATTAGCGGAGGACGAACGAATCGATCGATGTGAATAAATATTCATCATCGTCGAATGAAAAATTGCAGACGAGATAAATTTTCGAGAGTCGTTCGTAGGGATTAGCATTTAGCACGTCCTTTTCGCGAGGCAGGCCAGCCACTTTCGTGGGTCTTTGTACGAACGAAGCGAATCAAGGCAAAGACCGAAGAACGACGTTGAAAGAAATAGTCGCAAGTGTGACGATTTTCTATAGTCAAACCGTCGACGATGGGCTGACTTCTGAGACACGTCAAAGAGACGATCTTCGTTTGTTTCTCGGTTAAATTGTAGACGTTGACAATCGAAAGTGAACCTTGACACCTTTTAAACTCGGACTGCCAGCTCGCTCGTTCTCGAGGGGGTGTACTGCAACACTCGTGACTTTTCTTCCTTTCACCGTTCCGGTTCTTGTGTTGTCTTACTCGGACGTATCAGTCCGAGCGAAAAGAAGAAGGAAGAGGATAAAAAAAAAACGATTTTCTTAAAATAGATTGTAGTACCGGGGCGTGTACCGGGTTTATCCCTGAGTCTCGGTTTTACTTACGTATGTGGATGCCGGGATTGTATCACGCGCACTTGAGTTGCCGTGGCTATAGCGGAAATATGGGCGACGAGGTGGGACAGCTCAGTGGAGGCTTTGGGCGTCTCGCTGCTCCGCGAGGGCGTACGGGATAGACTAAGGTCCTGTTTCCGAATTTTTGCGATTTTTTCATTCATTCGACTCGTTCTCCATAATCTTCGAATAAAACGCAACAATTTAAAAAATAAAAAATAAAATTAAAGCAATAAAAAATGTTTACTTGCAAGAAATTTGATTACTCGTTGATTGATATGAATAAGCGATTATTTTTCCGTGAAATGTTCGATGGTGAGAAACATTGGGCGCTGGCCAGAGGTCACTAAAATGGTGCGAAAATAAGATTCAGGGTTGAAAAAATGTGACGAGAAGGCACGATTTAATCCGAATGTGGCTGCTGAGCTAGCAACGAGGTAATTAGGGTCTGACCTAGGGATTCGCCAATGTCCAGCAATTTTTCCAACCCCTTTCCGACTTGCCACAGCGTCAACTCCAATAAGAAAACGATATTTTGGCATGAAGTTTTTCGTAAACGTCGATAACAAAAACACAAGAGAGCTCTTTCACGGACATGGTACGAAGTTAAGCGGAGATTAACGAGAAATTCACGATGAACGTCGAACGTGGGAAGAACGAAAAATACCTAAAACCATTTGAAAATGTTTTTTCGCTGTGTCCTTCCCTCTTCGCGACCTTCGACGTTCTCCAGCGGAAACTAACGACTTCCACTTGCACTTTCGAAAATTAACTCTCGATATATCGTCGATTCAATCGTCTCGATGCGTATCGTGATATTTTCGCAACTGCAGCGTTTATTGGGGGTAAACATCTATGCAGTAATGGTCCACACAGATTTTCCTCTCCTCTCCACTTATTTTCGATGAAAAAAATAAACCAAAACTGCATTGAAACTCATACAAGTCGTGAACAAACGCGAAAGAGATCTACGAAAAAATATTTTCTCCTACATCGTAAATAATTTCGATACAACTTCACAAAACAAAAATTCTTCCGTAAATATTCATTTCCACATTTCAAAAGTCCACGGAATCAACAATTAATTATAGCCCGACGATACATCCATGCAAGTGAAAACTAAAACCAACCTGCATAAAAAAAAACATGTCATTCAAATCGTGCGTTTGGTTAATAACTTAATACAGCTCTCAGTGTTATTTTTGTTGCGTGTTTTAATTAGATCACACTTTTTACCGTTTCACGCGTGGTAACTGCGGCACTGCGGAGCTCGATTAATGAGCAAATTTTACGAGCACGTAATTTTTTTCTATATTTCTTTTCAATGAAACGTTTTTATGGAACCGAGGGTTTGTCGACTTTGTGATTTCAGGGAGGGCGAGGGCGGCGGCGGGGGTGGCCGTGCCACGTCCGGGGGTGGCGGAGGCGGAGGTGGCAGAAGGGCACCGAGTCTTCGTTTGGTAAACGGTAGAGCGACAACGGGAGTTGGCCTCCACACGAGCAGTACAGAATCCGTCCGTTCACCCCATCAGCATCTCAGCCAACAGATTAATAACAATAACAACATCAATTGTTACGCCGCTAATAACACATCGGGAAACAATCATCCGCGGCTCAACAAGGATGACAGTATCAAGATCAGCATCGAGAACACAAACACTTGTACGGACAGCCTCGTCACCGCACTAGACGACGAGACCCTTCTCATCACCGATTACCTTGGTGATACAGGTTAGTTCAAACATTATATTCCCATTAGGCCATCGGTTTTCGACGCATTAGCGGAAACGAGAGAGACAGAAAATTTATAATGAATCCGACTGTTGATAATTAGCTCAGAGATCCAATTCTTTACGACAATTTTCGTGAATTTCAGTAAGATGATATTCTATTAACATTTTTTAATCATCGCATTTGGTATGCAGGATTGATTGAAAGTCTTGGTTATCGCTCTAACCTTTCGCCTGGTATTTTTTTTTCCTCTTCTTGCTATTACACGGAGGTTTTTCCACGCTTGCGAAAGGCTAATAAAGAACCATCTCCGTAGACGCACACGTTTTCCTTGAAGAGCTTTCCGCGTATCAGCTGATGTACAGTCAGCTCCGGGTATTCAGCGAACAATTTAGTCGTTAGCCATTGGGCTGTTAATTTATTCGTTGATTTCGTATTTTCAATTCGTCGAAATGATTCATTATTTTAGTATTTGTTTATCAAAGATTTTAAAGAAAAATTGAAAGAACGGGTGCTACATCAAACAAACTTTGTCAAATGATTCAAGGATTATTGTGTAATTATTTGACGTTAATTGAGTCCATGTTTGACGATAATTACGCACATTCCAGCGAAACATTGTTTACAATTGCCGACTCGCTTTTCGCTTCACGCATGATGCGAACAATTGAAAAAAATAAAAATAAAAAAAAAGAAATAATAATGGCGGAAGGTGATAAATCATAATTGGTCCCGAGGATACGCGCATTCTTCTACGCGACGACCATTCAAGTTTTGCAGTCAATCGTTTACGTCCTGTACCCGTCTTTTGTCGTGTAATTATTACCGCGTGAAATTTTAATAACTCGACGATTAAAAGAATGATAAGTGGATAATCTTGTCCGTGACGCGGTCTACGCTAATAGCCCAACGCAGATAATCAACGATTAATTTCAACAGCACCGAGTTGACAAATTTACGTCTGCTTATTAAATTCCTTCAATATTCCGTTGCACATTTTGTTTATTTATTATTATCATCTCATCTGGGATTGCGGATAGTTTGAAGTAAAATTTACATGTCTCGTTTCCACAAGCAAAGCGTTTTTCTTTCGTTAAATCAACGATGTTTTATTCGGCGTGAAAAAACAGTATATAAACCTAGCAGTCGTTTGTAAACTATCGGAAGTACGCCCGATGCCATTTGTTAGATTGTGAATGCGAGTGCCTGAATTTTATGTACCTCTCGTGTCCAGTCTTCGCCATTTTCGTCGTTTCGGCAAACGCATAACTGTCGGAACCCATAGAGGTTGTAAAGCTAAACGTATCGAATGATTTGGAAGACTTGGCTCGATGTAACGCGACTTCTCTTCGAGTTTTCTAACGTTTTTCTTTATTCCCAAGGAATTCGTGAATTCCGCTCCTTTCCCACACAGATGAACGTCACGGTCATTGTCATGCATGAATTGACTAAAAGATGTAACATTTGAATAACAGTATGAACCCGGACGCGACTGGAAAAACGAGTTTTCCATTGGTATTGAGAAACGATGATTGATCGACTCTTCAGAATAATATAATGTTCTCGGCTAAACGTCTTTTTACTCGATAACGCAGTATAGTGAGTTACGATGAAACTATTGATAATTTAGTTTTTCAATCCAACGCATAGGAAATGATGATTATTTTTATTTAATGCAATTCTGTATTGTTAAGCTGCATCACCTAATTTTTCACGGCTGATAGGACGATGCAAACCAAATGTCTCTGAGCTAATTCAAACGAATCGAAGAATACGATCGACGTTTCGTATATTTGATGTCCCGATATGTCGATAAATCGAATAATTAATGCTAATGAATAAAAATAAATGTTTCGAATCGGCACGGCTCCGACTGTCAATGTCCCGAAAGATCAAAGTCCCTATAACGTATATACAGGTATAATGGCGTAGCTTGTTCAACCACGTGGAAATGGCAGCAATTCGGAGGCAGATGGATATATTTTGACAATAGTTTTACTTCGTCTCGGGGTAGGGCGACTTATTTTATGCAGACAGCCGATTGGTGCCCGTGAAAGTTTTGACCCGTCAATGGTTTGGTTTTCGGGATTTTGACCTTTCGGGGCGTTAATAGTCGGAGCCATGCCGATTCGGAACATTCTTTTTTTAAAGCATTTTAATTCGATTTCAATTGAATTTTCGGAACTTCGATGCGCACCCAGCTTGCATGGTCGCTAGTTAAACTAGTGTCGAAGTCGTGTCGATTATATGGGTCTCGTTTGCAGTGGCAGGGCCAGGGTTTGTACGAGTTTGGGACTATAACCGAAGCCAAAGTCGTTCTATAAGATACTGGTGGGCTTGGTTGCGTCTGGCGCCGAGCGAGTTTTCCGGGTATAGTTCGAGTTTTACGATTGGACAATATACCTGACGACGCCGCTGTCGATCCCAGTTTCGATAGAACGGACTGGAATCCCGACTGTCTGCAGTCACAAGGGTCTTGGCCCTTAATATGTCGTTTTTTTTCTTTGAATTCGGCCCAAAGACTAGGCGTTCAGTCGCTTTTCCGACGTCGACACTCGCACACGGCTCTTAATCCGGAAATTTAACGATGGAATTTCGAGAGCCGGCGACCATCTACTCGCGTTTTTGTCAGTGTTTGCGGTTTAATGTCGAACGAATGATTTCGGATAGCCGGGTTGATTTGGCACGCGCGTACGGTAGTGAGTGGAAAATTTGATATTGAGATTTTTATCGTGATGTTCCGCCAATATTGTATAATTATGGTTTGATAGGCTCGTCAATGTCGACTTATAGCTTCTTCCCCAGGGATGGGCATTCATTCAATGAATATTTATTCAAAATACTTTCATTCTTAAATCAGTATAGATTATGATTACTATCAGATATTGGAATCAATCGTGAATTAATTATTCTTCCAAATTATTTATTATTATTGCTGAAAATTTTACTTCTCGCATGATAATCACTCACAGTTATTTGCTTGAAGCATTATTTTTGAATACATTTTCATGAATAAATCCCCGTCCCCGTTCCATCCTGGATAAGAAACAGTAGAAAAAATCAAACTCCATACTCCAACACTAATTGCTTACATAACACTAGAATAAACATATTACAAATAATTGCGTTGTTCGTTTCGAACCTCATTTCGATGACGTTTATAATTATTTCAACATTGTCTATGTTTTTTTAATGCAATAAATGGGATGCCCTCCGTACAAACATCCGGCCTTGCAAGTGGCAGAACATTCCGACCCGTCCGTTTCCGTCGTGCATTACACGAGCGTGTTCGAAACCGTGATACCACAGATTCAGCGAAACTTTTTCGATCCTCTCGTAAACTCACCGAAATTTCCGTGCTCCGCGGTTCTGTTTAATCTCCCGTAAATGGTAGACCTCAAAGCAGTCTCAACCCGACAAAGCCAACAGTGAAAATCCACGTATGCCTATCAAAGGATGAACGATCTAACTTTATGAATTATTTAAAATTTACAGGCAACGAGATGAATTACAAAGGAAGCGGTAAGGTCCACTTCGGGGTGGACGATGTGTCCCTCTATGGAACCCCGAAGGAGGAGCTGGGCCCGGGCCTACCGGGCCAGGAGGTCAAGCAGAGCTTCATCAAGAATCAGCTTCAGGCCCTGTTTCAACCTACGGACAATAAGCTGGCGATGAAGCTCTTCGGAAGCAAAAAGGCCCTCATGAAAGAACGGATCAGGCAGAAGGCCGCGGGTCACTGGGTCATACATCCTTGCTCCAGTTTTCGGTGAGTCACTTGTTATCCGGCTAACCATTCGACACCCATATTGCATTACGCCCGAATGACGTGTTTTTGTTTGGTTGTTTACTCTGGTGTAGACCTCGGTATTTGTCATTCTCAAGATTCCGTACCGTGAAACGGAACCCGTGTGAGATCCTCCGCGTGTCTGACCGTTTGTCCGTCTGTTATGGTCGATTTTGTTTAGAAACCATGCGACGTAGGTACTTAAAATTTAGCATAGTAATAAATATTATTAACCCACATATTTGGCACGATTCGAAACGTTCAAATATTTATATAAGTAGATATTATAAGGACTAATATTTGAATAGATATTTTTATGTGGGAAAAAAGTGCCCCGGAAAAATCCCCCCCCCCCCCCGCCGCCACCCCGTCATTTCCGAAACTACTGGACCGAAAATTAAAAAAATAAAATATAAATCAATATTATCGCCTTTCTTGAAGATACTAGAATAATTCAAAGAAATTCTTAGTCCTAGATTTCTGCAAATTAATTATGAAAAATGTGGTATGAATCCTCCGTGCCCGAACTCGCACTTGACCTCCTTTTTTTCAATTATTTTTCCTCGACTTTTCCGTTAAAAATTGTTTGTCCCATTCGCATTGTTTCAATGGGCGAATCTTTCGCGATCTTTTTATCCGGGAAATACGGTTAGGATTTCGTATCCGCGCCGTGTCCTCGTAACAGGAGATACTCCGACGTTACACGGTAATATCCATAGGTACTGTGGAGCGGGCAAGAAGTACCGGAGGCCTCGCTGTGTCGCGTTATATCGATCCTTCCCGCCGAAGCTGGTCATTCGAGATTCCCGGAGGCTCCGGGTAGAATCCTCGAGGGTCTGCGTGCGAGCAAACCCTGGACCTGGAAGGTAGGCTCAGCGCAGGCTTCTCTTGTGTACACCTGGCCGCGTCAGCCGTGTATGCTCGCGAGCGTCGCGTTTTCGAGCCGAGAGATAGAATCGATTGAAACATCAAGGCAGAATTCTCCGCGTTGTATTCCGACTGGATATCAGCGCGTTGGATCCTCAGGGATTACCCTCAAATCCTATTCCATTTCCATTCTTCTTATGTCGCTGACGGGGGAGAAAAGGGAAAATTGCGCGAACAACCATTAGGAAAACAAAGATCTTGAGGTAATTTTCGTCTTGTGAGATTGGCCGTGAGATTCTTTCGATGCCCGAATGTCTGCGTGACTTTGTATTCGAAAAGTCACACGAAAATGAACTGGAAAAAAAATTGGGGATGCTTTCATTGTTAGTTTAGAGTCATAAGAATCGAATGTCCATTGCTAGCGGGGTTCCTGTCTTTCGCTTGAAATATATCGTTAAATATGACCAGTTCGCCTTGAAGGCCACACGTTTTCTCGCAAGTGCGTTCGACCGATTCAATTGCACGAAATTGCCTCGGGCTTCCGTTCAAGAATCTTGATTAATTATCCAGACGTGTCATCCTCTTCCACCGGCGAGCTTGTCGATACGCTTATCCCGTGTTTTCAACTGATAACGATCTGGTCGAATCATCTCCGCTTGTAACAGCTGTGTGCGAATGATCCTTCCCGAGGATCCTGGATGTCAAGAGCCAACAAAACGTAAATTTGCGAAGGGCACCAGTCTCGCGAACGTTTGGATATTAGCTTCACTAATTAACGAATCTTCCTGTCACGACGATCTCTGGCTATTCCTTCGGAATCGTCGTTTCGTTTTATTTTCGGACTTCGGACGAGATGTTATCGTGAATTATCAAAGACTCTGGAAGGACTTGGGCCTGATGCCAATGCCGCACGTGGCGTTCTAATGGGTTTCGGGACACCGTCTCGCCGTTTCCCAATCGGTTAGCGTTTGATATCAACGATAAATAGCGTTGGAAAGTTCTGCCTACGACGATTGCTAACTGAAATCCGTTTGGTGAAGTTCCCACTTTACTCAAATGTGGATATTCCGGAAGTAATCCGGTTTCGGGCACGGAGATTTTAATTATCTTGGATATTGAGAACCATAGAGCGAGTGCACTGTTGAAAACGTTTGAAGCTGAGTATAGGCGTACATATAAATATATGTATATACTGGACAAAACAGTGTATGGCAACCGTAAAACGATTGTCAAGTGCACGGCCGTTAAGCAGGAGTGACGTCTCCGAGTCGGTTGAATTCGCGCGAGGCCAAAATCTTCTGTTCTCGCTCTCATCGGCACAATCTATTCTCTCCGAATCGCGTTTCCATATACGAGCCACGATCGGGGCATCCTGCCAAATCTTTTATGACGTCTGGAATGCGCGAAGGCATCCACGCGCCACGTGCCTGCTGCCGCTGTAGCTGTTGAGACTCGAGTTTCGGCCGGTTGCTGCCGGAGACGTTCTCGACGATTGGCATTGCGCGGCTCCTATCCTCCCGCATTTCTTTCAAACAGTCTGCTTCAATATCGAGGGAATTAAATAATATTCTCACTCTGTGAGCATTTTCAATGCGATTAGTGTATCGCTTTTTTTTTTTTTGCACTCTTAAAGCGGATCGTGGGGTAAAATCGACCCAAGGCTTTGAAAAAATAGAAAGTGTCATCCTAAAAATCTGAATAAATTCGTGAAAGAAGCTCAGGGTTTCTACTTTATGATAAAATTTTGAAATATGAAGTATCCCCAATTTATTCGTTATATATTTGTAAAAGTATCCAAAAAAATATGCGAAAATAGAGCATCCCCCTCTTCTTTCCTGAACTAATGAACCTGAAATGTTGCGAATAATCAAAGGGTCCAACGCCTCTTTTTTTTCTACCGAAGAAGCTTCCTGAGAGGAAAAAATAATCCGATTCGGCGCTCCCGAGAATACCCTTCGAGTATTATTAATAGCATATAACAGTGTACGAAAGAATAACGAAACCGATAGATACCCATTTTAACTATTCTTATCCCCGTGATTACTCAAAAATACTATCGGATATCCTTCCACGCTCGTAAATGCACACAATCACGACGAACCAAACACGGAACGAATTTACGAACATTGTAATACAAATTGTATAACACTACCACGGTATTCATTGTTATGTATTTTCCGAGCGGGGGAAGGGAATAACAATAATTCCGCTCGTAATAAGAACGCGGCACGAACATTGTTATTCGGTCAATATGTGAAAATGCGGAAATATTTACCGTGCGAGATGTTTCACTGTCGGTTGTACTGCAGTTTACGCAGCAAGGTCTTAGAAAACCGGTGTAACCCGGGCCTGTTTCAAGATCGTACCTAGCCGAAGCTGTGTGATACCGGTAGCAATAAAAACAGCACTCACAGTGCTTGTATTTCTCTCATGTTTTATGGCGTTAGCTATGATCACAACTCTATGACCATAGTTGTTGCAATTTATATTTAAGTGCAACCTCGAGCGCGAGGTTATTGCCATTGTTTGTTTTATAGTCGATGTCCTGCGAGCTCAGAAGCAAATTGACAGACGATTGGGCCGGGAATATGATTAATATTTTCGGCAATCAAATCGACAGACGTATGATTCGACCGAGTTTACTTTCTTTCTCGTTCTCTCTTTCGCTCTCTCGTTCTTTTGCCGACGTTAGGCGTATCCAAACGAATCGGCCATCTCGAACGGGTCGACGAAATAATGTCGAAACTTCGTTTCGAATGTTTAACTAACGATGCCGTTCGAGCGAAGAGGTTACTCGACCGGGAATCCAACCTGGCCTTGCTCGCCGGAAAACAATGGCTGCAATGAATATTCGGCGAAACTTTCGCATTATCTCGCAAATTCATCGAACCGGAAGAAAATAATAAGGAGAGATGCATATATATATATGATTCGATAAATATTGTAATTATGATATAATATATTGGCGTTGTTCGCCGTCCGTGAATTTTTCTCTCGTGAAGAATAAACCAAGCGGATTAAGGTTGAGGATAAATTTGAATTTTTTTTTCTTAATTTCACTTAAACGCGCTATCCGTACAAGCGGAAGCGGCGCGCGTGTTCTTCCTAAATTTTAGAGAAATCCGCGTCGTGCAAACATTCTTTTTTATTTCCGTAGTAGTCCTGGCCTCTTTGAATTTATGTGGCGTGGAGAACAACGCGCGGAATATAGGCCTCGTATAATCGTGCGACGCGCGACTAAATGTACTTTTCGTGATCTCAGAGAGCTATATATTGGAACCCCCGTCGCGCTGTACGAGAGCCAACAGACGAGATCCGTACTCGCATCATTATCTAATTACCAGATTAAATAATTCTCTCGGAAGCTCGAAGGTTATCCGAATTGCCGACGCGATTTTCCACCACGCGACGGTGTATTTACTTGCAGCGTCGTTACAATTGTTATCGGGTTCACTTGGCGAATAAAAATGGAATTAATCGATCGATAATCGTGAAGTACAGTCGTGTGTAATTGAGTGATAATATTCGATCTATGCTTTTACGGTTCACCGATTCGCTTTTATCTGGCTATTAAAATTCAATTAGGCCGACTCAAAGACTTTCCGGTTTTTTTTTTTCATCCGCAAATGGCTCGCCTTGTATCGTCATTCCTGATTGCAGTTTGAAATTTGATACACAAAGAGAATTTCATACGAACAATTAGCATTCGTTAATAGTTCGCCCATCCTAATTACGACGGAAATATGAAAAACTTTCATTCGAAACACGGTCGACATTCAAAGTCATTGATTCAGAAAATGCACACCAGAAACAACATTTCTTCGATCAAGATAATCTTTCGGATAGTCGCATCTCGATTGACGCCGATATCTCATTAACAGCAGTAATACATTTTATTTATAAAATTCGCTTCGCAGAAACGACTTAGCCGGCGTTAGGTGCGTAATGTGAGGCTGATGAAGCGATTCGTGGCTACAGCTTGTTCTCCGGCTGGTAACACTCCACCAGCTACATAAGAATGATCTCAGAATAATCATCCGATTAAGAGACGCAGCACCGAGCAAAAGAGGGGGGCGGGGGAGAGAAAAAGACATAATCGAGCGCGGGGGCCTATTGTGTCAGCGCGCGACCACGATGTCCCGTCGCGCGTATGCTCTAATCTAACTATATATACAGTAATATAAAACTCCGCGCGATTCCCCTTGCTCCGAATCGCGATAATTCGACCGCGAACAACCGATGTACCGGCGGGTGGTTCCATTGTTCCCAGGAGAATCGAGAAATGTGTCCGCGCGGCGATCGACGGCGGGACGAACGAATCGGAACGCAGGAATGACCCAACGCGGTGTTCCGCAACGTCAAATTTTTGACACACATGTATCTAGATATACACATGAGAGCCCGCCATGTATGTGTATACAAATCGAGTCCCCCCGACTACCTATTTTTTTTTTTTTTTTTTTAATTTTTCATCGAGATTAATTCGTTTCAATTTTGTAGGCTTTTGCGTACCGGTAATTCGCTATATACGTCGAACATCCGATGCTCGACGTATTGAATAATTCATTAGTGAAATATCGTGTGGCAAAATATATATATTCGTATATATATGCAGTACGTACTTAACGCTGCAATGCACACCAGATCGAACGAATTCACGCTGCGAAAAAGGTGTCCGTGTGTATGTTTGTATGTGGAACTATATGGATGCGAGTGTGTGTGTGTATGTGCGTGTGTGTGGTAGTTGGGTTTCAGTTAGAAGCAAGGAGTGGGGTTCGGGTGGGGAGATGTCCTCGATCCCGATCGAGGCGAACATCGCGACGAATATTTCCCCTATCTAGCTGCGACGATCGCACGAGGCTCGTCGGGCCGGTTTGTCCTATACGACTGTTCACGTTTGAATTATAATATATATGCGTGAATGGTGAATCACAATTCAAGATTTTTTCTCCACGCATCACTTGTCTCACTTCTGGCTTTGGCGATCGATAGCTATAAGTGTAGTTTCTGATGAATAGATACAAGTAAACAGATATAAGTATTCCATCGACCGGCGTAGTAAGTAGAATAATCCTCGTTTTGACGTCTTAAATCGAATGGATAATACGTGGTGAGAAGGAATTTGGAACAGAAAGATCAGTCCTACTTTTTCAAAGTCGCAGTCCTGATAATATGTCAAATATGCATGGCTGTGATAGCGAGAGAGAGAAAGAGAGAGAAAGAGAGAGAAAGAGAGAGAGAGGGAGAGAGAGAGAGAGTGAGAAGTCTTGAGATTCGATCTCAAGTGAGAGAGTAACAACGACAATAATTGTACGTGTCACGTTGTCTTGAGGCAATGTATCACATCCAAGAATGTAGCCCATAAGCAAGATAGTTACGAAGCGAAATTTTTTATTTCTTTGCAACATTAAAGACTTTCAGAGACACGAAGAGTTCGGCCTTTTTTGCCACAATTTTCGCGTAATCTAATATTTATTCCATTCAAATCGATTCGACCGCTTCGAAAAAATCACAAGCGTGACAATCTTCGCGTCAACACCCCCAGGCTTGAAACTGACATACGAAATTTCTTTCGGCACCCGCTCTCTTGACTATCTTGGCTATCAATACATATGATATGAAAATAATAATTTAAAAAAAATTAAATAAACCAATAATACATCGAGAAATTTGTAGGCGATGCTTGTGAGAGAGCTTTAAGCCGTTCCAGCGACGACGCCACTGTGAGGTTAGTTGTTGCTGGCGTCATTGCTGTTACTGGTGGAGTTTATCCCTACGTATGGTCACGACGAGACTAACATTGACTGACCGGGCTGATGGGGCCGGAGCGCACACTCCGCGTTCCGTCGGGTCAATTGAGATATCTCGCGGCTCCTCCATCACCCCTACGAGCCCGCTGATGCGCCCGCGGGCCGCAATGTTGTGCAATATACACACGCGCGTATTGTACCGCAACGTATGGTTTGCCCAAGCAACAACGCCTTGTCGTCAGTTACGGGTATGGTAAACGGCATACAGTCGAACGTCCCTGGTGGCACTCATCGTTTACGCTATTTGTGTTTCGGTAAGACTTGTTATGCTCCATTAATTTTTATCTTGATATTGATTCGAATCAGCACGAGATTATCGTCATTTTCTCCTGCCACAATTATAGTAGAACGCTCTTGCCGTTACGTTTCCCTCTCTTTCTTCCTCCAAAGGCGCACAATCACGTCCAATCACTTTCTCGCATTTCGCTAGCGTCTTCTCCCCTCCGCGCGGCATTCGGTAGCGCTCTATCTCACTTTATTAGCTCTCTAGTAGCATTTCTCTCCCTCCCCTTTCGTCACCCCATATCGCTCTCGGATTGGCTCTCCGGAGTCGGTCCTCAATTTACGCCTCAGAATGCGCTTCATTCGGTCCATCTGCGAGTGCATGCGGAAACTCTGGCCTACGTTGCGTGCACAGTGCTCTCAACTACAGATAAGCTCGATAAGCACTACATCTGTCGTGCCGGAACGCCGGACAATCGTTCAACCAAGTTTCGAAGGCTCGTTATGCGAGAGTAGGAAATCGGTATAGTGCGGAACACGAGCATACGTTTGTGCAATTGATGCACCTTGCACCGGTTGCGATTGCAGACAAACGGAACGAATAGGCGCGACGGGGTTGAGTACCGTGCTCGGGGTTTAAACCCTTCGTAGTAGGGTTGAGGGATTTGGGTCGAGCAAGAAATCTCACTGATAGCCCATCACTCGGTGTATACCAAAAGTTCCAGTAGTTTCTCGACTACCTTTCCTGACTAGTTTCCGACTACCTTTGCCTCGGCGTGTATGCAAACCTATCGAGACCTACGTACCGCTCGGCACCGTTGTACATCCGGATGATTATGTTGCTTTGCTCCGCTGCATCATCAACTCTTGTGCTTTTGTGTGCTCGGAAGAAGATCGAGTCTTTGTTGATCGTGTCATGGTTACCGATGGCACATATAAAGGACAATTTGTTCTATTCATGCATGTAACGTCAAAGGATCTGCGGACCCTTCTATTAAATAATCTGAAAATCGTCTTCTCAAACAGGTTTTGAGTCCAGTTTCATCAATGAGCTGTCTTTTCTTAAAATGCAATTTGATAATAGAGAAATAATCATTTGTTGATTCAGTATGGTAGCTTTTAAATATCAATAACATAGTTGTAGAAATGATACGATTCTATCTCCGGAATGATTTTCGAATACCTTCACGTACCTAAGTAACCAGCTTCGCACGTCATCCGAGTAAACATCGGTGAGATGGAAACTCGTTTCACACTCAATTCCAATCTCTTCGTCGACATCATGTTCCATTTTATCTCTTTTTCATTTCGTTCCATAGACCTTACAGAGTTTTCTCCGAAGTTGGTTTTGCTAAGCGATTTTATTGCGGCACTTGCAGCTGCAGCGTTCAACCACGAGTATTACCAACACACACCTAGCCATACTCATGCGTTTTAACGAGTCAAAAACTTTGGAAAGACGAGCGAGGATTCGTGATCTCGTCTATATCAAACACCAAGCTGGTTTTCTCGGAAAACAGGTGGATCTTGGTCTATTATCACGTAACGGAAGTGAAGATTCTCGTGCGAGGATGGTGGAAGTCGGTGGCATCCCAAAACTCTTCCATACTTGGTTCTCGGTACGACAGCAAATACCCGCAACTGCTTGGATTATTCAAGGACTTTCCATCCAAAGTCTTTCGCGCCCTTCCTCAGCTCCTTTCTCCAGTTTTCTCGAACAACCTCGCTCGAATGCCATCCCATGGCGCCACTTCTTATCCCAACGAGCTCTACCTCTCGTCCTCGATTTATCTTCATCGCAGCTTTTCCACCATCGATGATGAGGAGAATTCAACATCGGCTCTTTACCATGCCAGCACGCTCGTAGCGTTTCGACGGTGACTCTTCGTCTTGGCAAACAAATATTCGGAAGCTCCCGGCCACGTTCCATGCCCGACCTCCAGCTCTACACCTCCATTCTTCACGGTTTTCCGGGAACAACCGAGAGACCAAAGCCAAGTTATAATTTAGAACTCGAGATTTGGAGCGGGATATGAGCTAACGCGAGACTCGCGAACCAAGAATGACAATTACCTCGGGATTTATAACGATGGAAGCAATGCAATGACCGTCCTGGGAGGTTTGATCGAATTAAATAATGAACTGGATCTTGATGAAGACTCGAGCGAGCGTTGAAAATGCATTTGAAAATAAATTCTCGTCTTTGAGAGCCGGTAAATTCGAGACTGTGCAACCAGAGATTGGACTTTTGATGGAGTGATAATCAAGTTTACGTACTTATCCACCTTTCGAATATTTCGCAGTCGGAATTTGATTCCACGAATTGTCCTTTGTTTACTCGCTGCTTCTCACTCCGTTAGCGTTTGTCTCAAATTTAGATGTTTCTCGTGCCTATCAAGGATATTCCGTAACGAGTTTTATCTTTCTCGAACGAGATACAAGTTCCGAAGTAATAACGACGCAACTTCTGTACCTTGTTAAATCTTACGAGTGTGATGTTACGAATGTAGGCGCATTAGAGACGCGGAATCTCTAACGACGGTCTGGTTGGATGTTCAAAGCATCCTGTGCACAGAAGTTTCCCTTGAACAAACCTAATTTTCCATGTGAATAACTCGGTATTCAAAGATGTACTTAAATTACCTTGGAAATACACTTTTCATTTATATCATGGTGTAAAAAATTAATTTGAAATCGCTACTTGCACGCTTTTGAAAATTATTGTTTTTACGACAAAACAAAACAAACATGTTTGTTGTCTTCAGGTTATTTCTCTGATCCTCTTTATATCTTTTCTTTGAAAGTTGATCCTTCTACAAGTATAAAGGACGCAAAATAAAACGTCGTTACAATTGGAGTTACGACAAAATTTAATTTGCAGCAAGAACCGAGAGCACGAATCGACCGAAGGTTTATAGTCTCATAGCTTCATACGAAAGAATAATGAGCGGGCGAGCCTGGAAGAAGTGCGGAGCCGAGAGTCGAATCGCCCAAAGTACTTTGACTGCGCAGCGCTTGCATGCGTCGGTTTTATAGACCATCCCGTGGGCAACCTTATCTCGGGAGAGAGGAGGGGTTATCGTCTGGTATCCAATTATCTTGAAAGTTTTGATAAACCCGGTTCTCGTTTCACAAAGGAGCGCAGTGCTTCCTTTTGAATCATGAAAAATAAAGAAGACGCGAGATAGAGCGTAAAGGGCTAAAACCAAGGCAGAGGGAGAAAGTTTCTGATTTCAAAAACTTGGCGAATTCTTGGAGTGTGAAGAAATACGAGAAATACATTCTTTCACGAAAACTACGTGGCAACCTGAGTGTCCGTAAAAATTCGTTTCGACGAACTTTCTCGTCGTCTGAAATGGTTTGATTTACCGGCTGTCAGCGGATGTGGCGTGCGCGCCTGGCTGCATCGGCGCGGCCGCGTGTTATCACACGCGCTGTGCGCTTACGATTAAGACGATGGACTACAAACGCTCTCGCCTTCTCTCTCGTTCCGCAGCGAGCGCCGATAGCGCTGTCACCTTCGCACTGGGCGATGTAGTCCATCCTCTTAAGCAAGCTGCCGCAGCTCCGAGCTCTTTCCATGTGCGTTCGAAGCTTCTGCCCCGAGTTGGTGGTAAGAAACCGTTGTTTAAATTTGCAAACTACCTAATGACAGGGGTGGGTCTCCGACACGACAAAAACCGGTTCAAGTGGAGCCAATACATTACGACAGTAGCAAAGTCCGACGATCAACAATATATCACGAAAAGTATCGATAGAAAGTTCGAAAACCAATCGTAAGCCTGTAATATAAATTGCAAATGAGACATCAACAGCCGTCCTTCAGCGCGAGGATTCCAACGCCATAAACACGACGTTATCTCTTTTTCCCGCTTATTTTATCGGTATTTTCTGTTAGAAAAAAAATAATATCCCCAGTAACTGCTGAAACGTAACGACTCCGCCGTCCCATCTTATCTCATGCACATTCAAGAATTCTTTCTATCGACATTGATTCGAAGGTGTCATTGGTAATTCCGAGGATGATGGAAATTCGCGATCACGATCGCGTCCTCAACCCATATGTATGACCAACCGACGAGTTGCGAATAGGTGAAACGCAATATATCGCGATGAAAAAGTGTTGCCCTTGGTTCGAGTATCCGGACCGCGGAAGAGTGGGGCTCGCAGAAGAGTAGTAGGTTCTACAAAATACCGGTATTGAACCGCGCTGGTTGGCTCGAGGAAAGGCCACCGAGTTCAACATTTTGCGGGAAGGGCCTTGATCGATCGCGCGGCTGCGCTCCCAGTCAAGTAGGTCGATCGCCTAACCTCCAAATCCGGTTCAATTAATAATTCTCGGTACACGTACATCCCTCCCCCTCCTCCCCGAATGCACACCGGATAAATATGCTTGGAAATCCAGTGCAATCGATCATGGCTCGCGAAACGATCTCATCGCCGTTGATAAATCGGGTGAAGGGAGAGTCGATTCGAGGCGACGGCAGCGACGAAGACGACGTCTCGACGAACGATCTGGTATTTTTCGAGAAATCGAGAGCTCGGTCTTGCTCGGGGAATCGAGACTCCCGGGATCGATGAACGCTGGTGCTGCGCACTCTTGTATTCCGGAGCAAGGTCATCATGCATTTATGCATCAGTGCGGAAGATAGTACTGACCACTGTCTCGCTGCTAATCTTCGAATGGTCAACGCGTACGGAGAAATTTATCAACAAACAAATATCGCACGCAATTTGCGTTATGTCGGTCTTCCAGCGTGTTTGGCCTTGAAAGTTGCGAATAAAATTGCGGTTTTTATGCGTGGCTATTTGCATAATTGTTTGAGGAGCAAACGTCTCTTGACGAAGCGGAATGAGAGAGAAAAGGGTATCTTACCGAAGAAGTGAATGAGTGCGCGGAAATGTGACTCCGCGTTCGGCCGAACAATGCCGAATCGTTGTGTTTGATAGATGCTCGAGTGCGCACGCGTGCTTCGTCTCGGTAATACGTGGAAAAGTTGATGGTCCGAGTGAGGGTCTCGTTTTACAGTCAGCCGAGGAGTTAAATGAGCCGAGCGTTGCGTATGATGCTTGTTCGGTCTTCGTGCGCATTCGAGGGTTTTTATCGCGACTGCGGGTAGACGTATGTACGGTGGAGCATTGAAAATGATGCGAAAACTTCTTTTTTTATTTATTGATGGTCGGTTTCACAGCTTCCAGCGATTGGCATACGGTTGGCTCACTAATATTTTTTGTAGATATAAAAATACAATTTTTCAATTGTAATTGTTAATTGCTCGAGGCTATAGTCAGTCTAGATCAAGAAAATATTTTTAAAAAATATCTTCATTGCACTTTATTGCGATGTTCGAATTCTGCCGTAAATTAAAACATTCCATCGGGCGAGTTTTAAGCCTGGATGACGAAAGAAGGTTCAACATTTGCCGGATCTTTTATTTTTTCTCTCAAATCGTGTTGTCGCCGCCAAAAATCATTGTCAGAGACGGTAATTGAGCGACGCCGCAGTCAGTGTCAAATTGATTTCAGGATCGTCGATCTCGAGTCCTTGAGTGATACGGTCAGGAATGTCCGGTCGTTATTGAATCACCGTTGACACGCGTCTAGATATCTCTTACGCAATTCCTCCCCCTCTCCATCGCCCCCCCCCCCCCGCCGCGTGTAATGTCCGTGACTGTTGAACACGTTGTACATCCGTGTCGTGTGTGAATCGATTCTCGCACTCGTTCGTTGATTGTAATTCGAATAACTTCATGTACGCGGTTTCCTCGTGTGTGTAGAATAATTCATAAATTCGTGAAAAGATTGAAGAGCGACCTTTGCAAACATTTCCAAACATATACAGTCCTCTCGAACGAACGCGAGCCACGGATTATCTTACGTTGCACGAAAACGTTCAGACGTCGATTTCGAGGTTTCGATGCGGGTGGCGCCTGGACCTTGGAAAGTCTCGACTTTCTCTGGCGTCGCTTACGATACCAATCGCCGGGTCGGCCATCGATCGTCGGACATATGAGCATTCCCCAACTCGGATTCGAACTTCTTGTGCGAGAACCCGGCGAACCGCGAGAGATGTATTATCATGTATGGATAGTCGAAGCACCTACCCCTTTAACCATCGTGGCGATCCATCAAAGTTTTTTGACAATTTTGACGTAATTTTTTTTTTTTTTACGATCGATCCGTTTCGGTCGAATTGAAAGTCAATACTTGATGAGGACGTCATCATGAGAGTAGGAGACGACGATATTTATTGATTGATTGTTTTGATATTAAGGTGTAGGTGAGCAATGTCACGCACGGAAATGAGACGACAGACTAACCGAAGGGTCGAACTGACCAACGTTTGCATTGGGTTGGATTCATCCGCGATCGGGAACCTTGTTTTTAGAAAACCGTGCAGTGATTGCCATCTTATAGTGCGACTTTACTACTAGCTAACTACTACTTCCTTCTCCCATATCAGTAGAGTTACGTCCCTCTGCAGTACCGGTAAAAACTGGTATATATTCACGAATGCGTTGAACAGAAGTACCTTGCACTCTTAAATTATCTTCTACGTATCGTCCACGCTGTCGCCACCTGAACGCTGGTTGGGTCGCAATTTCGTAAAATAATTTACATCTGATGGTTCTTCGTCCTTCGTCACGGTTTTCGATAGCCATGGACGTGGTTATGGTCGAACAAGGTCAAACGTGAGAGAGAGATTAAATTTTCTCGCGGAGATTCTACGGTCCGGCGAGGCCTTCGACTTGAACATTCTTCTGCCGGTGCAATCGAGTCTCCGGGGTAACATTCGTCGCCTCGTTATCCGTGAGGCAATCTCGATCTCGCGCGGATACTGGCTGCCATATTTCCAACGGCGTTACGGCTGTAACGTACGACTCCAGGAATATATCATTTTTTTATTTGTGACATTTGCGACTCATAATTTTATATGTATGAGGCTAATCGCGCCGTTTCGCCTGACTGAAACTCTTCTATCCACCGATGTGGTTGATGGTTTTATTAGTCAGTATCTTTAGTATCTTTCGTATCCTCGGACCTCACTGTTTGTTTCAGATTTCTTCGACTTCTCCCCCCCCCCCCCCCCATAACCTAAGTGTATGAATTTCTCATTGAACCTAACCAACCTGAATATATGAATCTTCTTAAAGATATATTAACCTAACAGAACCTAAGTATATCAATTCATTATCGGTATTGAAAAGGTTGTCGGTTAAATTACTCGACTCAGGAATCCGAATGAGATTTTCGTACCCCAGTCAGACATTAATTGAAAGTTACGTTCCACCGCTGTTCAATATCGTTCTTATCTGCTCACCAGATTAATTATCACATTGATCCTGTTTTCTTAGCGATTATGTAAACGTTACCGCCAGTGGTTTACCCGATTCACGTGACGTTTCGCGACGTTGGTTCGAGTGTGATATATTATTGTATACATATTCGCGCGATTCTCCCACGAGGCTTTATGGTGGTTACTGACAAACTTCGATGACACGAGTTCACGAGCTACCAACAGAGGAAGAGGACTGGGGACACGAGCGGAGCTCACCTATTGACACAGATTGCACGACTATATTCGCACCTCCTCCGTTTCATGTGTGGCATTGTGTTCGGCATTGTACGTGTATGCGCTTGAAGCACGGACTAAAATGCACTGTACGTCGATAACACAGAAAACGCGGAGTGTGCTGTACAGTCAGTTTATGATCCGTCGTATATCTGCAAGGGCGAGAGCTAAGCGTGCGACTGGATAAACTCGATATGCTACTGGCGGAGCTTGCGAACTCAACTGCGGGTCCAAGTGTGGGTGTCGTGCAAGTTTGACTCTCGTAAATACGTATATGGTATATACGTATGATATATAACACGTCATACACGTCATACGTGTATAAATATACGTCTTTGCGTATGTGTATATAAGGGTGGTTCTTATTTGGGTCACTTTCGAATTTCGATTGCGGTCGGGTCTTGATCGATTAAAAAAGAATAATCCTAAGGTTCGAGTTTCTTGTTTGGAATACGTGCAATTTATCTAATTTTTGGTCATGATATTGGCGGGGCGACTTATTATTCGTGGAAAATACGATACTATATGGAATTAACGCGTATGAACACTATCTTCATGAAAAAAATGTATCTATGGGTCATCTTATGCCACGTTCACGCCGTTCAGGACCCTCAGATATTCTAGTTATTTCAAAATTATTTCGATGAATTGAATGATCATCATCAGATGAACAGGGCAAACGCGCTGAGACATTACCCATATATGTAAAGTTTTTGGTCAAAGTCGGGTTCAAACCCGTCATAACTCTATGTGGTTTTGGATTTCAGTCGCCCTACCAATATAATTACTAAAAAAATAGAAAAAATGTATGTATTTCAAACTAGAAACAAGACTAGAAAGGTCAAATCAGGCTCAAATTTTTTTTAATCGCCTGAGACCTGCTCCCACTAAAAACTTGAAAATAATTCAAATAAAAACCAACCGAATATACATTGAAATACATGTATCTGATATTGTATAAGGTTCTCTCGATCGTATGCATAGGGGCTCATGTTAGAATAAAGAACGAAAACGTTGAAGGTATCGAATTGGTATTGGTAACTCAGCTTATGCCAAGTTTATGTCAGGGTTGTTACTCCTTTATATCTGTATGCTCGACGATTCTGCATCTCAATGAGGATCATACACACACGTCCTCCGGACCGTTGTGTAGGAACGGTTCACGGCTCTGCAGGGGTCATATGGTGTGGCATTCTTCGCGAACGCAACCGTAGCGCCCCGTCGTAGTTTCCAATGTACGTACACTGGACCGGGCCAGGGCCGTTCGGGCGACCGAACTGCACACTACCTAACCCATGAAGAAACGGGATGTGGCGCAAATATTTTATTACTCCGGCCAAGATTAACAGACCTCAGAACCTTGGCTCCGACTTTATCTTCGGCATAAAACTTTGAAAAAAAAACATATATTTCTGCCATTTCGGACTATCGATGTAAATATTTAAAATTAATCGTCAAAATTCTGAATTTATTTTTCAAAGGTACGTACAAAATAAAAAAATAAAACTGTACGTGTATGTTTTTTTCTTTTTACCATTTATTGATACAATTCTTATGAGGATGGACGTGGTTATAAATTTAAACCGTCGTATTTATAAGAATTGGAAATTCTTGTCGGCGATGGTGCGATGCGTTTGGTCAACATTTGAAATTTGATTTTTCTTTTTCCACGAAAACGACCGAATGTGAATCGATTTGCGCGGACTCGAACCATGAAAAATATGAGAAACTTCGAGAGCGGCTATGCGCCGACTGGCAAAATTATTTTTTGTTCGTGCCTCGGCGATCGTGGGCACGCTTCCTATCGTTGCGGTGGGTCCGGGGCGAACCAGGCAATATACGCGTGAGAATTTCGAGGGCGCGCGAGACTGACCCGTGAAAAGCGGTGAGGGTGTTTCGCGATCATATCCGCGAGCGTTTTTTTTTCCTGGCCGGTGAAGGCAGTTTCGAAATCCGCAATTCGTCCGAATACTTCCCTTCGATGCCGGGCAAAAACGAGTTTCCACCTCAAACGTTTCGAAGGTTACACACACGAGGTCGCCATGAACGATGGAAAAAATAACAATGAAAAAAAATCGTTCGGCGTCAATTGTACGAGAAATGTATTCATATAACGCGACTATTAAAGTCGTTTTCTATTTGCAGACCAACGTTGTAATGGGTCATACACTGGCTCGGTCTTCGAACCATCGCCGAGGGTATTTGAATTATTACATCAAGAGCAGCTGAGACACGCCTCGCGTTATTACTGCGGATCATTCGACACCAAACGTATTCTCTAATCCAACCAATTAATCTTCATCTCTGCTCTAGCACATGATCAACTATCTGAACGAATTTTCCACGAATACCGTTGTGAAAACTGAAAGTCGACAATCCGCACCAAAAGTTGTGACGAGAAGCCAGAAATATTTTAACATAATCAACTTGATTTAAAGGAAAAAAAATTGAATGAAACAAACGTATAACCTTCATAGTACAGTAGAACCCCTCTAATCGGAAAATATCGGGTCTCTTAATCCGATTGCAGGGCTTGCAGAAAAAATCTGAGCCACGCCTAGTCACAGTGCCGTATCTCAAAATGCCCCAACCCTACGATATTTTACAAGAGAAACGTCAAACGTTCAATAAAAAAGGTCGGGGGTTGCATTTTCCGCAAAGTACCGACTTTTGTCTCATGCCGTTCGGAATCGAGGGGTGCCGATCAGAGGTTTCCAAACACGGGGATGATGAAAATGACCCATACAGAAAGAAATAAACGATACAAACCTAACCGAATAAGTCCAACGAAGTTTTTTTATTCATAAGTTATAGAATATTTGAATCTTACCGATTGGCATCTTGAACAGTACCAAAAACTAGCCGTAACCTGGTGATTATTATTGTAAAAATCGATTTGTCCGCTGTAAAAAACCGTTCACTCATAGAATCAACGTAGAATCGTTATATCTCGAAAACTCGTTCTATGGACTTATTCGGTTTGGCCTCCGAACCACAGACAAAGAGTTTTGAAAGAAATTGAAGAGTACTGGGAGTACTAAATAATGCACATAGTCCCGAAGGCAAAAAGAATCTTCCGGTCGACGGGTGAGCTCAAAATATCAAACTTTTTTCGTTTTTCTCATTTTTATTTTTATATACATATATATATTCTTTTTATTCCTCTCGAACAAACTCCGTGTTTCTCGGTACCGTAAAGCATAGAAGCTTTTCCGGAAAAGCGATGCCGTAGCTCGCGTAAAAGCGGAGTTGGGGGATACAGGAAAAAAAAGTATAAAATGAAAGAAAGTAGAAAAGATTCAAGTGGTGAACTGCGCGATTGCCAAAGGCATTTTCCGTCATCAGTCGTCACGTTTCAGCAGCTCTTCTCGAGCCTCATCCCCATTTTTTCCGTGAGCTTTACGTCTGCCGTTCATATTTCTCTTTGCTCTTCTGTCACTCGTATCGAAAAAGAAAAGAAGACAGATGAAAAAATAAAATTGTTGCCGAAGTGGCGAGAAAAGTCGACGAATTACGGTTTGATTCTGATGGGTTCATGGCGGGGCTGATGGGTCCCTCGGACTAATGATTGGTGGACCTCGAATGAGAGACACGTTTCATGGATTAACGGTATCGTTGGCTGTTTCTTAATAGCAATTATGACGAAGGAAGTAACGCCAACGAAGGCGGAGGCGACGACGACGACGACTACGACGACGAACGCGACAACTATCAAGGATGAAGCGCGGGCGAGAGATGAATCCCGTCTTACACGGTGCAATTAAGATGACTCGATTAATTAATTCGTCGCTATTCGAGTGTAAGCCTATGTATGTACAGTCCGATGGTACGTATAAAGAGTCGAGCTTCGAGGATTGGCCATTGTGCTGACGGTCGTCAGCGCCACTGTGTCGTCACTGCCGCGTTGCCGCTCCGGGTTGGCCGTGACCTCCGCCCACCCCACGCTCTGTACTCTCCGGTACCGCTGCTGCTTCTGCTGCTTCTGCCGCTTCTGCTTCTGGTTCTACATCTGCTGCTGGGCCGCGGTGCCACTGCGGCTTCAATACATGGGCCAAGAGCTTGCGCGCCTGTCTCTCGCCCTGATAATTACCGAAAGGCTTTTTTACCCGCACACACGGTACGCCTCCGATATTTCCGTGGGTTGATTCTATTTTTCGTCCCATCGTATCCAATCTAGCCCACACCGAGCGTCCCACGACGTCGATCACTTCCGGGAGATCAATGCTATGGAACTGAGCGATTCGGCAGATTAAGTAATTTGACAGGTTCTTAAAGAACCATTTCTTATTTTGTCTTCTTGTTATCCGGGCTTTGATGCCGATTCTCACAGAGTTTGTAACTTAATGGCTTGGTATGCAAATCTCGTGTAACTTTGTGGAACGATAATGATTGTAATTGAATTTTATCGACTTTTCAAATTCGAATCGAATAGTTCGGGCGCTTGTTAATATTAATGGCACACTTGAGACTTACCATTTATTTTTTTAACTTCAATTTAAAAAAAAAACGAAACTTGGCTACCGCACCGCAATTTTCCGCGCACTCGCTACCTTCATCCATCAGCAGCGTCGTATAATTGTCCGACGTAAGACTGGTTATGTGACAGACATTTTTTTTTCGAACTTTGATCGAGAACGAATTTTTATTTCATCACTCACCAGTAGTGTCTGCTAATTTTCAAAAACTACATACAAATGAATAATAATGATGCTACATATGGAAATGAATGTCACAACTGACAAATATATAACAAGGATAAACGAATTACTCTTAGTTCGTTGATAGTATTTTTCTATAGTCTATAAAAAATAGTTTGAACGCAAAAAAACGGTCATGTACTAAATCGGTAATTTCTCTTATGCATCAATGCAAGTACATTCGTAGGAAGAGTGATAAATGAGTGAATAGGGTGACATTATATCTACCGGAAAAATTGATTTCAAATTGTCGACCAATTTCCGTCACCCGTTAATCAAATTCAAAATCTCCACATTAACTGCGGACCCTCTCAAAACAGTCCGATCGGAGTCAAACCTAGTTCCATGGTTTCCGATATTACATCCTTCAAATCCAACCCGCCGAAAAAAATGACCCGAGACATGGTACTGCCGGACCCACGAGGCCTGTTGCCGCGACAAAGCACCGCCGCCATACGGATAACGGTTATAGCACGAGCTCGGGCCATACTCGGGTCCATAAAGTAGATGGCTGCGCCGGCTTCTGATTATGTCAGCATCCTCTGTCAAACAATAGGCGACCCCGCGCGTTATTGTCTACCGCGCGCGGACTGCACGCGTGCACCTCTCTGTATCGTCGTCGCTCGCTCGGCAATCTCCACCGGCGTCGACCATCATCACATCCAACGTTGGGTACGACGTAGTCCGTCATTGGCCTCGCCGTACGGAGTTTACCGTTCCAACGTGATCGTTGCTAATCGACGCATTCGCCGCCGGTCCTGTATTATCGCGTTTCTATCTTATAGGCAGCCTTTACAGCTATATGCGCGGCCGGAGATGTACATGGACGAGTACATAGCCCGTTGTGTTACCCGACAAGCGACACGGAATGCATGAGGCTGCAACCTGTTAACCAGTTGCAACGCGCTGCACACGCACAATGTCGGGTTGCCGGCTGACTGGACCTATTCGACCGACCGCTCGGCGTACATCAGCCGGTAGATTATACCGACGGCAACGCGTCTAAACGCGAATCCGTGAATAGATCCTGGATACACGATCGAAAATAGAATCGACGGATCGACAGACGCGACGACCTTTCGGGTCAACGGGGATTTCTGAGTTACAGAGATGAGCTCGATTTAAATTCTTGGCTCATGAACATAGGAGAGATTGACTTCAATAATTTTGTGAAATTGTGAATAATTTCGACGAAAATTCAATCTTACCCGATGATTAATAATTTTTACATAAATCAATAATAAATATAATAATAATAATCATAATAATAATAATAATTATTATTATTATTATTATTTATGATTTTCAATCAATAATGTTTTCTTGTGAATTACTCGATTGACATTTAATTAATTCATTCGTTGAAAATCGATTTTTATTTTCAGACAAAAAAGTATTATTTTTCTCAGAAACAAGTAGACAGAAAAATAATCAGAACTTGTGTGAGGCCACAAGTGTCGGTTGGGCTTTTGGTTCGTGCGGTTAGTCTTGGATTAAGGCAAGAGGCAAGAGCGTCACTCGGAATTAAAATATTCGAGGGTCGACAAACTGCCGCGTTGGCAACGATAAGATATACATTTTATATATACTGTTCTGCAAATATAATGAGGTTTGCCGTGGGCCCTTTCCCCCTTTCTCAACACCCGAGAAGTGCGCGGACATTGGGTCAATGGTCGTCTCGAAATAAAATTATCGACGACACTTGAAGTTCACTTTCGGATAATTTTATCCGACGATTTCCGATCTTTCGATTCGAAAAATCGGTCTTTAAAAATAATCGGAGGTAAATATAGTAACAGTCGAATTGAAAGTACGTAAAGGCTTGGGTCCGACAATTGGAAATGACGCCGAGGAGGACAATAACGTTCAGAATATATTTAGTGGACGTACCGTCCATCAACTAGGTTAAAGGTCAAATCGGAAATAAATTCTGGAAGCTCTGTTTAATACGGTCCATAGGAATTCACAGTAAATCGTCATTGAAAGCGTCAAAATGCAATTTGTCGTTGGGTCTAAAAATTGCAATTAATGCTTCTTACACTTGTAAAGTTTTAAATGCAATCCGAAATGTTAGACGTTCTTCCCCGCAAGCTTAGAAAAATATCAGACAACATTGATCTAAGATGAATTCGTATTTGCCAATTTTACGAACAAACCAGAACGATATCAATATGCGATGGCCTATAGACGTGGAAATGAATTATGCATTGTATTAAGGAAAATACGATGAAGAATTCGAATGAAAAAATTCATTTCATACCGTATTATACGTCAAATCGTGGTTTTAAGCGTTCTCAAACCGTCAGGTACGACGAGACGTCCATAATGAAATTCAACAAAGAGAAGAATGTAATCCTATTAAAGAATTAAAGTGCCACGAGTGCTCCTCGCGTTGCAGCGCTAAGCTGAATCGTGTTGCAGAGTACGCAGTCAGCAACGAAAATGTCTGGGTAGATTTCACGTCGGTGTGGATCACACGGTTGCAACGACTGCGAAGCAATCACGTGTGGTTGTTGAATAAGTTTTTCGTAACCTTTTTTCCGAATTGCCAAGCAACGCTGATGCTCTTATTTCCCTTTGCTTCTATTTTTATCTTCGTCCGTTTTTCTTTCGACTGATAAATTGAATTCGGTCAAATTCGCACGTGCCACAAGTGTGGAGTGGATGGATCGGGGATATTGTCTTCACGAAACGGTTCTGCTAATTCGCACTAATTCTATTATCGCCTCTTGTTCGAAAGCTCTTTCCGGTCTCAAAGGAGTTTCTGCAACTCTCAGCTTGTTTGTTCACGGAGAGTCAAGTTCAAATGCTGACATTTCACTGCAATCTGCTTGAAAGTTGTTTTTTCATTCAATTTCTTTTTCATTCCTTAAATCAGAATAGTAATGAGTTTTATATTTCTATCTTATGATTGTCACTCTCTGTGTAAGATGAATATAAAATAATTCCGTACTCGCTCATTTATAACAAAATCGTGAAGATTATGTAGATTCATTTGTTGCGATGTAGTCAAAAAAAATGTAGAATATGACCAAGGTTTTGCAAACTTTTCCTATATGGCTAAATTTCGTTGACGACATTCTTGAAATAAATTCAAAAACGTGAGATCGCGGTTAAACCGACGAGGTACGGAACAGAAGCCCGATCGCTGGGGACAAAACCTTCCGGTAAATCGAGATAAACGTGAACCGTGTCGTCGTGATGTTGCTGCGTCTGTCGCTGTAGCTGGTGCATCAATAAACCGCGAATCTCGAAAAAAACTAGCCGTGAGCCCTCGCTCACCCCCTGCCATCATAGATATCGACTTTTTCACTCGACAATGCTGCCGGGACAGAAACCTTCAACTTGCAGAAACGATAAGACGTTTCTGCAATCGACAGAAAATCCTTCCTTGAACCTAGCTCTCTCTCTTCACATTTCCTCTCACAAATCTCACCCACAACTCCCTCGAAGCTACGGCCGTACATATATATGAGGTGTTTTACGGAAAACGAGACGCTTTGCACAGTTGACTAAAAAAAATATCCCCTACAATTTTTCGAATTCATATACGTAGAAAATAGAGAATTGCTTCTTGTAACAAATATAAATAATATACATATATATATTTATATGCATATATAGAGATTATGGTGATCATTATTTAAGTTATTTTCTAATTTTTATTGCGAGAAGGTCTCAATCGATTACAATGAAGCAATTTATGTTGAATCTGGTTTCCTAGTCCCCTTGATCGGTATGCATTTTCTGCGTTTTCTATTGCATTCACGGGTAAATGGCCGGAGGGGGGGGGGGGGGGGGAGTCGTTAGTAGAACTATCGAGGAACGTATAAACCGTTATGCGAGGTGAGCTCTCAATGTGGAGTAGTAATTACCGGGGTAACCGATCCACTGCACGCCAGCCGGGTCTACGTATGCGCAATAAACGTTTAGCATTTAATGACACAGTACTTTGCAAGAAAGTAAGAGAGCAAAAAACTAACCAATGGGTCTTTAATGACCTTAAATGCTTCGAGTTATTGTCTGCAATGTGACTCATAATCACTTAGAATATTCTTTTTTCGATTTGCGATCAACGACACACGATTTTACAAGGAAGTTAAGAAATAAAAAAGTAGGCAGTGAGTCTTAGGGACGTTGAGTGCGTTTCGTTATCGTCTCATTGAAATTTATAGTGGCTTAGAACCTTCGTTTTTCGATTTCTCGATCAATTTACTACAAGAATCCGTCGTTCGGTATTTTCGCCTTTCACATTCGACGACTCGATTTGCCGAAGAAATTATTTTCGAACAAAAATAGTGCTGACAGTTTTCTGTTTATTTCCAAACCCGAGTTGGTTAATTTGAGTAATTTCGAGAGAAACCCGATCGAGGTCGACTCACAATGTATCTTGATGCATCGATACCGCTACGGAACGTCCGGAATGGTCTTGGGTGCTAAATATCTCGTTGCTCGTTAATTAACGAGGCTTGGAGACCTTCAATTAGTCCACGAATCCGATGAATCTCTGTCGGACGCGTGCGACACTTCCTCTCGTACGACGATTTATACTCATGCGAAAATCGATTTTCGCTGTGGCTGACAAGATACGGCATTGCTTCGAAGCATGAGCTACTGAGAGTGGGACTATTGAAAGACCGAAGATCCATACGTCCCGCCTCATCTGGATAATCGTTTTCCGATTATCCAGATTTCAGTGTACATAGAAATCCAATTGTTGAAACAACACGTATTTTCGCAAATTAATTATTTTTCAATGCAACATTGAAAAAAATATCAGGGCAGAATGCTGCAATGTTAATTCGATTTTTTAAATTCAGAAATCATTGACGTATCTGCGATTTCCGATGGCGGATTCCACGTTCCGATAAAAAACCTGAAACGTCATTGAAAAGTTTCGACGCAGCAGCGAATAAGTCTGTCGGAAGCTGCGAGTTTTGCGTAATTCGCCGCAGCAGCCTGACAGCAGATCCGCGATTCCGCAAGTTGGAAGGATAAAGCTCGTTGAAGCGTGTGACTTGAATGTGCGCACGTGTGCGATATCAAGAGAATAGCTCGGCCAATAAACCTACATACACGTATAGATATAACATCCCGAAGAAACGAGTATAGCGCGAGGAGTCTAAATTGAGATTAATTCCGAGAATCCGTTGCGAGACCGGCGGAAGTGGAGCCGGCAGGCGGAGGAAAAGAAAGCTCGCGAAGATTGCACGTTCGGCCATGCCCCCACGTTCGACGCAGTTTGCTGCACCGATATACATTTTTTTTTTTTCGAACCCACTAAAGTTGGTAATTGGATATCGTAGAAGCGCGATGCTCGGATAAGAAAAAAACAATAAAATACGAATGAAAAACAAAATCATAAAATGGATGCGTCCGAAGAATTGGAGCATAACATTCTTTGCGGCAAACCGAATGTTTTGTAAAATTGAAAATCGAAAATGTGGAATTTGAAATTGTTGTAATGTTCGACTTAGTTTTGGATATTAGTTTTACTTTGTGTACTAGAAGTGGAATGGTGAAGAGCTTGGTGAGCTCGCAGCCTTTTCAGATAAATAATCGTCTTGCTCTGCACTGAAAAGAAAAATAATGTCATTGATTGTAAAAACAACAATTAGCTTAGGGGTTGCGACAATGACTCTTGTTTATTGCAACTCTATTTATAATTCCTAGAATTATTCTATATCCGATCGATAGGATGAAATGTTTTCTTAAACCCTTATTAGTTATTGTCGCAATCTCATATACAATTGCGATAATTATAAGCGAAACGTTGAATGACAAAGCGTTAAAACACTAATTGTTAGTAGCTTGCGAGCGTCTTTTTTCATTGATTTTTAACTCTCTCAATCAATGTTGTATTCTTTTTCTGTGATATCTTTTCAAAATCGATTCCACGATGCGATTTAAAAAAAACCAGTATATAGGTTACTCTCATAAACCGCGAATGCGCAATCGTTAATACAAGACGGGGCCTCGTGTTTTTTGGCGCGCACGAGCCCGTAAATTACGATTTGCCCGTAAATTTGATTAATTTGTTGACGTACTCTCGGGGGAATTGTCGAGTAGTTTCGACGGACGCTGCTGATGTCGTCGCGATGCCGCTGAGCTATCATCAGCGTGGTTCCGCCGTTTCGCATTCGATATATATATTCGTCGACACTACGGACTGCGTCTCATTTTCGTGTCGCAAGGGAAAATGGTATTCCGCGAAAAGCGGCAAAGCCGGAAGATGGAAGAGAAGAACGCGGCTCGCTGCGGCAGAAATTAGCATTTGGCTGGCGAGACCGCCGGGAGTGGCATCAGAAGCCTGCGTTGTGCAGTAAAGGAAATAGCTCTAAATGTTAGTGTAGGCATCCAAAGAAGACTTCAATATGATGCCTAGGACAACGAAAAAAAAGTGAAACGCTTCACAAAGCTACACCAACGAGGAAATGATTCTCGAGGGAATTTTGGACAGGACATTCCGGGATTTCGCAACGAAGCTATCGACTGATTTCATTTTTTGTGAATTTTCAACGATTTTCTTCGTAATGTCGGTTCAAGTAGATTTAATGCGTATTTTTTCATGATTTAACGAGTGAACGTAGCTCTCCGAGGATTCCTCTACTAGGAAAATATATATCCCAGTGAGAGAAAAATCCGGTAGAGCGTTATTATACTTCGTCGTACACGTTTTGAAAGACGTCAAAAGCAATATGACGATTCGCTGAATCCCGTAGTCTCATCTCGTCTCGAGTACTTATTGCCTGTCGGCACGTTAAACCCCGAGATAACAACTATTCTTTGGTGTCCTACATGCTACAGAGTATTCCAGATACAATAACAGTTACCCTGTTTCCGCTTGAATACGCAATATCGACGATCGACTTATCCTGAAAAAGGATTTCGTCTTGAATATGAGAACGAGAGACACGTAGAGTCGAGGCGTCGTCTCAGGTGAAGAGCTTTCACGACGAAGAAGCAACGGTCGAGAGACTGGAAGCGAACGAGAAAAGAGAGTGGAGGCTGAGGCCAATTGCCCAAGGGGCGTTAAAACGTGAACTGCGTGCACTCGTGCGAGAGCCCTTCGAGGTAGCAGAGCTTAAAAAGACAATCCACCATCTTATGGCCGATGATCTTCGACCAACCGTCATTCCTTCGGTTGACGACATCGTGACCTCAGCGTTCATTCGATGCCCGTCAAACCGCGCAAATTCCCAACCACGGAAGATTTTCCGGGATAGAACTGTTGTTCTAATTTTCTCGACAATCCCAGCGTGAAAATCGAAAAGGAAAGAAAACAAAGAAATACCGTAGAATTCTGTTAATAGATTTGGATTGGCGGTGGCGGAGCGGCGGAGTGTTGATGGCATGGCGTCGGTGTTTCCGCGCACGAACCGGAAACCGAGAGACTAGCAGCTCGCCCTGTTTCGAATTTATTATTCCCAGCCAAGTTAACGTGCTTCGTCCGTTCGTGTATGGATTCTTAACCATTTCCCTCCTTCCCTGCTTCTCTGTGGCCCGATCAGAGCCCTTCCGCCTCTGTGGCGGTATCCCAGGTCTATATAATTTCAGGGTTTTAGGTTTTAGCACGCCATTATGTGCCTCGCGATTGTTGGTCGCGGTCGGTTGCGTGCCTCCATGGCGTAACTCGTGTCTTTGCTCGTTTCGGTAGATGCGAAATCTCGATTAAGAGGTACTTTTTTTTAAAGATTTTGTTGTGAGCGCTCGTGAAATACGTTTGCGAGGGTAGTTTCATGACGGAATAGATTATGGTCGTTGGCACATCTAGCCGAACCATTTTATCGACGTACTCGCAACTGCGTTCCATTATTCTCAATAAAGTAATGAAAAAATGTATTTTTCTTTCCTACTTGATGGAACAATATTTTTCGTTTGTTTTTTTTCTATTCATCGAGGTAACGCCGTCTGAAAGGATTCCGTTATTATTTTTAATAACGTGATAGTGACTGAAATAGTTAGATTAGCGTTGAGAAAAATGAAATTGCCATCATCAACTCAACAGAATAATCTGAACAAATTTTTGTCAAGAAAAACTGTTCGAACTCGGGATTATAGGGTGGTAAATTTCAACGATTTTCGATAAGGTTGCGCATCGTCGCGCAGTTTGTTGAGGCAAGGAGCGACGGACAAAAGACTTCGGTGCCTCGTTGATGGTGGAATAGGTCCCTTGGGGCGCTGAAGCAGCCGGAGCAGCGTCGGCCTTATAACGTTAAAAGTACGAAGGGTGGCGAAGCCCATGCAACGTTCCCGTTGGATGGTCGAGGTTATTAGGTCGAAAAGTCGGCCAACCTTACAGCTGCAGCACACTGTGGAATATGCAGCGTAGTTGGTCCCTTTTGAGAGCCTGCTTATAGAAACGTTCAGAAAAATCGCCATTCTTGTTTACCGTCTTTTCGTTCATCTTTTTTTTACTCTTTGCTTTTTTTTTTAGGGTTCCGTACCTGTAAATAGTAATAACGGAAACCTTATAGGACTCGTTTGTTTGTTCGGACCCCGTTTCACCGTGAAAACCTAGAGGGTGCCTCCCGTAGACTTAAAATCTTGAAATACGACACGAAGAAAGGTCTTATAGTAGAAGTAACAGAAAAAATACGAAAATCATAAATTTGCAATTTTATTGACAATTATTATTGTCCATTGTTTTTTGCTCGCTGATCACCAAAACCCATAGGGTACTTCTGGTCAACCTAGTATCTTAATTATTTACTAACTTTTCACTAAATGATCGTCATAGTGTTCACGGTATTCCCGGTTGATCTAAAAATTTCAAATTTGGTGCAAAGTATCGTATTATACAGTATTTTCTCAGCTATTACAAACAAATATGGTTTAAATTGAATAGATAATTATAAACTGACTTCATATTAAGTTTTGCAATAATCAAACCGCAGGGAACCCTCCGAGGGGAGTCAGACTCGCACTTGACCCACCTTAGTTTCACGCGCTTCCACTCTTCGCGCCTTGACTCTTTCCCGATCACTCGAATCTGGAGCTGCGCGCGTTATCGCCACCAACGACTCTCGTACTCGCACAGAAGCGTACAATTTTTTTCTTTTTTCGGCCTCTCAAATTTTCTCTTGACATCTCGTTGCGGGAAGCATATGATACTCACATTTTTGAACGAACCCCGTGGGACCACCTGTTGTGCAAAGCTTTACCGACCGCGTCGAATACACCCCGTGCGCATCGTCGACAAGAACCATCCACCAAGTGGTCTTTATCTTTGTTTTGTTTTCTTTTCTTTTTTTTTCCACCTTTATTTTTTATTTATTTATTCCTTTGCTTCTCCGTGCCGTGCACACCAATTAAGACGGCCTCGTCTCGGCGCGCAACTATAAAGAATTATAATTAGCCCGGAAACTGTAACAGAAGCTGGAGAGACCACATTTCAGCAGGGACATTTTATGTCCTCGGTTACCTCCAAAACGTATATTACTCGGTCTTTTTTCTGGGTGGAGAATAATATTCTGATATATTTAACATTTCAGCCGGACGAAATATTCTTTTTCGTCATTCATAACGATAACATTTTTTTTCTGGGACTTTGTGAATCTACAAGCAGCGAGAACCTGTCGATTCAAGGTTGCTGCAGATTATTTACCATTTTTTATGGAAAATAATTCGATTGCACTTTTAGAATTGAAGCGGTGCATGGAAGACTTTTTGCGATCATCGATTTTATATTATATTTAATGAATATAACATGAATATTTCATATTAATATATGAGAAGATAATTTTTTTAAAACCATCTTTTGTACAACAATCAAAAAACGTTGTATGAATGTTTTAAATAGTTTATATCTGCAATTGGAAACGAAAACTGAGTTAACCGTTGGCTCGGAATTTTTTTCATTGCAGATTCTATTGGGATCTCTGTATGCTGTTACTCCTAGTGGCGAATCTCATTATTTTGCCAGTCGCCATTAGTTTTTTCAATGACGATCTGAGCACCCGGTGGATAGCCTTCAACTGCCTTTCGGACACGATATTCCTCATAGACATCGTCGTCAACTTCAGAACGGGTGAGTAAAAATCGACGTTACCAGTGGTTTACGATCCATTTAATGGCCGATCGTTGCGCAGCAACGGCGAGCAGCGATACACAACCGAGATATATATCCAAACCGCATCTTTATCGCTGCGGTCCACACGTGCCTCAACGGTGCCTTCGCGGGCTCGTGTGGCAAACGGGCGTAGTTCAATTAAAAGCAACATACTCGCGTCGTAAGTTCTAAGCTCTCGAGCGACAATAATTTCGCTCGGACGCTGCGAAAACGCATGAAACTGAATACTTGTTTCCTAGTGGCACAGCGGAGAGTGTGTTACCCGCCGACGATGGAATTTCTTGCTTGCGATGCAGCGGGTACATGTCTCGAACAATTTGTTTTCAAAACAACTCATCACCATCAACGCCAAGAAGCTGGAAATTGAAATTTTAAGGAAAACAAGAAGAATACATTAATTCTGTATGAAATAAATCTAATTAAATTGCACGGAAACAAAAACGCAATCCCCAACGGTTCTAAAGAACCTACACCTTAACTTAAATCTGAATCTGGAGAACCGGGAGAACCTGAACGTAAAATTATAGAAGATAAACCTAATTTTCTTGAACTTATACCGAAACTTACCGTAAAGAGACATACGCAAAAGCTCAATAACCTAAACCTGAAACTAAACCTGAAGGACATTTCGTGCTGTAAATGTCTTGACACAAATTGTAGATGATAACAGTCTACTTCAACAGGAGTTGTCGGGTTTTTCTGTCGCCAGGCGTATTGAATTGTCGAAATTAACTTTTTAGACTTCGGTTGTGGATCCTCCTAAGAAGTTCGACATAATTTTGAGATTTATACGAACCAATTGTTGTTCCCTTGAAAAATAATTTTTAAAAACAAACCTCAACAATCTTCATCGATGAAAAATCAATCAAATCGATTATCGAGCCTCGTATCAGTGACAAGAAGAGAAACAGCGTCAGCGGCGATCCGCGAAGCAGGAGCGATGGCATGTAGCCAGCGAAATATGGTAGCCCTTCGTTCTCGGGATGATGTAGGGTTCGGGAGAGTAGCCGTCGCGTCACGAAACAGCTCCCTCGGGAACTCCTTGGGAACATCAGCTCGGTCGATGAGTCAACACGCGATATGATAAACGATACGGTTGGTGGCAATGTGCCGTTGATCAGCCGCCTTACATGTTTCAATAAGCTCTTGAATCATATCTGCCAGAAAGAAGCCAAGCCGGTGCCGGTAGTTAAACCTTAGCAGATGGCTCCAAGTGCCAATGACTGTAACATTATTTCTCACGTTCACGAAATTCCATGTCTATTTCCACCTCGCTGCCGCGTACCGCGACTTCGGCGAATCAATGAGCCCAGAGCTGCAACGAAGTACCTTCGCACTTGCCGTCGCGTAGAAAAATTCTCGATGAAATTGAAAAAAAATTTGGTTTTTTTAACGGCCGAATATAAAAAGTTTTTTTTTTGCTCGTTAACTACGGGTTGGCCTCAGATGTTGCTTATTATCGTTACAGGCATAATGCAGCAGGACAACGCGGAGCAGGTGATACTGGATCCGAAGTTGATAGCGAAACACTACCTCAGGACTTGGTTCTTTCTCGACCTCATCTCCTCCATACCGCTAGATTACATATTCCTCATATTTAATCAAGTAAGTGAGAAGACCGAGGAAAACCAACAGACTCTGCCGCTTTTTCCGCGTTTCATCAACGCAAAAGAATCTTTCCTTATTCTCGTTCTCACATCCTTCGTCTCTCAGCGTCTTGCGCTTTCATCTCTTTAATTTGTATCACAGACTGCGTGCTTGATTTTTTTTTCCATCCGCAAGTCAGGGACACGCTGTTTTTCATTAAAAATGTATCCAACGTTTGTGCAAACGTTCTGTAACTCTTCGTGTGACAGCTAGCACGTCAGTCGCGAATGTGATTGAATTTTGAGATGCAAATAATTTATTCAATTCGTTGATTCCCAGTTTCAGGACTTCAGCGAGTCTTTCCAAATCCTGCACGCTGGTCGTGCCCTTAGAATCCTCAGGCTGGCTAAGCTACTTTCACTCGTCAGGCTACTTCGATTATCGAGACTGGTGCGATATGTCTCGCAGTGGGAAGAAGTCTATGTAAGTATCCATCACTTCTCAATGCTTTTTTTTCTCAACAATTACTATCATAATTATCGTGACTATTATATCGATTCTTTTCTTCAATATATTATACTATTCCCAATGACTATAGTTGTCCACATTATCCGAACCTTCGTGTACTATTCAATTCGTGCAACAAAACAAAACAACAACAAAATAAAAATTGCGTCCCAACGCGAACGATCGCTGTTTGATGATAAAACGGTTAAGTGTCAGCACATTGACTCGAAAAAAAAAAATCTCCAGATAGCTCGAACGATCTTCGGGTAAGCTTTGTGTTTTTTTTTTTTTCAATCGGGTACCGGAATTTTTTTTCGGAACAAAAATACCCGAATACTCGACACTCCCCGGGAAGTATTGATTTTGGGGAGCAATTTGCAACACCATACAATATTTTGTTCGAATTTTTGTGGTTTCGCGATTTTTTTTTTTTTCGTCTAGGTGAGTAAACAGCGTCGCAGACCAAGAAGCGCTGTTGTAGAAGAAATATGAATAGGATTCGATCGAATAACGTTTATTTGCTTGTCGCGATGGAAAAATGTTCGACGGGCAAAGTCTCGAATTCTCTCTAAACTGTTGGTTAGAAAGCTTTTGATTCGCTTTGTTTCGTTAGCGCTAAAACCACGGCTCGTGGTACAGACCAACGAATCAATCAGGCTTTCACACCGTTCAAGCACGGCACACAATGTGAACGGCGTTATTCTCATTTTACAAACACAAAACCACCGTTCTGACGATAAACGAAGCGTTTTTAGGTTATTTTTTTCTTTTTTTCATATTTATTTGTCTTTGTGTTTTTTTATATCGACGGGGCACGTGCGCCATTGTCCCCCAAGCTACTCTAGTTTTCGTCTTCAAGGTGAAAAAAGCTCGTTTTCTTTCTCTCTCTACACATACACACACACACACACACATATACAGGTTGTATCGCGTCTTAAAAATCTGTCGAGGCGGGAAAAAACGATATACGCGAGAAAGAAAAGTTGGAGAAAACCGAGAATACCGAGAGAGAACTCAAAAATTCTCAACAACCACTTTGCAGAGTTCGAAGTAACACCGGGTTTGCACTTATCCCGAGCTTGCACACACGTACACACACACACGCGCACGCCCGCGTGAAAACGCGTACTCGATAAGTTTTGACGGTCGAGAAACTTAAGAACCGTGTGCGAATGGCAACGATAATGATGGTTGATGATGCACCGTTGAAATTTAACGGTTGAAAAAGCTGGACGATGGATCGTTTCGTGGATTGATTAATGGAAAAACAAGAGCTACCTTATGACGTCGGAATAATAATAACCTCCGATCTTCGATATAACAGTAATAATATTTGTGCTTTAGAGGCAAAACTGAATAAGTCTATAAAACGTGTTTTCGAAATATGAAGATCGGCGAAAAATCGATTTGTATTATGCATCAACTATCAAGTTACAACACGGCATCGCCGCGACTCGAAACGTCGCTTACAGTCCAAATTACAAGAATCTCACTTAACCTAAACTTCCGCAAAATGCAGTTCTTCAGTTTTGCCTCCAAGCCTCTGATATACGTATACGAAGCTCGTAAAACATTTCACATCTCGTTCATCACCTCATTTGTTACGTTGCGTTATTTATCGTTCCCTTTCAATTAGCCAATCCCGAGGTCGTGTATCAAACTACAACTCGAGCGTTCGCGCACTTTCGTACAAATTTCATTAAAATAAATATCCTCAAAATTAATTGATCGAAACATTCTCCGCAGCTGTTAATCATTTTCTACACGATAATCAAAATACCAAAAAAACATTTCTCCAGAAAAATCTATCGTAAAATTGAAATTGTTTACAATCATTTCGTATAATTAAGCATTCCACGTTTATTCGTGAATAAAGATTTTCGTTAAATAAGTAGAACGTTTCGAGTAACGGAGACGGTCACATTTATTCAGTAGAGAAATGCAATGCGGCGTACGGGAACGTCGTTGGGACACACAACGGTCACGGAAAAAGCTTTTCGCGGTTGTGTTATAGAGGATAGAACGGGACGTTGAGCGGATACATACGTACATACGCCGGGCTTTTCCCAACACAGTAGAGTTTCTCGCGTCAACATCACTCTGTACGTTGAAAACGTTACACGAACTGCGCCGGTATTGGAACACCGCGAACGCGAACGAGCTTTTGTGCTGAGCCTGGGTTTTAGCGTGACCAGACCCAGGAACCAGCAGCAACGGGCGGCCCTTTACTCTTTGCGGCCGCAAACCGACACGGATTTTCCGCCACCGAGAGACACAATATTACATATGAATGCGCGAGGACTTTTGCTCGCACGGTCGGCCTACGGAAAATTCCGTCCGAATCATTTGAAAATCACAATCACCATTTCACTGCGGAAAAAAACTAGATCGGGCGAAAGAAACGAAGGAACAAACGCAACGAAACAAAATAAAATGAAATAGAATCAAGTGCATTACAATGGAATGTACGTGATGTAATTTAGTTGCCGATGTGACAGCTTTCACGCCGTGACGTTGGCGATCATCAATCATCCTTATCGGTGTCGCTATACCGCCGCGAAACCCGGCGAAATTCACGAGTACTTTCGTGAAGAGTCGTTTGGGAAAGTAATTACGACGGTGACAAATGCGCGGAACTGTAGATTCAATGCCATACGAGAGAACCGATTTTTCTTTTTTTTTTTTTTTTTATCAATCTCAAAATACGTTCTTCGCGGTGCAACAAGAAAATCGACGACATCGGGAAAATTTTTATCGACGCGGCACTGTTGTTTTGGATTTAAGTTTGTCCGCCCCCTCTGCCCCGGTCCCCGCAGTTGTAGCGTTTCACGAACTTTGAATAATATTATCGTTATAATTATCTATTTGTGTCGTTTTACTATTAGTGCGCTCATTCATATTATTATATACATCAGCTGCACCGTTTATCACACTATATATTTGATATTCAACGACGCAAATTCGTTCACGTATTAATCACGATCGCCCGTGCACTGTCACCCATGTCCGTTCGCCTATAATGTTGCAATTATTATCACTATTATGATTATTATTGTCACTATTATTATAATTATTATGATTATTATTATTATTATTATTATTATTGCTATTATTGTTGTTATTATTATCCTTATCGTTACCGTTATTATTTTTTATTGTTATTATCATGATTATTGAACCACGAACCACACCGCTGCTGTCGCAAAATCCGCACTTCCGTTGATCCAACGACCAAAAAATTTTTCACCGATTTCCAAAACCCTCCCAGTAGTGTTCCCCAGAAGGAAATAAAAATAAAGCAGAATACAACCATCGAGATCCACACCGAAGTAGATAATCGAATCGAATAAAAAATAATACATGAATAAATAAATAATCGTAAATTTAGGAACAAATAAATGAAAAATTTACATACATCAGAACAAAAAAAAAATGAAAAATTTATGAATAACCAAGACAGATTGTAATGGATTGCGTTGTGGGCATTGCGAACACGTTTCGAATGGGTTTGCAGATCCCCCTTTATCAACAGCCGGAGAGGCACTACGAGAGACGGGCTACACCGCCCCAACCAGACCGAACGAGCAAGGTGTGCCTGCCTAGTAACCCCGAAAATCAAGGCCAATTGCCCTTTCTTGATTGAAGCGTTCGTTAACTTAAAATTAATGTTTCTACGTTTTACGCTAGATACATATATATCTATATATCATTATTGTGGACCGTGTTATATCGTCTTTCTTCTATTTTTTCGTATTACTACTATTGAAGATTTGTTTTTTTTTTGTATTTTTTTTTTCATGGTTTTTATTTTACGAATTAGAGAAATTGCATAGAGTTTAATCGTCGAAGTCTGCGCAAGGAGACGATCGTACCAGAGTCCATAGTGTCCCAGTAAATAATTGAGCTCGCGGATCACGATCAAGAGCCTCGAATAATTTATTTGTTGGTTTGTTTTTTTTTGTTGTTTTTTTTTGTTGCTACGCTTGTTTCGCTTTTTGTTGGTTTGGTTGCCGTTCTCGTATCTGCTGTTAAAATCGGTGAATCGTTACCTCTGTCTCGCAATAACTTTCTCGGATAACTTTTTTTTTTCTTAAATTTCAATCTAAAGAAAAAATGTTTTAATTTTTTTTTTTAAATTAAATCTATAATCGATTAAAGGAATTTTATGCCTCCCTTACACTCTTGATCGGGTCTGCTTGTCGAAACCCCGTAGTCGAGCTCATAAATATGTACTAGAGTGTGCACCGTGCATCGTGAAGGAAACCACAGATTAAAAAGAAATAACCCGCTCTACTGACAGTGCGATGAGAAAGGCGTGAGTTTGAGTCCCAAATAAATTCGTTTTTTTTTTTTTTTTTCGTCTTCGTTTGGTCGACTCGGGCTCCGCGCTTGGTATAGTTCGCATCCTTGCAATTTCAATGAGAACGATTTGTTGATTGACATGTTTGTCACATATTGTTGGATCGTCGGGTTTTGTTGGAAGTTTCCTCGAACGTAGCTTCCATTGTCAGCTCCGTTATTTCGTATAGATTCACCGCTGTGCTCTTCGTGTCGAATAACCATCGAACTCCGATCGAAAACATTGATCGATTCGAATAGAATTTTGACAATGAACAAAGCAGCGACGGTTGAAAAATTTGAAAAATTTTATGTTTAAAAAAAATGAAATCATTATTCGACACGAAGTGGACTCACGGTCGAGACAGAGAATTATTGTTTGGTCCGATCGTAGGTCTGCTTGTGAGTGTTAGGTGTACAAACCTTGTTTGCCCGAAAATTTTATTGGCAATGTGCCCGTGATCGGTATATGTGTGTCCCCAATTTTTCCTCCACGAATCGTTTTGTTTGTTTTCTTATCCGTTCTATCATCGAGTATCCAGTTTGGAACTTCCTCCTATCCTCGTTGTTTCGTATTTGAATTTTCGTTTTTTTTTTTTTTTTTCAATATATATTTTTCGTTGTTGCCAAACTTTTCATTAACCCGAACCATTATTTCCTGCTTGATGCCTCGTGTCATTATGCCGCTTGAAATTATATTCGTTGAACCGATAAATCGTTACTGTTTTACACCATTTATATTTTCGCACAGAAGAGCGCACAGGGAAAGGCTGCGGGTGATCCCGACCGCAGCCAAAAGAGCAACAGCTTATTTCCTCGTGTTTGTTTTTATCTATTAGCTGTATAGTATTTGATTTACGCACGCAGCGCACTGATCATTTTTTTCGTTCGTCGCTCTTCATCTTCCCAAATGTTTCAATTTTCGTTTCTTTTCTTCGTTGGAATTTTTGCGAAGCGAAAATACGTTCGTCTACGTTTATCGTTCGACGTCGTTCAATGGCTTTTTCTCGATTCTAACTGTTACTGAAACCAATACACACGAGAAGGCTTGATAGCTTGCAGTGCACAGAGTCGTACGAAATATGTCAAAAATAATTGCAAAAAATTCAAACTATTAAAAATAATTTACGAAACAATAATCACGAAGAATATGAAAATACCTAGAGATTTAATTCAACGAACCTTGGCTACATCTGTGTCGAAATGAAAATTCGAACCTTTTTATCGAATCAAAAATATATACAGACACAAATGTATAGTTTTTATATTCTTCAAAACAAAAACAAATAAATTCCAAAACGATTGATCAAAATATTCGCGATTTCGCGTCTTCAACGTCCTCCGTAAAATGGGCGTCTTCAATCATTCGAATACGACCGGCGCAGCGCCTGGCAACCTCATTATCTCGAAGTTTGGAGATTAAATCGATGAGCCGTCTCGTCCGTTAGGCGTTAATCAATTACGCGTTGACACACACCGCCCGGCAAGGTAACAAAGTAGATACGTGCGTCACATACATAACGGGCATAAACGATCATTAATTACACACATTAGAACGTGATATAGAGCGTGTGTGGGCCGTTCGGGTTTTCGCGCTATTCTCCGGCTCGCATCACTCGCCACACCATAACCGTCAAATAAAAAGAGCAAAAGGGAACAAAAAATGTTTTTTTTTTTTTAAAAAGCATTCCAGCAGTACCGAGGGTTGTAGGTCCCGCGAGAGCCGTGACTAATCGCACGTGAAGTGAATCACGCAACATACGCCATACGCCAACGCAATTTTTTTTTTTTTTCATTACACGACACGCGTCGCGATCGCGATATCACCCAAACGATGAATATACGTCGCAATACGGTGCTTCGCTCCTACACCGATCGTTTGAACAAACGCACCGGGGACATATTTAATATTAATTATTCCATCATCGTTCTTGCGCTTGGCTCGCTAATGACTTTCGGCTCTCTTTCTCCATCCGACTACCACTTCTAGTCAAGACGTAGAAAGAAAAAAAAAACACCGCTCGAGATCCACTCGTTAATTCATTTAAATAAACGGAACCGAAGCGCCGAAGTCTCGAGTCGTATGGATGACGGCTCCGACGTCCATTGAAATTCCCACTGACGCCGGTTGACTTTTGACGGTGAACAAACAACGAGTTTTCGATCAATGAGAAAAGAATCGAGAGTCGGGGCTCTCGACGCCAACCGGGAAATTGCTCACGAGCGTCGTTTATTCGAATTTAACGTATTTGAGGGGGCTTTGGAATAATGATTTGATTCGAGACCCCTATACTTCACGAAATTCTTTTATTTTGAGAAATTGTTTTTATTGGAAAATTCATTTTTATTAAAAAATTATTGTTATACCAAAATTTATTCTTGTTGCAAATTTGATTATTACTCGAAAATTGCTTTTCGCCGATAGATGAGAAGTCTTCTGATTAATATTATTTTTATTACGACTTTTCCGGAAGATTATTCAAAATTAAGATAACAAAACTAAGAAAAAATTAATTCAGTGGAAAAAGAATAAGTATTATTTAACTAAACAGTACGTTCCCATAGAAGTTCCTTCAAATTTGTTTTTTTTTCTCTGTTATAACAACAAAATTCTGTGAGATAGAGTCTCGAGGGAAAAATCGCATCTGATCCTCAACCATCCATCTATTCGTTCTCAACGAGGCGCCGCAATCATTAAAGTCCTTTACCACTGCGATCGCGTACCAAGAGGGATACGAAGCTTCCCCGCAGGGCTTTTGAAACCGCGAAACGCCGCTTCTATCTCAGTTATATCGGGCGTAGAACTGAAGTCACTCTATTTTTAGACGAAGCCGCGGGCCGATAAATATTTATGCGCGCGATCGCCGTCGGGCGCACGTTTTCGCTGCATCATCAGAACGATCGGGCATCTAAACACCTATTAGCGCACTCGACGGGGTAAATGGAGACGGAGCAAACTCTCGGAACACACCAACTCCAAAGTCAGCCTCACCGGCCACCGATTAGGAATCGATCGCGTCGTTTAGGATAAAAAAAAAAACAAAACGAAACAAAAACTAAGAAATTGAAGATTTTCCTTTGCATAGACATTTTCTTTTTATCAATTTTGTTTCGAGTGCCGGAAGGATGACTTGAAAACTTCATAGAACAGTGGTTTTATTTGAAAATTTAGTGGGAAAGTTTTTTAAATTTCTTTTTTTTTTTATGATACATCCCACGTTTTGCATGAGACATATTATATTGATATTATTGATCGATGTCAAGTGATGTGTATTACACTGCTGCTACATTAACGTTTTACATTTATAGTTGTCATTTAACGAATATACACTATCTATATGTACAAATACATATGGGGCATTCCTGGGAATTTCGGCAACTTCAGACAGTTGGGTCAAAATTTTTGCCCCCCAATTTTTTCTATTAATATGTGTTGAAAATAAAGGGACACGTATTTCGGCGTTTTTTATTTTGAGCCCTCACTTTCGAAATACGGTCAAATGAAGTTTTTGAAGTATTGATCACATTCGATCATTCAAATCGATATATCTCAGCAACGGTTAGTGATAACTCGAAAAACCACGGGTCTTTTTTTTTCGTTTTTGAACGCTCTATACAATGAAAACATTTACGATTATGTTGCACAAATTCAACAATAAGTTATAAACTATTCAAAATTAAAAATGAAATAAAACAAAAAACGCACTTTTAATTTTTGAAATGTATTTTTTTTTAAATTCCTTGAACAAAAACGAAAATTTAGCCACCTTGAACTTTTTGGGCCGACGCTTCGTTCAGGAGTTATAGATTTTTTTGTCACAAAAAACCCGTAAATGTTTACCCGGTTGTTAAGAAAAAAAGCTATAACTTTCGAACGAAGCGTCGGCCCAAGTCCGGCCGGGTCTCAAAATTTTTGTTTTCGTTCAAGGAATTTGAAAAAAAATATATTTCAATAATTAAGGGTGCGTTTTCTTCATGCAATTTTTTACTAATAAAATACGTATATTTACCGGTTTTTTATGACGAAAAAAGCTATAACTTTCGAACGATACGTCGGCCCAAGTCGGGCCGCGTCTCAAAATTTTTCTTTTCGTCCAAGGAATTGAAAAAAAAAAACAATTTCAATAATTAAGGGTACTTTTTTTTTATGCAAATTTTTACTAATAAAATACGTAAATTTACGGGTTTTCCGTGACAAAAAAATTTATAACTCCCGAACGAAGCGTCGGCCCAAAAAGTTCAAGGTGGCTAAATTTTCGTTTTTGTTCAAGGAATTTAAAAAAAAATACATTTCAAAAATTAAAAGTGCGTTTTTTGTTTTATTTCATTTTTAATTTTGAATAGTTTATAACTTATTGTTGAATTTGTGCAACATAATCGTAAATGTTTTCATTGTAGAGAGCGTTCAAAAACGAAAAAAAAATACCTGTGGTTTTTCGAGTTATCACTAACCGTTGCAGAGATATATCGATTCGAATGATCGAATGTGGTCAATACTTCAAAAACTTCATTTGACCGTATTTCAAAAGTGGGGGCTCAAAATAAAAAACGCCGAAATACGTGTCTCTTTATTTTCAACACATATTAATGGAAAAAATTGGGGGGCAAAAATTTTGACCCAACTGTTCGAAGTTGCCGAAATTCCCAGGAATACCCCATATACATCTGTTGGTTACATAGAATTTGTTTGGCTCGCTCTCGGTGATTATCGATGCGAATCGTTGTTAACGAGACTGATCGTTGAACGTATAGCCCCGCTATTTGCGCCACCGACCATTGAGACTCCACCACGTTAATCGTGACTAATGACCAATTGGCGACACTCAACAACCGCGCTATACTACACGCACTGTACCCTCGTCAGATTATAATTCACGCCGTGAATATCACGCGGAATTAAAATTAAACGCATTGCGTCGTGATTTGTTAAAAATAAAAATAAATAAATTACTTTTTCTTTCTTTCGAATTTTCGTACGCTCGTTGGCGCATACGTTCTTCACGATCTTTCGCCCATTCTCTTGTTAATATTAATATTGTCTATGTATGTGTCATTATTCACGGGGAATATGAAATTTTATCGATGCGATCCATTCGCGATTGCTATCAATGAGGATTGAGGATAAAAATAAAAAAATAAAAAACGATAAGCTGCCGCAAAATTCCGGTCGAATTGTCGCTGCTGTCATGGTTTCTAGTTATTCGTCGACGATACCGGAATCTCGATGAATTTTGCTTAGCAATTTTTATAGAATGATTTTTAGATTAGAAAGTTTTTATCGATGTGTAGTGAAATTATAAACCTAAATTGTTGAAAATAATTAATTTAAAATGAAAACGTTGATTAGCATAATTTTTTCTAGATAGTTAAAGTTTCGTAATAGCTAGTTATTGTGGAACTTCCCATTTCCGAAGGGACCAGAATTTTGCGGTACGTGAATCGCACGTGGAAACCACGAAACGTGATCCTCAAAATTACTGATGTGTGCAAGTTGACCAGCCGGAACGAATTCCGCATTTTCGGGACGGATAATTTATTCAAAACAAGTTTTGGAAAAAAAAAAAAAATAAATTCCAATTATCCTCGCGGTACACGTGGGAAATAACAACGAATTCATTTGTTTTATTCGGCGTTTGTAAATTTATTCATAGTGTGGGTTACGCGAAGTGGCGAATTAGCTCGGAGTCGTATTGAAATTTCGGTATGTCCCAGGAGTATGCTCTCCAGTATTGCATTGAATACCCCGGGTTAATCAATACTCGGTCGTTCCAGCGTGGAATTAGCCAATAAATATTGAATATTCCATCGCTCCGGCCTGTTTCCGCACTCGAACATACACGAATACACGACATTCGCAACGTTACTTCTCATCGAAAAATTACCAATTGCGAACGCACCATGCGCGAATTACAATCACGCGTTTTAATCCGAATTTTCGAATATCGTCGAAATATCTCTACACTTTTCTCTTAATCTCTTGATTTTATGGATTAATTAATTTTTTATTTTTTTTTTTTGACATGGAGAAAGTTGGCAGCAAAATAAAAAATCTTCGTAATCATTTGGGAAACTTTAATTTTCGTCGTTAATTAGTTTTATATCGCTTGAAGCATTTTGGAGAATTTCGTGAGGGAACGTTGAGCTTTTTTGCTTGAGCATTTGCTGAGACTAACCAACAATATGAGCTTTTGACTAATAATTATCGTGAATGGCTTGAATTTATTATTACGGAATATCCAGTATCAGGTCAACTTGTACATCAACGCACTCACACTCTCTTTATTGGCGTGTAAAATTTATGTCGATGGTCGCGACACTAACAATTTTTCTTTTTCGTCTCGCACTTGTTTTTTTTAATTTATTATCATTTATTTACAATTTTTCAAATCTAAACGAAAGACGACGAAATTGCGAGTACAAACTGAGAGTAACGTGAATACAAGAGAGAGAGATCTTAGAGCAAATCGACTTGAGAGCGAAATTGCGCTGTCGATATTGCGGATGTTACAAGCCGCTAGACGACTTCCGGTGCCTCGAATGAACTTCTCACGAGATCCATCGCAGTGCAAAGCGTTTGCGTTGCCAGTCGCACAAATAATATTCTCGCAAAATGAAAGAAGATCCTCAGAAAAGTCTGCGACGACTCAAACAGAGAGAATAACAATTACTTATAAATTTATAGCAACAGAACAAAAAAAAATTCGAGAGACGAAGATTGCAATTACAACAATTTTAAACCGAATAATTGAAAGAAAAACCATCTTGACTCCTATAACGATAATTCCGTTTGAATTATTTCATCCCCCTGCATCTTTATCTCGCTCTCTCGCTCTCTCTCTCTCTCTCTCTCTCTCTCTCTCTCTCTAAAACAACTCACTCAATTTCTTTCTCTCAGTCTTTTTCACATCGATCTGTCAATGAATATGGAAAAAACCGTAATTAACAAAGAAAAAAGAGGGTCACAAAAGGGGGTCACAAAATTTGTCGACGAATATCCTATCTCTCTGTTTCCCTCTTTCTACCCCTACCCTCTCTTTTTCGCTCTCTTTCACTCCCCTCTCACTTTCCTCTCACTCTTTCTTTTTCCGACTCATCCTTCTCCTCTTTCTCTTCCTGTCTACACACATTTCTCTGTAACCTGTTTCCTTCTTACTATGTCTTGCTATGTCCCGGCTTTCTTTTGTTTCTAGATATTGCAGAACCTACAAAAAAAACGCACTGAGCGGAGGGGGCGCCTAAGCTCTGACAATATGAATAAAAAGAAGTCCGGTTTCAGCAAAAGCGACCTTATTTTTAAGGTAACCCGCCTTAACGAACGCGCAAGCTCACACCCCACGCAGTCGTGTTGCCGAACCGTTCCTGTATCCGACCGTTTCGTTACGATCTTTCGATGCTCGATGAACGTTTCGAGCAGCGCCGACATCCGAATTCGTTTGTCAGCAAAGGCACACCTTTTTCGGGTCAATGGAAAGCGCGTTTTGAAGATTCGCAAGCCCTTGATAATTGGCGGGTCCGCGCTGCTTATGAACGTTACATCGAGCTTTCGAAATTTGGGCCGGATTAAGGCCGCGTGGGTAGTGTGGAGGAAGGAGCTGCACGCTGATTGGCTCGTTGGTTTCTACTTACAAACATTCGCTTTCTCCTTTCGTCGCATTGATTGATATTATATATTTATATATGTATATGCATACACATCATGCGCATGATGCGTATGTATATGCACATGTTTATATTTTCATCCGCAGCAGCGTTAGGCTATGCTTAAATAATTGCCACCGTTAATTGTCTCGCATCTGCCTAGCGATGACCAGTTTATTTTGTCATTATTTTATCTTTCCTTCTCGAAACTATTGCAACTATCTTTGTGTTCCACAGTGCCGAAATATATCGAAATAGTAGCACGAGACAATTTTATGAAAATCATCGTAATTCAAGTTCGTCAGGAATTACGGTGACCAGAATTATCCGCGACTTTGGGAAATTCGTTATTTCATTGATGCAAAGTTTTCGAATTCTCAACGTATTGTTGCAATTCCACTTTTTGTTCTTGGATGAGCAAACATTTATAGTACTGACGAAATTTTAAAAAAAGAGAGGAAGAAAATTGAACAGTTTTCCGAATTTATTGAGTAAAATTATTTCGATGCAACAAAAAATTTCGATCTTCGGCAAAATCGCGTATCAAACTTCGCCATACATCCCTCTATGATTCCTGAGTAATGCTTTTTATCGCTAGACAATGCTAGCTCCCTCAATTCCGTGCACGTTATTGGGCGTCCCTTCTCTGTCGCTTTGAAGTAAATCGCACAACTCAATAGTCGTCTCATTAAATACTAAAACCCGAAAAAATACGAGCAACGTGAGGACGCAGCTCGCAATGTCCAACACTATAGATTTTTTAAAATTGTAATTTTTGGTACAGTAGAGACATAGTTGCTGTGCGTTGAACGAAATAGAAAATTCAACAAGAAAAAAAAACAGAAAACTCGATTGGTTGTCGAACGAGCAGAGCATGTTACAAAAAAAAAAACGCTGTTTCGGCGCTGCCTGTACAAACAAAAAAACAAAAATCGTCCTCACACGAATGATTTTGTTTCGTTTGAGGACAAGTCCGCTTTGCTTCGGACTCGCTGTATTCGTATGTATGCATTCAAGCTTTTGTCGCTACTACTCGCCTGGCTTTTGACGTTATTCGCCCAAAAAAAAAAAAAAATGATACCCTCCTGTGGTACTTTTTTTTTCGTTTCCGTGGGTTTTCGAACCTTTGCGAATTGTGTGCGTATGGGTGCGTGTGTCTCGCTGTGTTCGTAACACACCTAACATTTTCGTAACCCTCATCTTTCGACGTTCTCGTTACTTTCCAACTGCTGTTTTGTTCTGACGCTCTGCACACTATCGTAAATAAACATTAAAAAAAAAAAAACCTCCCTATCGTTGCCCATCACTGCCGTATTATCGTCATCGTCATCGTTGCGATTGATTGTTGAAACTTAACAGTGAGAACGTCTCCGACTCATTCGACTTGTGGACTGCTACGTAGACATGAGATCTTGTGAAAAAAGAAACCGGAGATTCAGTGTTATACCATTGTCGTTTGATTGATTATAACCGTTATTAATAGCATCTGCAACTCGATATACATCTATACGTACTTATTATGTTATCATGATTAGAGAAAAAAGTTATGTGTGCATACATACGTCGATTCGTGTGTGTATGCACGTACGTGTGCGTGTGCGTGTGGGTGTGCATATTTTTTTTCTTTTTTTTTTTTGTATTCGAATTACTTTTGGTAACATATTCAGGTAATGTATCGAAATATTTGTTAAATTAGATGGGTAAGATCATGTATTTATTTTCCCAGAGTCCCCCCATCGTCGTTGAACATGTTTTACCCGTAGCCGCAATACCGCAGCAGATATTTTTATAATTTTTATTATCGTTGCCATCGTCACGGTTGTCATTGTCGTTGTTTGACATTCTCGGGGATTGAAAACTTCGCCACGTCTAGTGATTGACGAAAATTTTGGGGTCGTGACGCCCGAAGGATTTTATCCACACGTTTTACCCGACCGATCATCGAATTTGAAATCTCGAGAAATTTGTAAATCGCGTTGACTCCAAAATTTTTAGCGATATTTAGCATCATTTATCATCAAATTCTGAAGGTCGTGTGATACACGTTTATACAAATTGTTATGATTGTAGAAGAAATATTCTATAATACATAATTCCGTTATTGGAAACTTTGTTATGAGATTATTTTTCATTATTAGAGATATCTACAATAGTCAGTAGTCGCAAAAAATAGTATCACAGGTATTCTTTGCCAACTGAGTCTTATCACATCACCTTAAGTGTGCATTTCTGAAGAATAAGATTTGTTAAATTTATTGAAATAAATCGTTCGAAGAGAATTGCGAAAGTCACTCGGTTCGAGCTAGTGTAAGATGAAACGCCGGAACGGTTTTGCAATAAAATGCTAAAGAATTCTTCAATCTAAAGATCGAGTTCTTCACGACTGTAGAACGTTCGAGAGCGATGGAAAAATGGATCATAAATTATCATGGAGACGCTCTGTACGCAATTACGCGGCCTTCAATCACATTTGCTTCATAGATGAAATCGACGAATTTTCTCAGATAATGGATAATGCGAAGCGATGCCGCGTCCAAATCAACCGTTTGCATTCTGTCATCTTAGGAACTTTATATTTATCGATTAGAAAAAGAAAAACAAAAAGGTTTTCTCTGTCATCGCTGCTTTTTAGTTCCACCGAGATTGATTAAAATTCGTGCGTGTCCATATCTCACTTTCTCCTACAGTTCTATATTTGCCAATGATAATAATTGTCGATGTAGTCGCTACCGCTGTTGCTGCACGAGCGATCTGAGAAATTTCTCGTAACACATCACGCCGATTTATTTCCGTAAACCTGTGTTGAAGGCATCGTAGTTGTAACACCTTAATTTCGACGTTTCAATAGTTTACTTATATTTTTTTTTTTCGTATGAATCGTTATTTTTAATTCCGTTATTCTCATTTGACATCAGATATTAATAGATTTGATTAAAACGATTATTACGGAGTGTTTGCATGTTTATTAGTTGTTATTAAACGAGCAGTGTTTATTCGTTGGGGAGAATTCGAAAAATTTGTACGGGCAATAACGAAGATTTGACGAATGAATTTTTCGAATTCCAAAGATATCCCCCCCCCCCTCCCCCCTCTCATTGAACGTCTGTATTTCCACGAGTCCGGACGTCCACGTCTAAACACTGTTCTTCCCTTTGGAGCTTGTGTGAAATATGATTTTACTTGTTTTTTAAACTTTTTCAGTTGGAATATTCTTCGATTCTCGCTTTTTTTACGTTTGATAAAAATGTTTCCGAGTTTGATTTCGATCGTTAATTTATTTGCGAGTAGATAAATGGGGTTCAGGACCCTCTTCGCAAAATTATGATTTATCAGTGTTTATACTTTGTGTTGCGCGTACACCCGCTTAATTGCTGTACACAATCGCAGAGAAAGCTTCGCGGTTATGTCCTTTAGGAGATTGGGGAGGTGCTCGAAGGCAGCCCGGAAACGGGTTTTGACAACGAGCACGACGAAGACGTCACCGGTCGTTCGCCGTGCCCGGTGACCCTCTGTCAATCATCGATTGCATCGAGTTTTTTCGTTGTTGACAGTTCCTCAACATGGCGTCGGTGTTCATGCGGATCTTTAATCTGATCTGCATGATGTTGCTCATCGGACACTGGAGCGGATGTCTACAATTTCTCGTTCCGATGCTTCAAGGATTTCCAAGCAATTCATGGGTCGCCATCAACGAGTTGCAGGTCAGTCGTCAAATGACGGAATATCATTTACCTGACTTCGTTCAAACTAGAACCCATCAATGAATGTTATTGAACGTTTCTTAAGTTCGGAGGCAAAACCGAATAAGTCCATTCTTTTGAATAATAATATTGAGTCAGATTAATGTGATTGAACCTGCAAGCATCGTTTAAAGACACGGCTATGACGAAACCTGACTAAATAACTCTATTTTGGAGGGTAAAACCGAATAAGTACATCGGTGTTTTTTTTTTTCAAATCCATTTTGCATCAAAATTTTCACTTCTGCAAAAGATATAAAAATTAAATTGAAACACGTTGACATAAAATTGCTTCTACAGTTGTGTGTGTATGTGTGTTTTTTTGTGCCAGGACTCGTTTTGGTTGGAGCAATATTCGTGGGCCCTCTTCAAGGCGATGTCGCACATGTTGTGCATCGGTTACGGAAGGTTTCCACCGCAATCATTGACGGATATGTGGCTAACGATGCTCAGCATGATAAGCGGGGCTACGTGTTACGCTCTGTTCCTCGGTCACGCGACCAACTTGATACAGTCGCTCGATTCCTCGAGAAGGCAGTACCGCGAGAAGGTAAGAAATTCCTGGACCGAGAGGATGAAGTACGCTCAAGCGTATGGTTTATCGTTCGGCGGAACATGAAAATTTCTAATCGGAGCCTTGGAGCGATGATTCTAGCAGTGGGAGACTGGCGACGAAAGGCGCCTCAAGAAATCGTTCAATCCACTGTACATATACGATCTACCCTGATCTTGTAAATAATTAGATCTTGCAACCTAATTAGGAGCACGAAATGCCGAGGTTTTGCCTGGCATCCTCTTGTAAAAAAACATAACAAAACAAAATGACAAAAAAAAAGACAACGTATTGCTCCAATAGATTTTATAACCGTGCATTTTATAAGACGTGACGAATGATTCGGATATCCACCAAAGCTACACCTTTCTCGAGTGTAAAAGGTCCTCCGACGTCGTGTCCTCGAACCGTTCTCTCAAGCCAGAACTTCGCTGCTGGGCTGCCAATTATATTGTTTTTGTGTTTTTTGGGTTGTTTTTTCAACGATCTCCGCGGTGCGAGTCGAAGTTCCGAATATTCAATGTTCCGACCGGTCGATAAATCGAATTAAACCGATTAGTGCATTGCGGGGTATATTTGATCCAGGCAAAAATTTCGAAGTTCGCGAATTTCCCCGCAGTTCATTTGTTTATCATAATTTTTATAACGAATAAATTCCGGAACCTCTATATTTCAAAATTTAATCGTGAAGTAGAAACCCTAAGCTTCATTCATGAATTTTTCCAGATTTTGAGGATGGTATTTTCTATTTTTTTAAAGCCTCGGGTCGAGTCGACCTCACGATGCACTTTAACGGTGCAAAAAACAACGATACACTGACTGGGTTAATATGATTCGAAAAAAAATGTTCCACACTGGCATGGCTCCGATTGTCAATGTTCCGAAAAATCAAAATCCCAAAAACGTATGTATAGATATAGTGGCGTAGATCGTTCGACCGCAGATGGATTCATTTGGACAAAAGTCGTACTTCGTCTCGGCACAGGGCGTTTCATTTAGACGGTCGAATGGTTCCTGTGAACTTTTGACCCTCCAGTGGTATTATTCTCGGGATCTTTATGTTCCGAGCCATTGACAGTCGGAGCTATGCCGATTCGGACATTTTTTTCTTCCAAGGATTTTTTTGTTTGATTAATTAACCTGTCGGATCCTTGAATTTTCGGGACTTCGATGCGCACACGGTTTCCGGCTGCGTATCGGTACGCCTATACAGACCGGGGACGTTGGGGGATTTTGATAAAGGGGCGAGAAACGATGATTTTTGTTGTTGGGAGACGAACGAGGGTCGGATTGTCGCGGAACGTTGATCGGGGATGATTTGTTCTCGGGGTAGGTGAAGCAAGTGGAAGAGTACATGGCCTACCGAAAATTGCCAAGGGAGATGCGACAGAGGATCACCGAATACTTCGAGCATCGTTACCAGGGCAAATTCTTCGACGAGGAACTCATTCTCGGGGAACTGTCGGAAAAGCTCAGAGAGGTAGGATTTGAAATAGACATAAAAAAATTAAATACGTACGTATGTCATTTGCCCCATCATAGATAGAGAATTCCCATATATTTATCTATCTCTCGCTCTCCTTTTCCAATAATATCGCACAAACGATGTTTATCATTTAAAAAAAAAAATTCGCATTATCATTCATTGTACAATGCAACATGATAATTCGTCGCACGTGCCACGAGTTGATCCCGAACGAGTGAGAGATCACGTTTCTCTCGTGAATATTGTTTAATCGAGCTCTGATTATTTCCGATCTAGGACGTGATAAATTACAACTGCAGATCACTCGTCGCATCGGTGCCGTTCTTCGCGAACGCGGATTCCAACTTTGTTTCGGACGTCGTAACGAAGTTGCGATACGAAGTCTTCCAACCAGGTAATGCGAACGATCGACAGATATTCGGGTTTGTTACAATCGATACTGTAAAGGACGATATTTGGTGAGTACGAGCGACGCCCTGAACGTCGATTGCGGAAAGAGAAGAAGTTTTGGTCAGTTTTGGTTACTCCAATAATATGGTCTGGCCATCCTGACTTGGTCAAGATTGTCCCGGAAGCATTGCACGAAAAAATTCCGCGCTTAGAAAAATACTGGTCTGAATTATTATTTTTAATTCTCTACGCAACGAAATTAGCACTCGTTTGTTTTCAAATGAACTCAGTGAAAACAAAAGGAATAGAAAATTTAATTATCTGTAGAATTTAATATTGAATATAATAATATAACATAATAATTCATAATTGATAATAAATATGATTATATCATATGTTTAATATTGAATGTAATATTCAATAGAATATTTTCGTTTAATCAAATTGAAAAAAATCATTCATTGAAATAATAATTTTGATGATTCACTGTTCAAATATCACTATGAATTACGAATTACGAATTCTCAATATATGTTTTTTGTCTAAATTTTCGTAAACCTGGGAAGTCGCCGTCGACCATCTTGATTGTATGATCGTCCGACTAATTCGAATAATTTCAGGTGACATAATCATCAAAGAAGGCACCATCGGCTCGAAGATGTATTTCATTCAGGAGGGAATAGTTGACATCGTGATGGCAAACGGCGAGGTTGCGACCTCACTGTCGGACGGCTCATACTTCGGTGAGATCTGTCTTCTGACGAACGCTCGAAGAGTAGCGTCCGTCAGGGCGGAGACTTACTGCAACCTGTTCAGCCTATCGGTGGATCATTTCAACGCGGTTCTGGATCAGTATCCGCTGATGCGCCGTACCATGGAGAGCGTTGCCGCCGAGAGGTATAAGCTTTGGTTAGGTTTGTTCTATCGAGTTGGTGTGCTAATAGATGTCGATCACCACCCTCTCCCCGCCATACTGAATATTCTGTTTTGTATGCACATACCTTTACGTATGTATCTGTCGGAGGGCTGGTTTTTCTTCTATTTATTATTATTATTATTATTATTATTATTATTATTATTATTATTATTATTATTATTATTATTATTATTATTATTATTATTATTATTATTATTATTATTATTATTATTATTATTATTATTATTATTATTAATATTATTATTATTATTATTATTTTTATTATTATAATTATGTATTTCGACTATACGGTCGAATTATTGTTCGCTTGCTTATAATCGCACGCTAACTCGTCGTCGCTCTTGTGGAAGAACGCGAGGAATCTGCAGCTCTTTTCGCTTCTGCAGCAGCGGGAAAATATTGTTCGATTGTGTTTCTCAACGATTTTTATATACAGTTGTATGTATGAACGATTGAGGAAATTCCTTTCGAAACCGGGGAGAGGAGATAAGACAATAACGATATGCGATTCGTTGCGTAAACGAGCTCGCTAATGTTAAGAAGGCTCGATACTTTATCGTAACAATATTTCGTTCCAATAAAGCCTTTAACTAAATGTTAATGCTTAGATAGCTGGAAAACATATTTATCCTTGCAAAAAAAGATCAAAGATGTTTGTTACAATTTTCGTATCGATCCTTTTTGATATTGACACTTTTGACTTGATTTATTGCTCGCAAGCACGCTTGCAGCCCACACGCTAAGCGCGAAGCTTTCGGCACCATTTTCGGAGTTAAAACTAGATCGAGCTCTGGCTATAAGATAATTTTTCTAATTGTACATACCATTTTGATATTTGCTACATGATAATATTTTATCAAGGCGATGCAGTATCTTATGATTATCTCTCTCGGATCGGTAAATAATTTTCCCTGGACGAGTACGATGTTGGATCGTCCATTGATCGTAGACGTAAATGTCGCACTCGTTCAAGTCTGATCATGCGTAAATAAAGTCCGTTTTGGGCTGGATTTCTTGATTTTTTGAATCGATCCACCGGTCCGTCATTATCGAAATCCTTGGCGGCACGATTTGTAGACGTAGAAACTAAAAATACCAATCGATAAAACGGTGAATTCGCGATTTTATTTTTAATTAAAACGATGAAAATGCGATAAAAGAAACGTGCTGCGAAGGGTTTCTCGGTCAAGCGTGAATAATCGTTGGTTGTATCTGGTGTGACATTCCCTACGCTTAATCGTGCTCTGTATCACAGGTTGAACAAAATCGGCAAGAATCCCAATTTGGTGGCCCATCGAGAAGAGGATCTTGGCAGCGAATCGAAAACAATTAACGCCGTCGTTAATGCTCTAGCGGAGCAAGCAGCACACGCCAGTGCCAGCGAAGAATCGGTAATTTGATATAACGATCGTTTCTCAACACCTTTGCTCTTTGAAACGAAGAATTTTTCTGAATAATTCTATGCAGTCAGTCGAGTAAAAGCGTGGCAGGGTTATTATCTTGTAAAAAAGTATATTAAACAAATTTTTCCATACATGAATGCATTTCACTCGATCAAAACGAAGATACAATTGGATTAATAATGCATTCACGGACCGTATGCGTTGATAATGGCTTGGCATCACCTAGGCATGTTTTCGACCAAATTTACGACGTATTTTGGCGGCGATGACCTTCACATCCGATGAATTTCGTGAGACAACGGTTTCAAAGTGAACGAGCGTTTTTCACGAAGCTTGTACTTAATGTGTATTCACTACGGTGGTTGTTATTTGGGTTATTTTCAAATTTTGTTTAAGACGGCTAGGATCTCGGTTCCAAAAAAAAAAATGTAAGCCGATTTTGTACTTTCTAGTGTAATTCTAACACTCCCCCTTAATTAAGTTGAGTCCCTCCACTTGGCACAGAGCTTTTCGCGATGTATCCCCGTTTCCCGCGTTGTTATCAACGAACCAACGTTGATAAAAATGATGACAAGACATTTTGGTGGTTTCCCCGCATTTTTTCGAACAGATTCGCTATTTTCCATCCCCTTTTTCGGTTCAATTTGCCTATCGAGCCACGTTCCGGTCATTTATCGACATTTTTCGCTACATTCTATCACAGCATCCATTTCCGTACTCGACTTCTTCGTGTCGCCTTTCTCACCCATCGCTAGTTGCGACATTTTTGCACCTTTCGGGAGGGTGCACAGTAACACAGCCTCGTAGATCGACGCGCGGCACTTATAGCGCTCAACGGGTTCCTCTTACAATGTATCAACCTATCCTAACTGAATCTTTCATGAAGTCGCATTGAGGCCTCACGAAAGCTTTAGAGTGTTACATTTTACTGTTTGTGAGTAAGGGCTGCCACGCTTCCACGCGACATACTGTATTATGAATATTCTTCCATTTCCTTCAATCTGATTAGTATATCGTTGTTTTTCGCACCCTTAAAGTTTATCGTGGGATCGAATCAATCCAAGCTTTAAAAATAAAAATAAAATAGAAATGATCATCCTAAAAATCTGAAAAAATTCATGAATGAACCTCAAGGTTTCTTCTCAACGACGAAACGTTGAAAAATAAATCCACCGGAATCAATTAATTACAACAATAACGATAAACGAGTAAACTGCGGAAAAATGCAGAAACTTTAAAAATTTCGTCCGGGGTGAAATCAACCCCGCGCCACACTAATCCGGTTAAATTAAAAAATTGTGATTAATCGCGTAGATTGTTTAAAAGTAAAACGAAGTTTAAAAGATACAAATAAAAGCAGTTAAACCAAAAATGTTATTGAATCACGTGATCACCCAAAAGGAGCAAAGGTGTTCAGAATGAATAATTCCGGGGTAGCCAGTGGGTTTCGAATATCGTTGATGAACGTGCGATGGTCGTTTGAAAAGTTCAATCGTTCACAGGTGCACAGTATGGAGCTTCGGGCTCTTCCAACGGGTCTGTTGCCAAGGCCAAAATCGGAGAACAACTTCGCGAGTCAAGAATTGACGAGGGAAGGACGTAGGATATTCCACAAGAGCGACACCTTCCACAAGGACACGTATCAATGACGGCACTCGTCCTACTAGCACACGCAGAGATACTGAAAGCTCCATCGATCTCTCGCCCCGATGGGACTTCTCCGCCTCGACGCGGCGATCTCGAGCATCCTCGCCCGGTTTCCGCCTTTCTACGTCCAGTTTGACCGGATCCGGGCACAATTCGAGAAGTCACGAGAATGAGAAGACCATCGAAAGGTTTGAATGAGAAGTCTCATGGCTTGGTAGCGTCGGCAACGGAATAACGACGAGGAACGATCAAGAGATGTCATCTCGTTCGAACATTCCGAATTGTCGCTCCAGGCTCGCGAGTTCCTTGGAGTCCTGACTGCGAGACGCGAAACTCTGTGTGCTAAAAAAACGAATAATAATCGAAGAAGAAAAAGATAAAATCGCCAGCGATTCGAGGCGATCGAGAAAGGTGAGTGAATGGAATGAGAAACTAGGGTGTCGGCGCGATGAGTCTCGTCGATGTTTCCTCGTGAATCGAACGGCGATGTGAGGAAGAAGAGCAAAAAGAAAAAATAGCGAACGAAGAAGAAGAAGATGAAGAAAACGTCGGCGACGAAGAAAGAGTTTTTATCGCTTGAGTTCGGATACTTCGGCAAGGCTTGCGGTGTCAACGTGAATTAAACGGAGAAAGGGAAGGAGAAGAAAGAAAATTAATTTTAATCATAGCCTCGCGATTAACGGCCCTCCGTAGAATTATAAGGTTATAGAGCTCGCTGTGCGAAACATAGAAAAACAGCTAACACAGAACACAAATGAATTCGGTAATACTCCGAGACGTTGGAAAAATCCGGAGAGACCAGAGATCCTGAGAGACGATGATGTAAAATCATTGTGAAAACGAGAGACAAATTCTTATCTCGATTTGGGTTGATTCTGTAAAAAAAACAAAAAAAAAAAAAGTCCGGAAGTAGGGTTTTACGAGGCGCGTTCGGTGCCTCGGCGATGGAGAATTTGATGGCGACGAGCTCACTCGGCGGTAAGAAAGATCGGGAGATAGATGAAAAAAATAAAAAAAATAAAAACAAAAAAAAATATAGAATAAACGAGACACGATGCGATTATATAGAAAATATTTCGGGCCCAAGGACCATGTTAAGTTGTTGAGAGTTCTTTGGGCTGCGGAAGCGAAGGATTCGAGAGATAGGGAAATTAAAAGAGATTAATAACGATAGCGCGTGCGGAAAGAAGGCGAATGAGGAGGTTGGTATCTTTTTACGAGATTAACAAACGCGATGTACTATAAAGAACTATAAATACTATATATACATATAAATATATATAAATATATATATATATATAGATATACCTATAATAAATTATTATTGTTATGGTTATTATTGCAATGATTACTACCACTACCGCATTATTAGGCAGTTATGAATATATAAACAACTGAAAATGTATAGATAGCAAGAGCGATAATAAGTTGCGGAATAGATTGCAGAAATACTATTTTAGTTGTTGGTGAATGAATGAAAATACGCGACGACGAGGAGAACACAGAAGCCTGTGCAAATTTAGTGATTATCAAAAGCGAAACAAAAAAAAAAAAATACAAAACGAAAAAAAAATAAATAAATAAATAAAATAAAGAATGTAACGCGCGAATTCGATGGTCCGAAGGGCTCGTTGCTGAAAACGTTCTACTTTTGCGCGTGTATAGATTGATATTTTTACTTCTGGCCCGGTGGTCTCGTTTGTCGCCTAACGCCTAGATAAAGATAAAAGATATAATATTATTGAATCCGTTAACGCGGACGAGCTGCGCACGAGTTATTCGTGAGATATATAAATATAAATATATTTTTTTTCCTTTCGTTATTGAATCGTAGGAAAACAAGAGATGAAAAAAAAATGTAGATAGTACGAAATCGACGAGAACGATGGAAGTAGTTGAATTACCGATTAAACGCATGAAGTACGTGCGCGGAAACGCAACCATGCGTACCTTATTCATAATATGTACATATACACGTACGTCTTCATAGCTGATAACGTGAAAAATACACACGTGCATAAACACAGAGGTAATTAAACGAGAAAACAATAGTAGAATAATGAATAGAATACGTGTGCGAGTTAAAAATAATTTGTAAAAAAAAAAAAAATGAAAGAGAAAAAGAAAAGAGAAAAAAAAACCGCACCCGAACGCGAAACGAGAGATAAACAGAGGTAACTATTTTTTTGTGAAAAAACGAGAGAAAAAGATAATACATATTTATAGATTTTCGTCCTTAGATTCGCATGTTTCTTCTACGATCGTACACGCGATTTACCTCGGACGATCATTGCCGTCTCGATCGGCAACCCGGTCTACAATCGATGATAAAAAGTCGTGAGCTGTACATTGTTTTTTTTTTCTTTCTTACGAATGGTCTTTTTCATCTTCCGTGAGAATTGTTCGCTCGGGCACTTGCGTGTGAAATTTTAATTACGAAAAAAACACGAATCGTTTGACTTTCGAAGATGCGATATATATTTTGCGGTTGAATCGAAGAACCGAATATCGCTTCGTTCGTTTTACTTTGAAAAAAAAAACCGATCGATCGACGGAAACTGAAACGAAGAACGCGGAAATAACGATCGTCGATCGTGAGACTTCGTTGCTGGAAAAAATATCTCGATAGTGTGCTTTTTTAGTTAGTCAACGAGATCGTGAGAGAAGATGAAACGAGTCACTATTGCCGGTCAATACTCGCTACGAGAAGAATAAAAACAAATATATATATATGAAGATGCATCGATTGCAAAAAAAAAAAAAAAATTGTAATCTCACTGTAAAACCGCTATTGGCTAGAGATAACGGTAGAATACCGCATGATGTTGATAACAATAATGCTGATTCAAGAGTGCTAATGTTCGACAATTATGGAAACACCGACGATATAATATTTTTTTCCCGATATTAGCGAGTTTTTTTAGGATCAACGAGGGTTTGTGCGTACGGTGTGAAAGAGTCGCATTTACAGATTTTTAATTTTCGTTCGGTATGAATGACGCTGTTGAAGGTTGCGAATGTCGCATCGAACGAATGATGGTGTGGAGAATACGAAGAATGATACTTTTTGTAAAATCGTGCGTGATCGACGGTTCGTCGAGTGTTGGAGTCCGAAAACCGGAAATGGCAAATTCGAGTCGTGTTCAATCCTTTCGCTCCGACGTTTTTCGTAACTTTAATCGCATTTTGTTTTTACTTTTGTTACGAAATTTTTTGATCATAAAATCGTGAAAAAATTGAAATATACCATTCGACAACGGTTCGATGATTTTTGATTCGTCAGAAATTTCAGAATCATTCGGATATATCGTAATTTTTTTAAGACAAACTTGTGTTATTTTATGTATGAGAGCGGAAGGTTTTATGGTCAAGCTGGCCACGGAAATGTGATTTTTATTTTCTCCCCTAAAAAAAAAAGCATTTCCCTAACTCGTACTGCCAGAATAAAATTTAATGTATTATCAGGCTCGAGCAGTATTGTTTCTCAATCGTTGAGCATATCAGAAATTTATACTCGATGATAAATAATCATCTCGAAACTCCGAGTCTATCTGTAACACACACACACACGCACACACAAACACACATAATTACATTGTCGCGTATTGCCATTCGAGATCTGACAGTTTCTTCTGTAACGTTATTTCCGTTTCCGGTTTCATGGAACAGGTGCATGGGATTAAAACAAAAAAAAAAATATTGACGGTCGCAGTTCAAAGAGAAAAATAAAAATCTCATGCGAGCGTTCTTCACGTCATTGAGAGTGCTAAGCTTAATTAGTAATCCCATCAATCACAAGTCTCGATTATTTTTACACGGTGTATAAAATTTAGTGAGGTCTGATTCGAGAAATAAAAAAATTTGAGTGCGCTTCGAAGTCTCGACGGTGGGAAATTCCAAAAATGCAATTTTTTGATCGCCGATGTTTAGAACAGGCGAAATTCAAGAACGTATAGCGCCGAAAGTGAGTTGAAGTATTGTCCAATTGGGTTTTCCAGGCGAATTACGCAACTACATACACGCTTTTTGAATTTTGCTCGTTCGCAATGGATACGTCACGTTTTATAACACGACAAAATAACATCGACATTATATTACACAACAAAATATCACATGGGAAAAAAAATTGCACAGTAAAATATCACATTTAAAAAGATAACACCCGCGAAATATCGTTAAACGGGATCAATTTTTTTTTTTTATAGTGTATTCTCGTAATTTGACAAACCATAATGAGAAATAATTGTCATTGTCATCAACAAAGATTAATTATATGCAATGCTAAATAACCCAAATAAAACAAATAACCCTGAAATCACTTTTAATAACCTAGGGCCTACGATAACCCAAGTAAACCCCTAATAACCACGGGGCTTCGCTCCCGAACCCCTTGTCATTGATTCCTGATACCTACTAAACCAAACGTCACCCACAAGGTTTTATCAATCGAGAAAAAAATATATTTTTCGCTGTCAAATTTTTTCACGTGATATCACGTCCGTGAGATATTCATTATTGTGATATTTTTCGGTGTGATATCTTTCAAATGTGATATTTAGTCGTGTGATGTTTTTACTGTTACATTATACACCGTTCGAAACAATGGCATTCGGACCCTATCATTTTCGTAGTTTTGCACCGTCGAAACTTCGAACATTCCGAATTCCGATACGCATCCAAAAAATTCTAAATATTGGTTGCAACTTTAGAACGAAATTTTTCAACCGGCTAAAACATCGATTGATGAAGGATGAAAGGTTTTCCCGAAATATATCAGTCAGTGGCGCGAGGAATGATTCATTGGCTCCTTCTTTGCCGAATACGGCACGTAAACGAAAGAAAAAAAAGCTCCGACGCTTCTAAATTTAAATATCCGCACGTGGTCACGACGTGCGTGTCTGCAAAAGGAATTACCGGTATTGATTTCCTCGAGGCGGTGCACGCGCGCACGAATCGAACATTCCTTCGGCGGACGAGAATCGAAAACAAAAAGAAACGCGATAGATCTAATTTTAACGCGCTGCTTCGCCGGAAAGATATTCGGTTGATATTGATCGGTCGAAAGGGCCAACGAGGCAGTGAATCGGATGTAATTGACGTCTGAAAAATCGCGTGGGCTACACGCCGAGCAGTCAACACCGTGTAAGAAGTATTTTTATATATTCTTTCGATGAAAATCCGCCGTAGCAAGGCTTGTACAAAACTAAAGAAAACTTTTTGAAAACGCAACAAAAAAAAAGGTGATAGAAAAAATATCACCCCAAGCGTCAATTTTCTACTGATACACTGACTAAACCCTCAAGTGCATGAGTTTAATGAAGCTTTTGTATTGCGTTAATCGTGCTGGCACACAAAATTACTTTCACTCTCGGTACTTTGGAATCGTTTTTCTTCTTATTAAATGTATAATACCCTTGGCGTACCAAAAATTTTTTTATCCACGGTTTTTTTTAGAGAAAGTACAAAACGGAGCGCAGAAAATAAGGGAAAAGGGCAGAGAAAAAAGTTCGTATGCTTGAAGAAATTTCATTTTCATAAATAACGAACGTGCGGAAATAATTCGATCGACATACGTGTTAGAATAACTCCATTGAAAGAAATGAATAAATATATAATTGCCATAACGAATGCCTTAGCGAACGTAAACTGTACATGAAAAACATTCAACAAACAGCATCAAACGAAAAAAAATAAAATAAAAAATTGTATTATATACGTATGCACAGGCGTATAAATAAATGTAAATTTAGCCAGCGCGTATTTAGGTGAAACTGAGTGAGACCGAAATAAAATTCAAAAAAAAAATGCACGAATTCGTATAATAACGCGGAATTAAACATAGCGAACGAAATAATTCGATAGATTGTAAATAATTGAAAGGGAAGAAGAAAGAAAACACCGAATTCATGTACTACCCGACTAAAGTTTCGAGTACGTTGCATTACGTGAATTAACCTAATCCGTGACCGGAGCGATACAAAGTATATAAAATAATTGAAAGAGAATAATAACGAAGGCGACAGCGGCGAGTAATTTGATGCATTCTTGAGAGCGAAGCGAATCGCGCGATGTTTGAGTAAAATCGAGAATTTAGTGGATATGAGGTTAAGCCTGAAAAATAAGGTTGTACTGAAAAAAAAATAAAATAAAATACACAAACACACGGAAGATTATCGCAAATATGTACCGTCGATGGCAATACTCGACTTCGCCCGTCAACTTTAATCTCTAGGCCACTCGCTACTCCGCTCTCACTCGATAAAAAAAATTCTGTACAAGAAGAAAAAAAGAAAAGATAATCTTGACGTCTGACTTGCGAAACATTATATCCAAAAAATTATGGAAAACAATAGAAAGAAAACAACAATTATGTATTTTATCGTGTGTTAAAATTGGCCTATTTCCAGCCGAAAAATCGTTCAAAAACCATGAGAGAGGGGAGTAAGGGGTCGCGCGATTGTCTCGAATCTACACATTCGTGGGAAACCGTGTAGAGAAGAAAACAATTATAGTAAATTTCAAGACATACCCTGTACAGTTTCGTGCGAGACGGAGACGCGAGATTTGTGGTGCAGACGGACGGAAATTAATTAAAAAAAAATAAAACAACAACAACAACAACAATTTCTTTAGATGCATATAATAACTAACTAAAAACTACGATTGTTCGAGTACAGTAATCGGAGGGAAACGTTGAGGGCATGCGGGATAAAGCGTGCGGTCGAGTAGAATTGAACGTGATGAAAGAACAAAAAAAAATTTCGCATATCAGACAGAAAACGTTTTGAGTTGAAAATAAAAGAAAAGAAAATTCTTACGCATTGGTTTGAAGAGTTTTCGAACAAATCTGTGGTTTGGAGGCAAAATTCAATAAGTTCAATGGTGTTTTTCATCCATAAGTTACAGATGATCCAAATCTTACCGTGAGCTACCTTAGATAGTACCAAAAACTGGGTGTAATCTGATAATTATTATTTTTGGAATCGATTGATCCACTGTGATAGAGCTTTCGCAACGTAGAATAATTTCATCTCGAAAACGCGTTTGACGAACTAATTCGGTTTTTTGGCACCTAACCACAAAAATGTCGAGGTAGAGCAGTCAATTAAGTCGCAAAGTCGAAGGGTAGATGACAGATAAAAGTTGTTTCATCGTTCCATTGTCGCAACGATCACTGTCTAAATTTTTTCGTGATTAACATAAACAGCCGCCGCACCCCATATCGTCGCGTTCGCAATGCCTCGAGGCAAATTTAAAATGAGAATAGAGCTACACCTTAAAAGAAGTGGGAGAAGCGATGCAGAAGCGTTATTACGAACCACGAATGAAAAAACAATGCGTATTTAATTGAAATAAAATGAAAAATACTTGAAAAGGACGAAACATTAACAAGGGAAAAGGAAGGAGAGAGAAAAAAATAAACCAACGATTAGGAAAAGGAAATGAATGAGCAACGTGGATGAGTGATTCTAGCCTTACGATGAAGAAATGATCATTTTCTAACCGCTGTAATTTATATCTAAATAGTCAAAGTGAAAAAAATATACCTGTGCGTGTGTGTATAATTAAATACCACGTGATGTGACCGATGTGATGAAAAATCTCCGGAGAAGAAAATATAAATCGTAAAATTCGTGAATTCGATGGTTCGATGAAATACACACGTGCACAGGTACGCATGTACATAAATAGGATGGACAAATAAATTGAAGCGAGCGAGAGAAAATAAAAACAACAAAATTGAAAAAGAAGAGGGAGAGAGGGAGAGAGAGATAGAGAGAGAGAGAGATGAATAATGTAATAAACCGCGTGTAAGACTCGCAGCCAATTCTTTCGCGAGTTATGCGAACACCGTAGGATAGTAAAAATAAAAATAAAATAAATTAAAAAGAAAAAAAAAATAATAACAATAAAAAACAATAAAAACTAATGACTATGACAAAAAAAAGGTTTATATGTAGGCATAGGCAGGCAGGGCGAGATTGAAAGATAGTTTCGGGCCGAAAACGCGAGCCTTGACGTCTTGTAGCGACGAGTGCACGTTTATTAGACAACTCGATGAAATAATTGACAAAACCGTGTAATTTCGAAGACGATGAAAGACTCTTTGTAATATTAATTATCCAAACCTGTAGAATGGCGTTTCTGTGATGAGTAGCGGGTGGCAAACGAGATCCTAACGTGCTGTGAAGAACGTTTTCATCAGTGAAACGATGAACTAACGAAATTATGAAAACCGCTCTCTAGTTTGTCATTGTCTTTTTTTTTCTACCACTCGTCCTATTTAAGTGTGAATTCAAGATCTAACGAAGAATAAAAGCGAAATTGAATGGTAAAGTGTACGATTGAAGGATCGACGAAGCTCGGACAAATCTTCGGCGTTCGAAGCTCGTGTTATGCTTTGTACGAAGACAGATTTCCTATGTATTTTCTACGATTTATTTTTCTACGTGTAAAGCATTGCTTCGAATTCCGAAGAAATATTCGAAAGTGCGTTTTGCGAGTCTAAACGCGCGATTATCGAGATATTTCCGCGTCTCTATTAACGAGCAGACGGTCTCGGTTGTCACCCGTGTGTTTGACGTGTGAAACTTGTCTGAATGAATAACAAAAAAAAAAAAAAAAATACGTTTTCAGGCATTAAATCGTAAATTATCGCAATCGCTTGAGCTTCAGCACACGTTATAGCAATAGTTACTGTCCAAATTGACTTCCGATGGAGGAAAATCGATCGCAGCGCCTCCTGAACGTAACAATTGTTTTCGGACGATAATCGAAAGAGCCGTGAGAAAGAATAAGAGTACCCGAAACCCATTGCGATTAAACGTGAAATTAATTCTTTCGACTCTCTTTACGTTGGTTTTTCTCGTGAGCACGCGATAGAGTGAGCTTTATTCGAGGTGTGTTAAAGACTGGGCCAACACGTTGCGACTGAGTACCCAGATGAGATTGTGAGTGAGAGCTTAATTCGTTCGAGATTTAAGGGCCTAAAAACAAACAAAAAATACAAAAAAAAATTGTTCGCACCGAGATATATCGCGTCGAGTTACGGCGTCGGATTACACGACATTGCTTTTGGCAGTTGAGAAAAAAAAGAATAAACAGTTACAGGATTAATATTATTCGCGCGTTTCTCATTAGTTGATACCGTAAAGAAAGAAGGAAAAAATAATAATAATAGCGAACGAAGACAAAAACACTTTGTTATTATAATTAAAACGTATTTTTAATTTACGAGGAATAATTCAAAACTGCGACTCGTCACTCTTGCCGTTGAATAATAATTACGAAATATCGAAATAGTTTTCATCATGAAAAATTCGACGTAATTTGTCTTCATTGAACATTAAATCACGAATAAGTTACGACCGTAAGAATCGAAAAATATCTTGGTTTAATTATCGAATAAACTCGAAGCGATTGAGAAAGGACGAGACCGTAGTAAACGTACCTAAAATAATAAACCGTCGAGGGTGAGTGAGAAATGTAAAAAAAAAAAAAACAATAAAAATAAAATTGAAATCAAGAGAAAATTTAGAACACACAATTGAAGTGCAATGTGGTTGTAGTGTAACGGGACGAGAAGTCGCGTTTGCAGTTCTTGCGTTTCAAGAAGAAAGCATTTTTCACATCGTAACGCCAAATAGAGTGCGTCCACCCTCTAATCAGATTATTATCATCACACACACACACACACACACACATAAAAACACACGGACAGGAAACACACAAACGAAATGAAATATGATTTTATGCACAAAAAAGGCGGGACTGCAAAGGCGCGTTGACGAGCCTCAGAAAAAAAATAAACAGAACAAAAAACGAGAAAACAGAAGAAAAAAAAACGAATTAAAAAAAAAAACAAACATTAATTTAAAACAATTAAAAAAAAACTTGCCATACTACAGTTAATAATGAATTAGTGATATTCGCGAATTTAGATAGACTGAGCCATTAAGTAACGATACTTAGAGTTATAAACACGTGTATGTAACGTGAGGAAATAACGATGAGGCGAGAATGTTCGAAAGTGACGATAAAGAGATTTAAAAATGCGAGCTGCAGTCAAACGAGACGTCGCGGTGCCACAGCGTTTCGCCCACTTGCTCCTCCTCTTTCAGTTTCCGCCGTCTGCGACCCTATCGCAGCGTGCAAGGTACTCGTTTATCAAAAAATTTCGCGCCAACTTTGTCCCGTTCGAAAAAAAAAAAAAAAAAATCAACTCGCTGCGACACTTCGGCATCTCGACATTTTTTCTTTACGCTCTACCGGAAAAAATCACGGACGAAAAAAATGAAACAAAAAGAAAAAAAGCGATAACCTTATGTTGGGGATAACGTTCGAGTATTAATATTATTATTATTATCATCGGCATAATACCTGATCTCCCTCGCTCTGAAACGTCACTGTATATTCGTTTTCGTTGACTTGCCTACAAAAAAACGGTCTCCGACAGAGAAGAAGACAGAGGGAGAGGGAGAGACGGACGAACAGAGAGAAAGAGAGAGAGAGAGAGAGAGAGGAAGATTCTTAATCGTCATTGTTATAATGATATCATGTCATAGTCGCTGGTTTTGTAAAAAAAAAAAAAAAAAACAACAACAAAAAAAAACACACACAAAAAACGTTGTGGGTCAAGTGCCGGATGACCGACTAATTTTTCTCGTTAATTATCGCCGGGGTGATTGATCGTAACGGTTGATATATATAACGTCGTACTGCCTGTCGAAGGCCAAGGGCCTACATAGTTGTATGCATGTGTCAATTGATTTCACGAGGATCGCGCAAATGCCCTTGGCATTCGGTAATTATTGTTGTGGTTGGCTGCAACGAGAGTGAGCATTTTGTATATTAGAAATAATCGCGCGACATATCGTAATCTGTCAGAGACCCCCGGCGCGACCGTTAGTCATCGGCACTCGTCCGACCGCCCACGCCCCGAGCCGAGTCCTCGCGGACCAACTCGACGCGGAATTTAATTAACACCAGCGGTCAGATGTTACAATTAGTTCGACGCGAACGAAGAGAGACAAAAACAATTAATAACTAAATTCAAATGAACATAAAAAAAAAAAAACCCGGCGAATATATTTGCAGAAACGGCGAACGTTATATTTCAAACGAGAACAAATCTGAAGACAAAAAAAAATGCAGAAAAAAATTGAAAACAAAAAAATCTAAAAAAAAATTATTAAAAAAAAAAAAAAAAACAACAAAAAACAGAAAATCATATACGAAAGAGAGCAATATAGGAGATAGTAGATCTTGTGTATGTAAGACGATATTACGATCTCATTATACGAGGCGCGGTGATGCGCCGGTCATAATGTCGATAGACTCGATCGATCGAAAAAAAAAAAAAAAAAAAAAAAAAAAAGTGCTCAGCGAATTCCATACTCACACACTCACTCACTCACTTACTCACGCGCAACATCTATTATAAATATGTGCTTTATATAGTTTAACAAAATAAATCATTGAAAAAATACATCACAGTGCGATTTTTTATTCATTCGTGAATTATCGATATCGTTAATAATCTAAGATGATCGAGATGAGAGATGATGACGAGATGTTTTCGTGATAATTTTGATTTCGGTTCATTGGAATATTATTATTTTTTTCTGGGATATAGGAGGATGGATTTTTTAATTACGGTATAAGCAAATCGGTTTTTATTCTTGCCACGTGTATTGCCCGAGCGTCGATTCCCGCCAACTCCGATTGCAATTCTTTTTCCAGCGCCATTGCGGCTTCCATCAACCTGTGGTCTGTATTCGGTCCGTTCATATCCGGAAACTTTTCTCGAAGCATATGTGCGATTATGTTGAGCTGACGCGAAGATCTGAATATCGTGCGAAAAAAATAAACTTCAAAGTCGTTGTCAATTTATCATTTTAAAATGCGTCATCCAAACGCCCGTCTCATTTTTTCAAAACTTCACAGTGGCTCACTCCCCTATTATGATTTTTGTTGAATGATTTATAGTAATGATTCGATAAATCAACGTAAAATTTCAAAACGAATAAACTTACCGAGCGGAAATGCGTACGGTCGCCTGTGATTCCGTAAACGGTAGAATCTCGAAGATGCAATGACGAAAGGATTCGTGATTCTTGGATACGTACACGTCGGAAATGATTTCTTTGAAGCCACGATCCTCGATGAATTCGAGAAGTCTGACGCCTCTTCCGGCGTCTTTTTCGAGAGATATAGCCACGGTTCGTTCGACGGAAATTGCTTTTATCGCGAGTAAAGAATTTTCCGGATCGACGGTGAATCTTGGCGCCCGAGATCTGTCGATGGTTTCGGTAGCGTTTAGTCGAAACGTCGGAATCGCGGTTTGCAACGATTTTCCGTCGTAAGCGTAAGCCACCGTGCCGGAAGCTTCGAAAAATTCGTGATTTTCGAAACTGGGCAGATCGAGGACGACAGTTGCGATTAGCTTCTCGCTATCGGGGTCGAGCTCTTCCGTTCTCGTCCACAGAGACTCGTCGATAACCGTCCAAAAGGACGTTGTACCTCGGTTTTCACGTTCGTTTTTCACGCACACGTACAGACGTGGATTCGCGAGGATTCTGGACATAAATGATTATGTGCGTCGTAAAATTAGTTCCTTGTTTCTACTTCGGCGAGGAGAAAAAAATCTTGACCATTAAAAATGAATGCAAGTTGGGGTTTGGAGGCGACGGCGAGTAAGTGCATGAAATGAGTTTTTCTTCACGGAAATAACGATTCAACTTTGATAATAATCATTGGGTTTTACTTAATTTTTAGTACTAAAGTGGCATTCAGTAAGATTTTAATTGTCTAACTTATGAATAGAAAAACTCCTTTGAGCTTATTCGGTTTCAAATAAATTATATTCGTAAATTAAATTATTATAAATTAAATTTTTTTTAATTATTATATTCTTGCTCATTGTAATTATTCGAAAAAATCAAGTTTTTCCGGTTTTGCATACAAAACCACAGAGAATAACCTGAAATAGCTTTTACAATTATCGAAGAACAGATTTCGGTAGTCACGCGGTGCTTAAATTTGCCTAATCAATAAAAAAAAAATCTTCAACGTAGTAGTAATGGAATTCAAGAATTATTTTTGAGACCTTGGTCCAACAGTCGGACGTCGATAGTGTCGAAATATATTTTCCCCATCCGATTAATTTGTCGGGATGCTGCACATATTCATTCGAAAAGTCTGGAGCTCTCGACATGTCGTAGATGGAAATAATTTGTTGCCATCGATCGATACGGCGAGCCGACGAGACACGTTTGAGTTTGTGGGCGGCGAACGTGAAAGAATAACACGGAACTGGTGAACGGCAGCGGGGACCGATAATAATCGGAGAGATTTGGTCAGAATCCGAAGCTGGGGATGGACCCGGTGGGTCGTCAGGATAAAGGACGTTGAACGCTCGGTGATAAGAGAAAGCTCCTTTAGTTCGTGTTTCGTCGAGCGGAAGTCTGCAACGATGGGCGGAGGAGAGACGGGGAGCTCTGATAAATCACCGAGGATGCTCTCGACTTGGCTTTCAACTGATTAAATTACAGAAATTTCGAGAATTGAGAGAAATTCAGAGAAATCGGAGAAATGTTAATCGTTAGTTGAACATATTTTTTTCAAACGATTAGCATTGGAATTGGGAAAAATGGGGAGGAACAGTAACTATTAAAACTTCTACTTAAGAATATTTTATCGATTGATTAGACATTTTCTTTCCCTTCGATGATGAAAAATCGAGACCCTGAGTCGTATCTACAATTTTAGCAAGTTCCGTTAGAAGACCAAGTTTGCAGTTTGGAAGTTCTAGGTTGCATCTTATTCACTCATAATACGACAAAAAATGATCTTTTTTACGCTGTAGTGAATTAAGGTTCGTTGGTCGTGATCTAGAAAAATGACGTCAATTTTTCAAAAAAGAATAAAACTTGTACTAATTTTTGGAACAGGTTACACTCAGTATTCAAAAAAAAATTTACTTATTCGGTTTCGCCTCCAAACCTCAGACATTGTCGCAGGACTAATCAAGATAACGCTGACTTTTTTTAAATTTCATCAACAATTGCAGTTCGTCAAAGCCTCGAAAGCTTATATCCAAAGTGCAACACCACGAAACGCAATATTCTATCCACGAGCTCGCCCGAGGGTGAACAATGAGAAGAGATCCAATTGCTCGAGCAACAGCTCGTGACCGTGAATCCCGCATATGTACGATGCGAAGATATACATATTTATGCGTTCTAACGTCGAGGTCTAACGTTACGACGACTTTTTTTTTTTCTCCACACTCTCAGATAAAATGATTCGCTTAGTCGTTTACTCGCACGCTCCGTCTGCCGACTCCTGTATCTCATTACAAGCCGACTCGTTGCGGTTGCGGATACTCGACGATGGCGTGCTACTTGACGATCGAAAAACTTTTTAACGTAGAAATTATATTTATTCACGGGAATATAATGGCGAATAAAAAATGCTCATTATTTATTGGACAAATCGTGATAATTAACGAAATTAAATTTCTACATGAACTCTTACGTAGCAGTGAACTTCGACGAAATTGTTTGACGATCACCGTGGATCAATTCGGCCCGGAAAACTTTGAAGCAATACTGATCGAAAATGAAATATTGTCTTACGGAGAGAAAAATTCGAAGTTCATTGTATCGTTTCCAGATGGAGGTGTTCTGGCTTTATAATGTATGTAACACAAAATTCGCGTCATTTGAAATTTGCAGACGGCAAAAGCGCATTCGTTGCTTCCCCGAATTCAAACGGTTATTGTCACGTCTTTAGGCACGCCTGATCGTTTCTAATGAGTCCTAGGGAGGCTGCCGTCGATGATGTTGCCGCTGGTGCTGCTGCTGCGAGTGTGGTATATATGACAACGTGTTCCATGGAATCCTGACGATCTACAGCGTTCACTAGGACGGACGAAAATAAATCTCTCCCGCGATGTGTAGAGAGGCGCGAAGCATCACGAAGACATTCTGTTAATTGTAGAGGTAGAAAGAGAAAGAGAGAGGGAGAGAGAGAGAGAGAGAGAGAGAGAGAGAGAGAGAAGGGAGTGAGATAGGAGAGATAGAAATAGAGGGAAAGAGAGCAACGCACAACTATTGAAGCACGCGTATCGAGAATCGAATTGCATGTCAACGACGAGAATGGTTTTTTTTAATGTTGAAGTTAGGCATCGCCGAGACTAAAAAATACAATTACAACTTTTGCACATTCGGGAGAACGTGGCAGGATACGGAAACACTTTATCACTTTCGGGTCTTTTTATTTGCCACGACAGTATGAAAATTTTTGACCACAAAAGATTTTTTAATTAACATAATCGATCGAGTGAACGATAATATCCAGAAACTATGTTGTAGTTGAGAAAAAGGTCGCTTGCTGGCTGGGAAAAGTAATTGTGTCAACTATTTACAATTGAATTATACATTTTTACCTTTCACAATGTCAAGAGCCACATGTTTTTGACAATCAGCTTTGAATAACACAAAAATCATAATTTTCTTCATTTTTCTCAGTGACCCTCAATCAACATTTAGATTTTATTATAATCTTAATCGAACATTATTATAATCATCATAAAATATTGTTATAATCGATTGGAAAAATAGGAATTGCTCCATCCCCGGACGATGATTGATTAAATTTAACCAAACACCCGAAAGAAGGTAAGTAGAAAAAGCGATTCCAACCCCTGAATCGCTGGAGGAATGATCTCCAGGCATTCCCTCCTAATAGACATAAGAGCGTGAATGGCGATCGCGATTCAGCGAGGAATGCGACTAGTGCGGTTTGGACAATGTCTGGAACGAAGGTGTGCGATGCTCTCGTATCTCCTCGTTATGTCACCAAAGCACGAAGAGGTCTTTCTCCCCATACCACTTGGAATTTTTTTTATCGATTTCAGGGTAAGCCCCCTCACGAAATTACTTTTTTTTTCAAAACACAGTCGCGTCATCTATTGATGCTCGTGCGTGTCCACCAACAATCTCTCTAATTATTTCATCGTCTAAAATTCGTCCCAGTGGACGTATATAAAATTTGATCATGGTCGGCCAACAAAGATCCTTCCCTTGTTTTTTTTTTTTTCATTATGTTCCGAACTTCATTTCTTTGGTCGGAGGACACGTGTCGTTCGTCGTTTTATTGCCCGGTCGATTCGTGTTACACCAACCCTCAGTGACCATGGTTTTGGGTGTACAGCATCGAACACTCGTTTGGCAAGCACCCATTCTACGTGACCTTTTAGCGCATGCGTTGCCAATGAAAATAAAATAAAATTCCTGATTCCACGTTGTACAAACGAGAAAAAAAAATGTCATTCCACCTCGTTGTCGTCTATTTCGAATCTTTTTTACAGAAATTGCTTCGTCGCAAAATTTTAACAAAAAATAGTGATTGCATTACTGCATTTTTTATTTTTTTTCGAATCGTTTTCTGTTCAAATTTGTTAGCCTCTACCTCTCCAACAATGTTATCTGCACAGTTGTAGCCTGTTTCGTGTCAATAACCGACAAATCCGTAGAGCGCAGAGAATTTCGATATTCAAGGTAGCATTCGGTAAGATTTAAATAATTTCTAACTGGTCCAAGTGAAAAAAAATACATAAACTATATACAAAAAAGTGACAATAGTGAGCATTGGTTTTTTATATGCAAACTATGAATAATCCGCAAAGGAACGCATGCATGAGTCACTTGTTCATGTACAAAATGACAGCGGTCATGTCGAGTTTCGAACTATCCGTATGGATTATATGCGGATTATGTACAGTTTGCATACAAGAACAGTTCCCCTAGTGTCACTTTTTTGTATATAGTTTATATATTTCTTTCACTTGCGAATGGATTAAAAAATGTATTCGGTCTGAATCGGGCTTGCCCCCAAAACGGACTTCTTAAGTTAGGTTTATGTCGTTTACTTCTTCCCGTATGAGCAATTTTCGACATTCCCGCGTCTTAAAACGTCCGTTACAGTCTAAATTACAAGAATCTTCCTTAATCCTCTTTGTCAAAAACGTGGACACATTCGGTTTTGCCTGGAAACAACAGATACGTATAACAACCTCGCCATTACGAATATAGGCTGCGGTTATTTCCGCCAACGAGAAATTGTCATTGAGAAACGAAAATCTCCGTCGGGTTGGCACGTATAAATACACCCGTGAATCACTCACTGCGCGGGTTGGGGAGAAAGGGGAAGGAGGAGCTTCCGTGAGCCGGAACTGTATGTGCAGCAAGCAACGTGCGAACTTCGCCTGCTCACAAGTTCCATCTCGCACGGTTGCACGCACAGATGCACCGATGCACCGATTGCAGAGTGCATACAGGCGCGCCGGGAAACTTCCGTCGAATTCCTCGCAAGCACGCTCGACTCAAACTCATAATCAATGCCCACCACTGTCCATTACTCGAGATCTTGAAATAGTCGCTACAAGAACATTAATAATTTATTCCGACACAAATATTTTCCTTTTCCACTTAACATTTATTTTCATTTCATTATTAACTTGTTTTCGAAAAGAAATGAACGGCGGAAAAAATGAGGATACATTATGGAACATCTGACACTAATTGCCGGTAGGACATAATCTAAATTTTCATTACAGCATCCTCAATTGCGTAATTCAACTTCAACGTGTTTGATCAATCAATCACGGTTGTCTGCAGTGTCACGGATTTTCAAAGTGTTCTCACGCCCTTCCCCAGCTCGTACGCTCGAACTCAGAATCCGGAAAGTTTCTCATTTCTCCCAGACGACTCTCATCTCTTTTGCATGGAATAACCGAACCGAGACTAGATTAAAAAGCAAAAAAACGAGAATAATGAATCGGCAACGTTTCGACGGCGACGACGAAATGATCGGCCTCGAAGGGCGGGTTTATCGGGTTCCGCGATTTGGTAGAAGAGAAGATTGCAATCAGTTGTGGATACTGCATCGTCTATGCACGGACGGGACGAAGAGGTACGGCCTTGATCCTCGACAGAGTGCAGAAACAACGAGCGAAGAGCGTCGCGGATGGGTTGCGCTTGCGCTCGCCATGGCCAGCGATAGATCGACCCGCGAAAAGCTCAGCCAATCCGGTGCACCAGCGTTCATCCGCGCTGTACGTAACACGGCTGAGAAGTACGAGAGTCACAGAGGGTTTGAGGGGGGGCGAAGAAGGGAGAAAGAGAGAGATGGAGAACGGAGAGCGACGGGCAGACGTCGTCGTGTTACGCACCGACTCCATACATCGGTCTTGTGTATGAAGCGAAACGTGTAGATATGCCAGACGAGTGAAAATGGTACGATAAAGCTCAGCCACGCGATCTGAAACACAGAGAATCGGGAGGAAGAGAAAGGGAGAGAAAGAAAGCCGTGCGAATGAAAAGCACGACGGTAAACTTATCAGTCGAAAGCCCGGTGGCGAAGTACACTTACGAAGATGCATCATTATCGGGGGCTGCATCAGTCACTCCGGCACTCCCCGATGATTAAAGCGAGCAGACGATTTACCATAAGTCGAAGAGAATATAATTTATATTATGTAAAAATTTTAACGAGAAATTTTGCACACGGAAATTTGCGGGGGTGAGAAAGCGGATGTTTTTGAAAATGGTTTTTTTTTCTTTAGATGTAAAATGATTGAATTAGTTTTGCTCAAAGTGGATTTGGTAGAGATTACGGAGTAATCCTGGATGGGGGACCGCGCCGTGGTGGATCTGGTTAGCTGGATGAAAAAAAAATGGGATTTATGAAACGAGCAAATATGGATTATTGGGATAGGTGGGGCTGCAGGCTTTTTGTTTCTCCCTCGTCGGCCAAGCGTGTATTCTCGGATTTGAGGAAAACGCAGCGCAATCTCCGGAGGGTTAAGGAGCGTACCATCAAGAATAGGGTGAGCTCAGAGTCAAGTAACGTACGGCGAAATACGAGGAGAGAGCGAGGGAGACAGAACCGGAAAGAGAGAGAAGGAATGGCGACGCCTTGAAATCTCGAGCATGCGCGAGTCGTGGATCTGTATTGTCATTTTTCTCAAAAACCTTGAAATTAATCAATGTCAAATGCGGAAATTATTTCACACAGAATCATTAGTAAAATATTTCTCTTTGAATTAAAAAAAAAGAAAAATTGAAACAAAGTCGAAAAGTTGTTCACGTTCGTATCAATATTGAGAAATTGAATCGTTGTAATTCAATTGGATATAATTATATTAATTTCGAATAATAATAATCGAACACATCCGAGAGACTTTGCCTGGTGTATATTACCGCAAAAAATTTGATCTGCCAGTGGCTGAACCGTCGGTGGATATCGATGGAGCAGCGAGCGAGGGGCGCTCACGACGCACAGACGGTAAAGCCCGCTGGGGGAACTCTGGGTCTCGGACGCCCGGCGTCTCAGCACCGCAGTGTTTTGGACGATGCCGCCGTGAACGGCCACGGCAGCTCGCGTCTCCGTTCGTACATTCAATCACGAACAAATACGTCTCGGTGCTTCTCATTATTCCGAAATATTCGTCGTACACGTATTTCCGCGTTTGATGCTAATTGCATTAAAATCGAGGAAAATATATATATTATACAGAAAATAAGAGAAATAAAGACTTTTTTTCGTGCTACGGAGGAGAAAGCTCGAAGATCTATCGGTGTCGAACGTGGAAAGATATCAGGTGGCGGGTAAATGTGCCAGTGATTATAACAAGCTGGGCGTATGTCCGGGGAAGGTACGCAAACGAAATTTTAATTACACCCCTAAAAGAAAAATTTTCTTTTTTTTTGTACGGTAAAAGAAAACAAAACAACGCAAAAAATCACGATCGAGCGAATCGTCGATGATGATTTGTTTGTACGGTATGTAGGGATGGAAAAAAAAACATGCATGTAGTACTTTTTCAGTTGTTGGTTTTGATTAATCACGAACGGCTGCTGCTACAGCTGCCCGTTGCTGCCTGACGATGGAATAGGGTTTCGCGATGCCGGGGTTGTAATTCACCCCTTTTGACTTTGCGGGAGTCAAGAAACCGCAACCAGCGGGGAAACGAGAAACACACCCTCGCCACCGGTACGCTGTGTGTTTGATGCATTACTCGAGTCGGAGAAAACGGGAGGGGGGTGGCTTGCAACACTACACACTTTATCGAAAAATGTTGCTCTTTCTGGTATTGATTCGGATTGTTGAACCAGTACCCTTAATGAATGATTTTATTAGCGTTACTGCCCAGCCAAGAACATCATTTTCATTCATGCAGAACATTTCTCAACGGAATTAATCTCCAAAACGTAATAATAATAATAATATAATTATTATTGTAAAAATAAAATTCAAATAATAATTATAAAAATAATAATAATAATAATAATAATAATAATAATAATAATAATAATAATAATAATAATAATAATAATAATAATTATTATTATTATTATTATTATTATTATTATTATTATTATTATTATTATTATTATTATTATATTATATTATTAATAATAATAATAATAATAATAATTATTATTATTATTATTATTATTATTATTATTATTATTATTATTATTATTATTATTATTATTATTATCATCATTAATATTATATATTAAATATTATTTTTTAAATAATGAAAATAGAATTATTATTATTATCACTATCATCAATATTCTATTTTTATTGTTAAAAAATGTATTTTCTTTTTTAACAATGATACAAAAATTTTTTGAATTTTATTTCATTTTTATCAGTTGATAATCGAAATGAACAAGAAGGAAATGATAGTAGAAGAAACGTCGTATATAATGGTTGATTTTAAATGAAAAGTGCAAATTTGTTGCACATGTTGAGTCGAGTTCGTGTTGGATATGCAGTTATAGAGTCCGTGTTTCGCACCTGCTGCTCTAGAGACCCTTACCCACGCGTCCCATCGAAGAGATAAGAACGAAACCCGCTATAAGACAGTTTACATACAACACCGGAAGTACATTAGCGCGTTGTAAACGTTACTGCTGAATAACCGTTGCCCGTTAGAATTTACCGTGCCGAAGATTACGCTGCGAAATCTGTAAACGTCGAGGAGATTCGCTTCGTTTCCGAAGAGCGGGAGCCAGTCGGCCCGGAAAACTCTCAAGAATTCACGACCGGAAATAATTAGAATCGAAACTCGGATGTAGACACCTTTTATCGAATTGAATTCACCTCGTTAACGAAATAAACGGTAAAAAAAAATGTTGGTGAACAGTATTTTACAGCCAATTTTACAGTGGCGAAAAAAAATAATGCGAATGAAAGATTGCGGAAACGAGTATTTTCTGAGACGGCTATCACTGGCGCGTTGTTGCAGAAGCGGGAAAAAAAAAAGTTTTCGGAATGAAGATACTTGTATAGGGGACTCGGGAATAAATGCAAATTTTATTCACGAATAATGATTGAATAAACATGCGGGTTTTTCTCTGTAATTACTTTGGAATTTTCGTCGATAGATATTGAGGTGCTTAGGAGGGAAAGATCCTATGGAAAAAAACGAGCCAAGAGCGTGTTAGGCACGCCTATGATAGAGTTTCAAAGCCATTTTCACTAGCATTTTCTTCAACATTTCGTAATATGTATCAAGAGCTATTTCGACTTGACAAATTTCCTTGCTTCTGAAAAAAGTAATTTCTAAATTTTTCATCAACTATTTTTGCTACAGTATTCATTATAGTTTCCATTGAAAGTACTAATTAGAAGCTACATTCTGATTTTTTTCCTGATTTTTTGCATCGATAGTTTGGAAATTAGAAGGGACGCCCTAATAATGACTTTGAAAGCAAATACGATCTCGTAAATTCAAGATTAAAATAAAAACATCCTGATTTTTTTTTGTTGTATTTTGCAAGACCTATTCAAAGACATTCCACTTAATCGGGTGAGTGGAGAAAAATTTTTCATTACATTTTCGGTAAACAAATAAGACAATGGGTGGGCTGTTGTGACATACGGACAGACACAGATGGACGGACGGACGGACGGATGGAAACCATAAGGGTGCCCAGTTTACCTAAATAGAATCCCGATTTATTCATGAGTATTTCCGCAGTTTCATTCTATCGCCAAGGCTGAACGTCATTAATTTTCTTGTCACATATCGATAATTCGTTCCTTCATACGCACGAAGTGATTTGATCGACATAACCGATAATCGGATTGCGTTATCATCTTTTTCAACCCCCAAGCTAACCGCCCTTTAATATAGATCTTTAATGTATATTCGCTATCCTGCATGTCGATGAATCATGTCTCCGGGCGATTGAACGTTCCGTCGAATAGAATACGAAGAGGTTTTTCATCGTTCTTCGCTTTTTACATTTTACTTCACGCGCAAAGTTGAGACCTGAACTACGACGTCACTCGAGATTGAGTATGCTTCGAACTTTTTTCAAAGAATCCATTACTGCAAGATTTCTTATCGTCGTTCGAGTCGCTACACAGCGATTGAATGGAAATATCGCGTTGTTTTTTTTAAATTTACTTTTTTACACCTTGGTGTGAATTGCACTGAGATTATTTTTAGAAATTACACAAATGTTATGTTTTTATAACGACTGAAAAATATTCACTTGAATGATGATTTGACGGCAAGTGTGAATTAATATTTTGTGAATTTACTTAAAAATCAAGGTTTTAAGTACACCAATCACGTTTCTGTCGTGTTAATTCGATGCCAATTACAGCTGCAATGAATGCAACGTATTCAGCATAATTTTATTTGCATAATGCAAATCGCTGTGATGAAATAAGATCCAATTGAACCTGTCATGTACACGTCGTGATAATGGGCCAAAATTCATAATTATCTCGAATAACTTTGTTTCGGCATCCAGCTGATGCTTGAATAAAAAGTCGATGATTCATCCATCGGATTATCGATGATCCACAATTCACAAAATCATCGTCCGATCGACATTCACAGGAAATTCATTCACGGTCATTTTTTTGTTCCCCTCATTTACTTCAGTTGATTGGCAATCACGATTTTCGAAGCTTTTCACAAAATAAACTTCAGCATCGACTAATCTTTCGTCTACATGAATAAGACGATGCACATAAATCGGATTAAAAAAATCTCGAATAAAATATTTCGTAGCAATAAAATGAATTATATAAGTAGTTACAACACGCTCAACGTGCGTTCCCCGTAACGCGAGTTTTTTTTTTTTTTTTGCATCTATTCCGCGAAGAGTCTGTGAAAATAAAACCAGAGAAACCTGTACATACGTTACGCAATGGAAAATTACGCGTTACGTTTAGCCTGGGAGAATATGCATCGTTTTTATTTTGCAGTCCAACTGCGCAATCGAGACGTCGTGGACCCGCGCGGATCGTTCGTATCCGTGAGCGAGTCGTTTTGCGATATTTGCAAATCTAAAATCGCTCGCCCCGACTCATCCGCAAATATTGCCGAGTGTACAAATGTCGACGTTTTTCACAAACTAGTCGAGAGACGCTCGAAAAAAATGTAATAATAAACGTTGAAGGCAAAGTGCGTTTTGTCAGAACGGCAATATGAATAAAAAATGACCGTGAAGTATCGTAATAGATCGGTCGCGTGTAATTCCCATGGGTTGGATAATACCGGAGGAGGGCGACCTAATCTTTCGAGTCAATCGGTCACGAATGATCGATCGGGTTGCAAGCTCAACTGTCGCTAATGTGCTGAACTTTTCACCGAGCCGGCTGAAGGATGCCAGAAGATAGGGTTGAACGTTGAAGAAGCGAAGTGTCGTTCTGTGCAGTTACCGCGTTCGCATTGACAATAATTTGCTTATCACTCGCAGATAAAACTGCATTTACGTGGGATACAAATGTTTAGCCAGTCGCAACGGCTACAATGGAAATTTAAACTCCGAGCGTTATTTTTTAAATACATTCTGGACGCACAACTGGCAAATTTTAGTTATTTCAAATATTAATATTTTTCGACATCTTCGGAAACGTTTCCCGTAGTTGTCGTGTGACGAATCAAACGGCAGTTATTTCCGTGAGGAAGCAATATAATTAATTATGAGAATATATAATAATATAATATAGAAAATGTGATGAATAATAATAATCGTAAACATATAATATATATATATATTTCATCAAGACAACATCTTGACGGATAAAAATATCAAAAACGTAAAAGTAGCTACGCCACTATACCTATATACCGACATAATAACCGAAAGATAGATGAATTGCACCTATTGTAAATGGGATACATCATCTGGTTAGGGGAGATGGGCAGAATTTAACCAGATTTCTAAATAGGCTCAACATTTTTTTGAATCGAGTTCCGACCGCCCTAATCAAATCCGAACATGATTCAAATAAGAACTACCTAATGTATATAACCGAACTAAAATATCATTATTATTAATATTATTATTGATTATTGTAATTCCGAAAAATTCCAAAACTTACGGGCGAAAAATTTCTAATCGTCGTTCCTAAAATTGCGATTCGGCTTTTATCATCCCAAAACATTTTACTCTTATTTGTTGGTGATATGTAAAATTTTCGAACATCAACGTTTCAGATAAAAAAGAATTTCGTGAGTCGAAACATTTTTTTTATTGATAATTCTAGTGAAACAATTTTTTGAATCTCATGCGACAGCTCGAGTGTTAATTGAATTTAAAAGCTCCTGTTTATTCGTTTTGTTGCAGTTCGGTATGAGTACAGAAGAAAGCACGTTCACAGGGAGAAGATGACGCCACGACGTCACGTCCTGGCGGGACTGCGAAGGACGATCATGGCCGCGGGTGTACTCGCGCTCATTATCCTCGCACTTTCCAGCCAGGACAGTGGAAACAGCGTTCAGCAAACGGGATCGTCGGAGGTAAGTCGTCGTCGTTGCGCTTCTTTGAACCGTGTACAGTCCAATGTACGAGAAAATTGTACGTACCTCCGTTAATCGTAACGGGCAACGTTTCTCGTTCGATGCTGCAATCGTTGCGAAACGGACGATAAACAAATGCACAACTCAGAAATACCTCAGGCGCATCAGGTTGCCGCTGATTGTCGATGAGAAAGAAGAACGAATACAAAAGCTCGTAGTGTCGCGTTGAGAACTCGTTGCGTCCGAGTGAAAGACAATCGTTGGTTCGAACAGTTCCACGAGTTTTCTCTTTGTCGTACAAAATGCGGACATTGTTCTTTTTTTTTTCCATTGCGAATTCTTTTTTATAGACGGAATATTTGCAGATTTTTTCTTCATTAATCGAGCGATCGGAGCTCCGAAGCGATAAGGCTGATGAAAGTAAATAGGAAATACAATTTTTTTTCTGTTCTGTGATTAGAAGTGAAAAATAATTTCTTGACGATGTATCGAATAACTATTTTTCTCTTTTCTTATTCGTATACATGGTTTGAGAATCTTCGAATCATAGTTCAGCAACATATTGACCATGAACTTTCGAAATTTCGTTGTGAGTCTTTGGATATTGCGCAGTAGAAACCATGGAAAAAAAATTGATCCAAGTATTAATATTGGATTTGATAACAATCGATGAGTTATATCTGAACGTACGAAAATATTAGAATAAATTGAGATTCACCTACATCGTGAACTTCGTGCGCCTGGAACGGAACGGTTTTTTTCTTAAGACCTTTTGCTCTGGCGATCGATTGAATTTTAATGAGTCCCCGAGCTTCTCCGAAGGGACACGGTTCAACGAAAAATAAATCGATATTCCTGGAAACTGGGTTTGGATGCGGATTGAAGTTCGGAATTCTCAATGATCCGACAGGTCATCTGATTGAATCGCTCCGGAAATAAATGTTCCGAATCCGTACGGTTCCGACTGTCGGTGTCCCGAAAGATCGAAATATTTATTTTCAAAATCTGACAATCTAATATAACCTGACCCAGGTTTTTGAGTTAGGTTAGGTTAAGTTTTTAGGTTATTATTTTTCTATTTTGAATTAAGGAAAATTCTTTTATTTCTTGATTTTTTTCGATTAAAGAAAAGGTTTTTACACAAAAAAAATTCCATATCTCGAAAATGAAGCGAGATATCAAGTTTTTTTTTATTTCTATGCTTAGGCTTATTTTGAAGTGTTCCACAAGAAAAGTTCATGAAATCACGGCGCTAGAGATATCGTAATCTCTCCTAGGTCAGCTTATTCTATTCCGACGGTTGGAGCCATGCCGATTCGGAACATTCATTTTCTGACCATTTTAATAATTCCTTTTATTCGCCTGTCGAAACATCGAATAGTCGGAGCTTCGATCCATACCCCTGGATTCTTGATTAACGAATTATAGAATTGCGAATTCATTACGGATCTTCGGATGATCACTGATCAAGTCCGGTGAAAACTTCGAAAGCACCGAGGGTGAAGAAAATTATGCGCGAAAGTTACACGTATGATGTGACTGAGACCGAATCGGGCGGGAAAACTTTAATTTTGCGATATCGAAGTTTCCAGGACGAGTTCGGAGAAAATCGTAACGTCGAAAATAACTGGCAGCTGAGTAAACCGCCACAGTGGGTCGCGGCTCATCAGCCAAACGACCACGACGACGAGACGTTCCGTCTTGGCGCGAATTATTCTCACAAATACCCAGAATTTTCGTCAACACTTTGGCAAAGTATGTCAAAAACTCGTTCAATTTGATAAATGTAAAAAGTGTGAAGCACGACATTTTCTTTCAACTCCCTGCCAACAACCCACACTGGCACAAATACGACGAGGTCGATAATGATTCCACATTGAAATGAAAGAATGAAATTTTGAAATAAATAAATAAATTTATTTCAAGAATTGCCTTTTCTTTCTTTTTCGTCTGAAGTTAGTTTTTCGCAGTGTTCGATAATGATCGCTCGAGCAGTGAAAATACTCGACTAAAGCATTAGAGATTGCTTGACCAATGGGTAATATCGATTTGTCGATTAGTATCTCTTACCTCGGTCTCGACCTTTGCTAAAGCGCACGAGGATAATTTTTTTTTTTCATCTTTACCGATCGGTTATCATTCACACGAGCGTGTGCAAACGACGAACGAAATGCGAAGGTTCGTGATCGATAAATATCGCCGGCTATTCCGGCGGTTCGAGGCCATTACTTATGGGCGATCTACTTCCGTTGCTCAACGGTTTCATTTTTTTTTCCTTTTTTTCCGACGAAAAATGTCATTTTTTGTAGAATGGACGACGGGAATGCTTGCCAAAATTCGTGCGGGTTGGTGTCATCAACAGTGGCGCAGTCTTTTTAAGCCAGAGGGGGTTGCAAGCACGATATGAATTTTTTTTGTGCGAAAGACAGGGCTATACAATGCACGACGGACACAAAGGACATGAAGGGCCTTTGAGAAAGCTCGTCGGACGTGCCTATTGATAAGCTTACCTTTTTATTCTTGACGACGTCGCCAAGTTCGATCAATCGCTGGAGTGCCCCCTCAATTCATACCCAATTTCGTCTTCGATATATAACAATTTTTTTTTAAGTTACCACTGCATGGCAATTATTATGAAAAAAAATTCTATACCGCGTATGGCCGAGAAAACAAATTATCACGGCAAAAATTATTGCTATTTTTTTAATCTGGTTGAACCCAATTTCACGAACGATGGCGACTACGCTACTAAAAAAAATAACTTACACGAGATAATAATTGTTCGCATAAAAAATAAAATAAAAACCGGAAGACTATGGCCGAAAAAAATGTCAACGTGACATTCTGGGCAAAAAAAAAAAAAAAAAAATATGTGAAAAATATTTAGTCCCTGTGGTGGTGCTATAGCTGAAGGGATACGCGGACAAGGGAGCCCATAAAATATACAAACCTTCGGGTAAGCTCGGCGTGTGCTATGCCGGCATTGATACAACCCCGGTTGCATCGCTCGAGGGGGAACATGAGACCGGGTATCATAAGCGGGAGACCCCGTTTCACGGTAGAAAACTATTTCGTATCTACAGTCCCGCATAAGTCTTCCTACACTGCTTTTTGCAACGTTGCTAGTGTAGTGGGTACTTTACGAAAAAATGCTTAGCGACTATGCACGATCAACGATGAAATAATTAACAATCTACAATAAAATACTTGAAGAATGAATAATCACAAAATGTACAATTTTTTATAAAAAACTGGATTGTACGAAATATTAATCTGTCGGTTGATTAATGATGAGATGGCAAGAATTGGAAGAGATTATATTGCTTCTATTGCACGGTCCATTGAGTGAGACAAATATTTAGGGTACTTGCTGCATGAAGTCGTTGCATGAATGAATAAATAGAATTTTCTATTTATTTCGATACAAATAGAATTTCCTATTTATTCCGGACAAATATTCCACCAATGTGACAGGTGAAACATACAGCGATTGACACAGTCGTATTCGAATTCGCGAGCGGTTACGACGAACGTTACGAATCACTGTGAGGTGGTTACAAAGAGTGTCATTGGCCGTAGTACGGCCATGAGGCAGTAGTAAAAGCTGTAGGTTCTCATCATCGGACTTCGCCTGGCAAACTTCCAGACGCATTGCGGCAGGTGGCTTACCAACCTTCGAATATCGCTTCTCGAAATACGAGTGTGCATGTGTGTATTAGGGTGGTTCTTATTTCGGTCATTTACAAACGTTCGATGCGCCGAGAACTCAATCGATTCCGAAAGAAAAAAAAAGAAGAATTTTGAGCTTAATTTGAGCTATTCAGTCCAACTCAGTAATTGTTCGATAATACCAAACGAAATTAAAAAGTATGAACCCTGCTTTCATCAAAACGTGGAATGAGATGACCCATATATTCCGTGACCCCTTTAATTCCGTAAGAGAATAAAATTTTCCAAGAATAATTAGTGGCCTCGCCAATATAGTTAGTGTAGAATAAATAAAAATTGCATGTATTTTAAACGAAAAAATCCACTTTCAATCAGTGCATAGTCAGAGTTGGACTGGAAAGGTCAAATGAGGATTAATTTTTCCTTTTTTTGGAATCGATTGAGACCCCGGCGCAATTAAAATTCGAAAATTACCGAAATAAGAACCGACCTAATATCTATGCGTGTGTGAAGTCGAAGGAATGGAAGAAAAATGAAAATGAAAGACATGCGCGCAACTACGAACAGACTAGAGAGACAGAGTAAGAAGCCAAAGCGGAAAATGAAAGGAAAGAGTTGAGGGCGGAAAAAAACATAAGCACAAAGAAAAACTTTGTAGTGACAATAGGGAAATGTTGCTCTATGACTACGTCTACTAGTTAATGCAAGATTCGCCAAAGCTGCTGGATTAATCTCGCCTTCAATACTTCCGCGCAAATAACATACTTTCGAATCCCCCGGATTTGAGTCGGTTCAAAGCTTTTAAGGACATGAAAAATATCGCGCTTCTGATCCGAAACGAGCTTTCCGCACAGCCTAACACCCCCACTGTCCCGGTCGATCGAATCTTATCATGAAGCGAGCAAATATTCGAAGAGGAAAGAAAATTTCCTTCTAGATTTGACAAAGCGTTCGGAAAATTTACTCTCGTTGGGGGAGGAAGAGATTGATCGATATCCGAAAATAAAAAATTGGGGCGTTGCATTTGGGAAGCCGCTGAGAGTGCAAACAATTTCGTTGCCGTTGTTGCGAAAAACTTTTAAGATATTAAAAAATTGAAAATAAAATTGAAGCAGTTGTGAAAAAATAGCAGAGAAGGTTATGGGAATTTTTAATAACTGAGAAAATTTTTTTGAAAAAGATAATACATATCCTGAATTATAAATTTATAACGGGAAAATGAGAAATCGTATTATTTTTCAATATTGAGAAATCTTATGATCAAGATATAAAATCACTCCCGAATCGCCAAAAAAATTTCAACACTATTGTCGACGATTTTTTTTTGCCTCTGCAAAACCGTTTCTCTGCGTACGACAAGAGGCAAATACAAATTTCGTCGTCAACGGGTTTCACGCGGCAACGGGAAAACTTCCGCCGGAAAGAACTCGCGTGTCAAACAAGATTTATTTTTTCGTCATTATTATCGACAATGTAGTGAATTATGTAGTGATTGTCGGCAATTTGCAAACGAAATAATGCCGACTGTAATTATACTCAGTAGAGACGGTAAATTGTGTATATGTGAAATTTTGCGGCAATTATTGCGAAATGTCGGGATTCGTTGGAACAACGTTGTTCGGTCAAAGCGCGTGACCGAACTTAGGGCTAAGCGTAACTAGGCTTTTCTCTTTACAACTCACGAGGGATATGTATTTTTGTGCAACTATCGTGAGGCACGATTCTTTTGTGTCAACTTTTACCTTTTAACTTGTTGTATTGCGGTAACTCAAAAGTGGGACAAAAATATGTTTCATGGCTGTCGATAGCTTGAGTGTTGACGCGACTATTAATAAATTGAATGAATGTATCTCTCATAATGAAAAATAAATACAAATCAAATAAATGTTGTAGATTCGCTGTGGATCGTAGGTTACGTTTGTATTGGAACGAATGGCGTGGCTTAATCCGATTAGTGTATCGTTCTTTTTCGTACCCTGAAAGTATATCGCGGGGTCAAATCTACTCAAGGTCTAAAAAAATAGAAACTGTCATCCTAAAATCTAAAATAATTCATAAATGAAGCTCAGAGTTTCTCCTCTACGATAAAGTGTCCGTAATTATTCGTTATAAAAATAACAATAAACAAATTAACTGCGGGAACTTTAAAATGTTGGCCTGGGTCAAATCGACCCCACGATACACTAATCGGGTTGAGAAATGGTAATTATCACAAACTCGTATTAAAAAAGTTACCCAAAATTACGTTTCATCACGACTTGTCGTTTGTTACTTTGATTATCATTATTATTTTCGTGTTTCAAGGTCGAAGGAAAAAAAAATCGGGGGCCGAGAATTCAGACTAGCGTATTTTCAGTATATTGTAAAATTGCCAGCAGGTCTCATTAGTCAGCGCACCTTGAGCTACTGGCCACGAAACGTTTCGTATTTATTTAGAGTCACGTTGTACACATCTTGACGTCTTGTATATACTTCGGGAGATTACCGTAACTACACGGGCTCGAGCGTGAGGTGCAAGGCTCGCGGTTTTATCGTTGACGATGTGCATACCCTCTTCCGCCGTGTCTCGAGTGAACCAATTAATTATCACGAAATTAACCCTTACGCCGCACACGGGATCATTTTGACTCTATCATTTTCTCGTAATCAAACCTTTTTTTTTAAGAATTAGTGTTTCATGATTTTTTTTATGGATGTGAATAATTTCAATCGCACTTCTCATTGATGTTAAATGATTCAACAATGCTCAATGTCTGTTTGCAAATTTTCTCAACCCGATCGCACGGGTCAATTAAAAGTGGCGGACAGTCAAAGTTTGTGCAGGGTCAAATGGATCCCTGGGTGTGGGGTTTGATCGAAAAATAGATGTGTGGTGTTACGGTAAGACTATTAATGATTAAAAAATCATTCATATGATGTCGACAAAATTGAACAAAAAAATCGCATACACCGATATTAAATACATGCAAATCTGTGATTCACTAGATAACATTGTAATATTCGATCCCACAATCTCACAAGTATAATTAAAAACTAAATCGGCAGTATTTCGAGATTATCTATATTTAAAAAAAAAAAAAATTCCGCATCAAGAGTCGCTGCAGCGAGAACATCGGAGACTCGTGCGACTCGCGAATTCTCACGTGAAACTCGATCCGCAACAACGAAAGCTCTCACGATTATATAACACAATTAACGAGACACATACCGCGTATAAAAACCAAATTAAATTGCAACGATGGGTTTCAACAGGTGCACGAGATCTCTCGTTGGACGCCACAAGCTGCGATTGTCCGCCACATTTCTGACGAATTGCAAAACACTATAAATTGTCCGCTTGACTAGCAAATTCCGTCGCTACCGCTGCTCTTATCCGCAAAAGTGTTCTATCTACGGAGTATTTCTCCGTTATGTAACCCAGTTATCCGTGAAAACTACAAGAAGAGAGTATATATCGCGTCTTTGTATCGCCCCAATCGTATGGATTCATCCGAGAACCCCACGTGGCGAACCCTCGTCGGCCTGATGGGAAGGCGAAGGTCCGGATCAGTCGCAAGCTCCCTAAACTGCGATAGGCTCGAGCCAGTGGTACAGTCCGACTTTGGTCAGACGTGTCACGGTCATATTCAATCGGCAATTACGGCAATTCAATTATTTTTGGGTATCATTTCGGCCATGGCAGTTCGATAAAAGTCAATTGGTAGTATTAAGGAGGGTAACCGACCCTATATGACCCTCGTTCGGGAATAATAGTAACGGGCATACGAAACCTCGTGAGCCTAAGTGGATCCGTGTGAATGAGAATGCAATACAGCGAGGAACGCACAGCTTTTGCCTCTCTCTCTTTTTCTGCTTTTATGCCTTCCCCTCTTAGTGGATGTAGCGCGAAATCATGTAATTTCGAATCGAAGGAATTTACATGTTGATGCTGCCCATCTTTGACTCGAAGCCTGTCAAGGCGATAGATTTTTTTTTTTTTTTTGAGGTATGTCTTAGAATTAATTTCCGATAGAATCTGAGGGCTGTAATTTTCGAGGTCACGAGGCTGACCTCAGACACTGGGAGTGCGACAGCATAAGTGAGACGTCAAGCGAGTGACTGCCCCGGTTTACTCGACCGTATACACACAGCGTACGGTGCAATTACCGGGGCGACGCACACACGAGTGATTAGCTGTCAACCCCAAGCTGCTGCTGCTGCTGTTGTTGCTTAACCTTAACCTTACTCACCACGCTAGACGGTCAACTCACGTTGCCATTGCACCACGCGTGTTCTGCACATTTTCCGAGCGAATTCTGCAACGTCGGTGCAAAAACATTGACAGGTTGATTGATTGATCGATCGAGTCGACACACGTACGTTGAGTCGATCGAATATTTAGATACTATTCCATTGATACGTTTTTCCGTCCTTCTGAATCCGAGACTTTCATTTTTACGTCAAAGTGTATAGAAGAACAGTTCGAGTACAACATTTTCGTGTACTGTGATAAAATTAGGGCACAAACATTTCTTCATTTTTGAAGAATTATCAGCATCGGTATATTTTATACCGTAAGTAATTATCAAAAAAAAAATTACTAGGAAGATCGAATGTTGAATTGTCAATGTTGCAATGAAAATCAATTAAAAATCTGCAAAGCCGCAGACGTTTCGCATCTCATAAATATAACCTCGTCAGTGATCGTGATTGACGAAATACCAAATGGCAGGCTTGAGCCACGAAACAACGGAATTGTCTTTTTTTCCCATCGAAACGATAGCGACGGATATCCGTTAAAAGGATGATCCGAGTTTGAACAGTACACCGAACCGTAGTCCAGTTCGTCTGTTCGATTGACATTGCAATTAACGCGGGAGCGGTCGGAATATGCAGATCCCTCGGAGTTGGGCGATTAATCCGGGCATCGCCGGACGAGCATTGCAACACGGAACGAAGAGAAAAAAATGAGAACTCGGATGAAAAAGTCTATGGAGGCATCTATGCCAGTTGCCGTTGCAACGACGGAGCGCCAGTGGGACAGAAACGGTATGGCCCCGCGTCGCGTGGCCCACATTCGCTTGGCCAAGCGGACCGTGGAAAATCAATAAACGGAAGGCACAGCCGCCACTTCTGCATTCGGAATCCCTGCCCCGAGCGTCGTAAACTGCATGCGAAACCTTCCGGATTACACGAAAATAACGATATTTCGCGTCACGGTCGAAACGAAATACGAACGTCGCGTGACGATCCACGTTCCCCATCCGGCGAGAATGAATTTAAAAAAAAAAATCCAGCAGTAACGCGCGCGATAAATCAATTTCCATTCGGTTAAGGGGTTATATTTACTTGTTTGTGGGGTAGTTGAGGGCATTGTCGTGGTTGACGTCGTTTTATCGAAATACACTATACGATATGAATTACATCATTCGTTGAGGTACTTATATACATTTTTCCATGAAATTCTTTTTTATTTTGGGGCAACTTTTTGTATTACTTATTATTTATTAAATTCATACATGTCATACTTCGATTATGAAAACGGCTATCCACGTGGCTCAGAGAATTTTTTCTATCTATCGACTGGTTCACGAAGTTTAACATGAAAAAAAAATTGCATTCAAACTCTATGTATAATAAACGTTAAATGAAAAACACTAGAAGTGTCTTAAACTTATAAATTCGTTTGTGAAGAATTCCTACGCGCATATTGCCTTCAATTAAGAAGATCAAATCCTAGAATACCAAACTTTTCATTTCAATTAAACAAGATGAAAAGCCTTCGTTGTCAGCAATGAAAGTAAAGACTATCACTAACCCACCACCGTCCTATTCAACGTTTGCCGATTATCGCTGACGATAATTCATGAATCAAATAGTTTCATAATCTTTCGTCATCGCTATGAAAAAGAAAAAAAAAATTGCCGGATGAATGAATCGCGCTGTGCAACGAGAAAGATGCATATAATAGGAGATCGCGGAAGCGGATATGGGATCGATTGCGACGGATATCGATTATTCCGTGTAGATAATGGAAACGACCTCGAGACGACGATTGCGCCACAATGAAAAGTTTGACTCGAGCTCGGGATACGTATGCACACACGCGTCACACGCGTGTCATCAACTTCATGACGAGCTCCGTTGCGTTACCTGCGCACCGAGCTCGCCGCAACCACGCAACGCGAGCTAGATTCATCCAGCATTTATCCTACACGACGAAGAGGCGCGTATACACGCGGAGAGCGAACCGTCGATTACGCGAGTAGTTGCAGTCTCGCGTACGATATTACCATAGTCGAAGCGGCACGTAGGTACTGCTCGGTACGCTTGGTACGACCGTGCACTTGCAACGAGCAAATCGACCCGATAATAAAAATAAAATTAGAGCTCAAGTTCCAAGGGTGAAACGCTTTTATATTTTTCCAGTATAATTTCACCAATTTTCGATGATGAAAGGGGTCTTGCGGCATTTGAAAATAATGTTAACCCGGGAAAAACCGTTTTCGGTCGAGTGGACTAGTTATTTCATTTTAATAATCCGACTTTGGCAGAGAAATGGGTTCATTTGATTGAACTGGACATATCCGTTGAACAAAATTGTGGGGATATTCGGCCTTGACGGAAATTGTTGGGCAAATGCATGATTCGAAATTATTGCAAGATACAGATTGAAAATATTCATTGTTTTTAGATACGCAATTCAATTATAAAAATAAAGTGAACATCAGTTGGGAAGGTGAAACTCGTTAGTATTTAACCAATTTTTGATGATGACAGGGTTTCCGCGCCATTCAGAAAAAATGATAACCCGTCGAAAGCAGTTTTCATACAACGAGTGGACGAATCATTTCATTTCGATAATCCGGCTTTACCGGAAAAATGCATTCATATGATTGAAATAGACGTTAGCTGTTGAAAAACATGTGCCGGAACATTCGGCCTTGACCGAATTTATTCGTCAAACCCATAGTCCGAAATTATTGCGAAATATAAATAACAAATAATAATTGTGTACGAATACGTAACGCGATGATGATAATACTGTGACAATTCACTCTGAGAAAGAAAATCTTTTGTACTTTCTAGTGTGATTTTTTAATTTTCTCCGATGCGATATGATAAAGCGCTCTGCGTCATTCATAAATTATTCTAACCCGTCGAAGACACTTTTCATGCAACGAATGTTACTAATTATCGAATTCGAATAATCCAGTTATGCCAGGACAACGGTTTCATACGACTGAAACGAACTCATTGCAGCTAAATAAAAATACGCTGCGATATTAGGCCTTGGCCGAATTTGTTAGGCCACCGCATAATTTGAAAATTATCGCGGAATACAAATCGTAGATATACGAGTTATTTTCAAACAGGAAAAACTTTTTCTTCGACCCGAAATCCCCGAGCGTTAACGCAACTGCACAGCTCTTGCGAGGATCGAAGTTGCCTTCGACATTCGTCCTACAAACCGACGATGGAATTGGGACAGTCGCGATATTTCGATGTGTCCCAGGGATTTCGATATTCCATCCGCCACGCGTATGTACCATTCCAGACTCGCGTACAATTGGCAATTGAATAAATCAAACAATTCTTCAAACATCTCATATAAAATTACATACCTCGTGTTATCGCCTTCATGATAAATATCGAACGCTGATACGAAGGAAAAAAAAGCCGAAGCGAATGGAGGCCTGGAAGGATGAAAAATAATTGACGTTCTGCCTATCTGACAAAAAGCACGATCGGGAAGTGCCAATGTGCTTGTAATTTCAATAGCGAGATAGAGGCTAGAGCACTCGAATGCGGAGTGGCACTCGAGCCACCTTTTTCTCCGAACGAGCACGGAAGTGCAAGACGAAGACTTCGGTGCTCGTCCGGCTCGAGTTGCAAAACCGCGTCGTCGCGGCCGCAACTCCCCGACGGGTTTTGACTTCGTTGCCTCAACGTTCATTGCACAGCGGCGCACGTAATTGTAACACAACCGTGCCGATATACGCGAATTGGCATGGATTAGGATGACCGGAACACAAATTGTGAACACCCACGTGATGCTCGAACGAGGCGAGTACAATTCCCGACGATTGCTCGAGCGTTAATTGTAAAAGGTTTCGTCGAATTACGAAGCACCTTGAAGCGAATTTCCATGGGAAATGTTATGCAATTATTTCGTCGTAAATCCGAATCAATGATTAAAATTCGACGTTGATAAATCGTTATGATAAAATGCGGTGAAAGTTTCGAGTAGTTCTTGTCGGGACGGAACGTTAAATTTGAAACGACGTAATTGGTTCGAAAAACGATGACGAATCGTGATTTCGCGTGTTGCAGGAGGAGCCAGGACTTACGCAGGAGGAAAGAATAATGGAACAAAGCACGTCGGTCGAGACGGAAGCTAGATTGACGATGAGACGGAAGTATCTGACGGAAAAGTGCGCCGAGGAGGGTTTGGATCGTCCGGGCAACGATTCCCTTCACAGACCGAACGCTTGGGAATTTCTCGTCAATCGTGAGCACCATCTGATATGGTGTAACGTATTCAAAGCTGCATCCACATCGTGGATGTACAATTTCAATCTGCTAGCTGGGTAAGTACGGTTTGCATCGAAACGGGGCCCTTGAGCGTCCTTGACCCCGTGCCAGTGGCATTAACGTCAAACGACTCGCAATTGACGGCGATTCGTTGCAACAACGCGCTCGTTCAACGCTTCGTGTATTCGTTTGTGTTCGTTTGATAACGTTTGACGTACGATCGTCGTTTGTTGCAGATACAGCCCGCAATTTCTTAAAGCCTCGAAAGCGGTGCCGGTTTCGTTGGCCAGACAGAGGTATCCGAGGCCCACCGCTGAGGAACTTGGCAAATATCTAAACGACAGCGTGAGCTTTCTCATCGTTAGACATCCCTTCGAGAGACTGCTCAGCGCCTACAGAGACAAACTCGAACAGAGTTTGCCACACACGTTTCACAGCAAACTCGGCACCTACATAGTCTCGCAGTACAGACGTAAGGTGAGCGTTTCGGTTTAAGATTAGATTTTAATTCTGCGAGTTGATGGAAAAATTAATAAGTTAATTAAAATCAATTGGCGTTGCCTTTGAGTGTTTGTTCATTTGTATATGATTTCAGGATGAATTAAATTAAGATATGTGATACGAAATTAATATTACATCACACATCATTATTTTTTCAAAGAAGTTATTCATTAAAAAATCAGAAAAAACTTGGAAATTCGTATTTAAAAATGCACTTCAAGCTACGTAAATATCATGTAAATCCCAGATAGCGAAGCTCAAAACTATCCGAAATCCGACTCATCCCCTCATATCTATTTTATCAACTAAATTGTTCCCATCCAACAGGATCCTAAGAAGGGAATGAGGCACGGACCTAGATATCCGTACTTCGAGGAATTCGTGAGATGGTTGTTGTGCGAGTGGCGAGCCGGAAACGAGTTGGACATGCATTGGACACCGGTTGTGAATTTTTGTACACCTTGCCAGGTCCGTTTCGACGTCATCGCCAAGTTCGAAACTTTGCACGTGAGTTTATCACAGAGTAAAAAAAAAAAAAAAAAACGTTACGATAAGCACAAAAACCGTCACAGCCACGTCCAGGGTTGCACGTATATATTCGTTGTATTACGAACCATCGAACCGGTCGATAAACAATTTTTCGCTCGATCGTGTACGTACGAACGTTTAACAACGGCTCAGCGTCAATCGTCGAAATTGCCCGAGGCGAAACCATCTTAGCGAAACTCGTCGCGTACCGGAAATGGCTTCGGCCGTGGAGAAATTTTCAATGACCCAATTCCTCGGCTCGCACCCGAGGAATCCAGACAAGTATAAGACCGTACAACACCCGCGTTTACGTGGCGTTGCAACGGACTCGGATGCATCGCGTCGTCAGGGATTAGATCAAAAGCGCGTAACGGATGTCGAGCGAAAGGTTGAATCGAATTTGACACGCCCGCGTTGTGATACATAATCGAATGAAAATTAAGTTTGAGCAACCCTCCCTCCCCCCCCCCCCCCCCCCTCTCGCGACAAAGTCCGTTGCAACGACTCGATATGCGGCAATAACGAACGGTATTCGCGGTTTCGCCTCGATGTGATACACGCCGCAACGATAACTTCCGGTTGTTAGACGAGGATTCACGGGTCTATGGTCGAAGTAATGAGGGTCCAATACAAATAGACTTGAGTTCGAAGAAATTATTGATAATTCTGTGTAACAATGTTGTTGTCAGGATGATCAGAATTATCTGATAAAACACGCTCACGTGGGTCACATCATCAAACCCGAATGGAAGAATCCTACGCGAGGAGTTCAAACGAAAGACGTAATCAAGAATTATTTCGCTCAACTTACGAAGAGCCAAATCGAGGATCTTTACGAGATGTTTCGGTGAGTTGGAAACGTCGGATTTTTTTTTTTTTTTTTTTTTTTTTTTTTTGCACTGTCAGACCATCGAAACGGTTGTTGAGCAATTTTTTTTTTTTTTTCTTCTTCTTCTTAAGATTGTTCGACCATTGTTTTCTATTGAACGAGCTCGTCAGTCGTTAAGTAGTACCGTCGTTGCGGAGACAAATATAATTTGCTCTATCCGCGAGTGAGTCATCGGTGATTCATACGAATTATGTGATTGACCAAGTTTTGAGCATATTTGATGTCGACTGAGTTTAACGAGATTGCATAAACCGTTTCTCATTGATCGAATAATCTTGTTACGAGCTCCTACGTAAACGGCAATCGTTATTGTCAGACACAACGAGACTCTTAAACTATTCGAATTAAAAAAATAATATATATGTATATATATATATTTGCTAATTTTGTTCCGGATTTTTGTTGCAGATACGACTTTGTGCTGTTCGGTTACGTGCCAGATGATTATCTGGCAATCGGAAGCGACGAAGTCACTCCGCTAGTTTGTAGAAAACAACAATAATAATAATAATAATAATTCTAACGAAAATAAAAATCGCAATAGAATTTGTGCGCTCATTATTGGCAATCATTCGAAGTCTTTTGTATTTGAAAAAAACGAAGGACGTTAACGTAAAACAACGAAAACGAAGAGAAAAAAAAAAAGATGACGAAAACGTATTTTTTACAGGCGCGTTTTGATTAATCGTGCTCGAGATAAATTCCTATTGCGCTTGTAAATTTAGATAATCGTATACCGATACGCCCGGCCTATAGTGCAGCGGTTTACCGAACAATTGCGGGATACACGACGCTGTCGACGATAGCACATCGCCACTTTCCCTCTCAGCGTGTAATGGGAAAAAAATAATTTAAATAAAATACCACAGCATCGTGATCTCCAAGAGATTTTATACTTTGACGTACGTGCGGATGGTTCATTGTCGTACGTTTTGAGTAGATAGGTAAAAACGTAATGCCTCGACACTCGAATTTAAAAAATTGGAAACGCTTGTGAAAGTGTTTGTAAAATTAAAGAAGAATTTACGTATTGATTATTCTTCAAAAAATTGTTAATTGATGCGATTTCGATCGATTCTGGGATATTAACTTCCAATTATTCGCACTATGCGTTTTATATTACACGATATCTTATGAAAAGCTGCGTTCAATCGTTCGATGGAACGAGTTATTACCATAATTTCAACGATTTTCACTGCAATAGTTTCACGATCGAAAAAGAAGAATTGAAAACATAAGCTCGTACATTTTTGAAGCGACGTTCGATGCGGGGATTGATTCATGTTCAAAATCCATGCATGTGAGGAAACCATCCTGGAGAAACCTTTGCTGAGTGTGGAAGAGAGAATTTGTTTTCCTTTATCTGGACTCTAATTTCGGAATCGACACGAATGAATTTTGTAAAGCCATTCGAAGCATCGCGAGTTCGACCAAAGGTTTCAAAAATTATTTATCATATCGATTTCTATAAATTAGTCAATGATCAAATGTATCGATAAATTTGTTATTGGGTTGTAAATATGTAAATTTAAGATAATCATTCGAAAATATATATGTTTTACATTAGAATGAATGATTTTTCGTTTATTTCATACGCGCATTCATTCGATAAAAATGTATTTGAAATACTTTTATTACGAAATTATTATGGATTATCATTGCTATCAAACATCAGAAGCAATTGTAAAACAATTATTCACGAAGATTTTGATTGTTGCGTGATCATTAATAGTAGTTATTCGTTCGAAAAGGATTTTAAATACATGTTTGTTGAATAAATACCCAATCCTGTCCCAATGAGGTTGAAAAAAAAATAGTTCTGCAGATCTTACCGATTTGATGTATTTTTAAGTACAATTCCAACGACCCATTTGTCGTCTACCATTTTCTGCCAAACATCCTGAACGATTAGTGGGTGACAGGGCGTAGCTTTGCGAGTACGTTTTTTTTTTATAACTGGTTCTCCGGTAACTTGATACAGCTGGCGAACGAACAGAAAATAACCAACAGTGGGTTCGAACATGTAATAGGCAGTTCGGTACAGACGGCAAGAAAATGATGTAAATACTTACGTCGCTTTCGCTGTCCGAGTCGCTGCTTTCGCCGCAGGCGGCTCTTGTGTGTAACTTTTTGAGTATTTTGTTGCATAATTGTCTTGTTTCTTCGACGTTACACTTGGCTTTTTCAACCCTTTCGATGACATCGTGTTTCTGTTTAAGCAAATGTTCTTCTATAGGATTGCGAGTGCGAACAGTTTGCATCGTCTCGTCGTCGCTCAGGGCGAATGGATCTTCGTCGGACGAATCCATTGCCGACGCCTTTGAGATTTCCAAGGACAACAAATTATTGAATGAGCTCAATAAAAAGCATTTCAGGGTTATTGGTCCGTTATGTTAATATTTCTCCTGAAATAGTCAATAAAATCAGATTCTCGAAAAATATTTAGATCATTTGGCAATAGAACATTAAAATAAAACATAGTATTATCGGCAACACCAGGATAAAGAAAAAAGCATGTAATGTATTGCCAATAAATGTCTTTTACTACAACTACTACTACTAATATCAATTGATTAATCACAAACATTCACGTAGGAATAAATGGGAACAAGTGTAAAGAACTGCGTCAAAAACAATTCCATGAAAAAAAAAAAGGTCAAAACAACTACACCCAAAAAACCCCAGTTCCAAAAAATTCCTGACACGAACCTTTTTATGCCAAATTATTTATTTCCAAAACAAATCATCAACATTAATGCCATGACCTTGAAGTATTAATTTTGAGGAAAATAATAAAAATGCATTAATAGTGTATGAAAGAAAATTTAATTGCGTCACAATCGAATGAATTATTGACAATAAAACTCGTAGAATAATATTACCTCATAGATTGAATTGTATGAGAAAATTATTGTGAAGAATGCGATATTTCTTACCAACTGGTAAGTCCTTGCATAGTCAAGTAAAAAAAAGTTAAAAATAATTCAACTATGATCGAAATTTCGCGGAACAAAGAAACCGGCGAACTGAAGACTTCCAAATTCAAACTGCACAGCTGACGGAACGAATAAAAAACTGTCAATTACGCGCAGAATCCAATATTTTTCGTCGCGTTTGATCTGCGGCGCCAATCCTTTCACCCGACGTTCAATGTCAGATTATATCTCTGAGTCGGGTACATCGAATTTGCACTGTTCGGCTGTATCAGAAATCCATTATCGATCTCCGAGCTCATGCGTTAAACTACTTCTTATTTTTCTCCGACACATGTTTTTGTTGAAAACAATCGTTGCAGACAAGCAGTGCTGCCAGATTAGGAGAGGAAAGAATTCGGAGGGTATCCCTTCCACGTCGTTTTTAGTGCAACAGCGTGTGAGGAGAAGCAGCCGGCGCACAGCGCTCACAATTCTGCCGCGACCAATCGCGACACTCGACGACTTGGTAGCCAGCATCACCTAGTTTGCGTTCATATACAGTCCAACCCCCACTACTCGACTTCGGTCTCCTGTCTTCTCTCAGAATGGCAGAAGATTTTGCGCATTTCTATACAAAAAAAATCCGCATATTAAATTTTTTTGGCAGACAAATAACTTTTTTGGTGGATACTGATGTCCAGACGTCCAGGGTCAGAGATTAGGTCTTTTATATCACACCCGTCCGTTGCTGTTGCTAGCGCTGCTGGTGGAGACTCTTGAACTATTATTCTCCGGACCCAGTTGAAAGCAGAATTCGAGCGGATTTTGATCTCATGTCATCTCACCTCCTGGGGCTGGCTTGATCCTGCATCGGAAATTAAAACCGGGTAGGACATTTGTTTCGCACCCAAGGTGAGAAGTTGTGATAATTATGGTGTCAAGCTTAATTCGTAGTGATTTTCTTCAACAAAACGATGCATCAACGTCGCAATGTGTTAATCGTTCATTCCCACCGCGTTGGCCTCGCATTATTGTTTCGCACGGCCCATACTTAACCTACAAAAGATATTTAAAAAAAAAAATGATAGCTACATTGCTATAACCGTGGACATTGCTTTTAATAACATGTTTTCGGATAAGACACTTCATCAAACGATGATAATCATCGTTTACCATACTCACAGTCATTCCATGATGAAATATGTTGAAAACTTGAGCAATATTTCATTCGCATTACGCATCAGTGAAGAAGACTTGAGAATAAATGTTATTTAATCCTACTTCATTGGTCGTATAATTATTTGTATAATTTATGTATTATTCAAATCGCACACGCTACCAAAGAAATTAATATAATTGAGATTCCAAGAATTTTTGCTTCGTCTACAAATTGAATACATTTATCATTTTATGATTACGATTCGCAGCCTGCATCTGCTGTGGTCATGAGATATGGTTTTTTGCAGGTACTCGCGTCATGGAAGAAGAACGCATGCCCAAGGTCAATCTGAAGAAAGACTTGCCACGTCTAACAGTGTCCGATCTCCATCACATGAAGCGCATTGAGCAGGAGAATCTGGAGAGGGTCACTAAACTTAAAAAAACGCGTTTCGGCAATCGCATAATCGGCAGCCTACTAGGTCTCACGGCCATTGGAATTTATTCTTATACCATATACGCCGTAAAGCAAGAAAAATTCTTGGACGATTTTAACGAACCCGAAAAAATCTCAGACGCCGCATAATTATTTTTTTTCTTTGATTCTGTTCGATCCTACGAACAAGTATTTGCAGAGCCTGCGAAAGAGTTCCGATGGAATTGACCATCGGGTGTTTGAAATATTTGTAAAATTTTTAATTGATTATCAGCAGATATTTCTGATTTTTTTTTTTTTTTCATCGACAAGCAGTAGTTCGCAATGAACGCGCCAAAACTTAGACTACCGCCTCTGCCGACGATTCGGGATCTCGTGAAGCTCTATCAGTTGCAAGCGCGAAAGCAATTGTCCCAAAATTTTTTAATGGACGAACGTCTTACGGACAAAATTGTGAGGCAAGCGGGAAGACTCAAAGACAGCCACGTAATCGAAGTCGGACCCGGTCCGGGTGGTTTGACGCGTTCCATCATAAGAAAATTTCCCAAAAGAGTGATACTCGTCGAGAAGGACAAGAGATTCAGTCCTACCCTGGAAATGTTGGGTGAAGCTTTCGCAGCCGTCAACGGACAGACGGATATTATTTACGACGATATTTTGCGAGCGAACGTTGCCCCGATGATTCCTGATAATGAGAAAACCGATTGGGAAGACAAGTGTCCCAACATAAATATTATTGGAAATTTGCCGTTCAGCGTTTCAACCCACTTGATTATAAAATGGTTTCAAGCAATTTCGGAACGCAGCGGAGTCTGGTCGCTCGGCCGAAGTCGCATGCTTCTCACTTTTCAAAAGGAAGTTGCCGAAAGATTGGTGGCACCGCCCATGAACGAACAGAGATGTCGACTTTCGGTGATGGCACAAACGTGGACACTGCCGCAACTTCGTTTTCTCATACCTGGCACGGCATTCGTGCCGCAACCGAAGGTCGACGTCGGTGTCGTTTCCTTCATACCCCTCATCAAACCAAAAACCACTCACGATTTCAAATTTTTCGAAAAAGTAACCCGTCAAATGTTCAGCTTTCGAAGTAAATATTCCATCAAATGTGCAAAGTGAGTGCAACACTGTTTCAGGTATTTGTTTCATCGGTTAAGATTATAAGGAAATTTTAAATGCTCGAAAAGAAAAATTTCCATTAAATTTATCATTCGAGAAAATAAAGTTATGAATGGTTTTTACATTCCATTATTATTATTCGTTTTGTTTATTCATTATTTATTATACTCATTGATTTTATTCATTTATTATCATTATTTTTTTCTTTTTTTTTTAAATATTTTATTACTATCATTTATTTTGTTTATCTATTATTTATTATAATTGTCATTTATTTCATTTATTTATTTTTCACCATTTATTATTATTTTTTCGGTCTTTTTATATAGGTATATTATTATTGTTATTTATTTTGTTTATCTATTATTTATCATCATTGTCATTTATTTCATTTACGTATTGTTCATAATTTATTATTACTATTATTTTTTCAGTTTTTAAATATTTCATTATAATCATTAATTTTGTTTATCGATTATTTATCACCATTGTCATTTATTTTATTTATGTATTGTTCATTATCATTGATTATCACTATTATTATTATTATTATTATTATTATTATTATTATTATTATTATTATTATTATTATTATTATTATTATTATTATTATTATTATTATTATTTCAGAACTTTCTTTCCACCGGAGAGTCGCGACGAGCTCGCGGCGGTGATGTACAAACTCGCCGATCTCGATCCCGAAATGAGGCCCACGGAATTAACCGTCGAGGACATGAATCGTCTATGCACCGCTTACAAATATCTTTTGGAAAAACATCCCGAAATCCGTGATTACGATTATCGCGCCTCGCGAAAGATCATTTCGCGCAAGTACCTGCGAAACGTGGAGATCGATGAAATTTGGGACGAAGATTTCCCGGAAGACGAAACGGAAGACGCCTCGGACGACGTCGGTCGTTCAACGTCGGTCTGTTGAACATTGCGAAGTCTAACGTCGCAACGAAATAAGTATGGAAAGGTAGAATCGGACAAACTGGTACATATTTTTATCGGGTCTCACATTTATTTCGTCGCGGATCGTAGCGTTACATCGACGTTACACACGAGAAATCGCCCGTTATTCTAAAATCGCGGCGGGGCCCTCGTGAGTGCGCGCGTGTAAATATTTACAGTGGCTTGAAACAGCTTAAATAAAAAATATAGTACAATATACATAATCCGATCGTTATTTCGTTTTAACCATGAATTTGTCTGCCGATGGAGAACAATACTGTGTTAATCATGCTGATGGATTTCATACGTAAATTGGGAAATAAAGGTTCGTTTTCTTGGACAGTCCATTCACGCACGATCTTGTGTTTAAAAAAAAGCAATGAAACTCGCGAGCGTTACTTTATGATTGAATGCATCGCATGTTTGTCGCATCTATCGAAAAAGTATAATTCAGATTTCCTTACATTTCCTCGGTACCAAACGATAATTCGCACCAAGACGGAAGTGTCTGATTAAACGATTTCGAAATAATTTTTATAGGGAAAATTGCTGGTCTCAAGAACGTATACGAATTGAGGATTGAGTCTCAGAGTCGGAGAATTAGGAAAATTTCGGTTAGGCAAATTCAACTACTTCGCTGTTGGAAATCAAAAAAACCAAAATCGTCTATTCCCAGCCAGTCTTCAGGGAGGGTGGGAAATGATTTTCTCCCGTCATCCTGGCGAAAGAAAATGCAAAAATAAAATAAAATGAAAATAAAAGATTATAATATAGAACCCAATACACCGGTCGATATCACAGCTACTCATTCTTTCGAGGGAAAAAAAAGAAGACAAAAAAAAAATAAAACACGATTAATAGGTTACTTTTAAATAGTTTCTAACGTCCTACGTAATATATTATGCGCGTTCGTGTGAGTCGTTTGCGCGTAGTCGTATAGTCAGGAATTTCTTATCGTTTGTAAAATTTATATCTGCATATTATAATGATTAATCGTTACGCTTAAGCGTTTTCCTTTTCTTTTTTTTTTTTTTTTTTTTAAATTTTCTTACAGTCACGTAGGAAACTCAAGTTTCTGCAACGCACTATAATTGAGGGCGGGCAGTCACGAACGCCTCGAAGCTTTTTTTTTTTTTTCTTCTTCGTCTTGAGTGACATCTTAACGGCGCGATCACGCGGCTAAGCTCATCGAGGAACTACGGGAGGAGACGAGGCCCGAACGGTACGACGTCTCTCCTCTCTGGGCGATTTTACAAAAATTAATTTTCTTTTTTTTTTTTTTTTCATTCGGTAAAAAGCGTTATTTGGTTAAAGAGTGTCGAATTCGACAGCGACCCTGTTTACCCGGCCGTCACGAATCGGCGTCCTCTGGGATGTTTCGAGGCTCGATCAACTTCGGGCGACTCCGCATATCATTATGTTGGGAAGAGCTCCGCGACGTCGCCGCCAAGCGCCGAGGGATTGTGCATGAGCCTGTAGCGTTCTGCACCATCTCTTCGTTCTTGCCCCGTCTTCGGCCTGAATGAAGGAGAAAAAATATATATATTCTGTTGATACATCGTTGTGGGAATTTTTAAGATTTTTTAAATTAATGTTTGACGTGGATTTTGCGACGTACTTTGAAGATGAATGTTTCTTTGGAGGAGAGCTCTTGAATTTCAAAGTAATCCTCCAGATCCGTCTCACAGCATACTATGCACTTGTCCAAGTACAATGGCTCCTGTTTACAATTGTTATGATCGAATGGAAATTAGAGCGAAATTATGGGAATGACGTTTGAATTGGGGTGGGGACAGAGGAAGAAAGCCACTGTAAAATTTTGAACAAATCGATTTTTTTCTTCCATATTTCGAAAGCTGAATTTATCGGGAATATTGTGAAAATGTTTCAAAGAGAAATTCATGGAATTTAATGAGTTACAACTCAGTTGGATTCATAGATTGGATGAATTACAAGTTATAATCCGGATCGTTGCGCTATTCGACGTTTTGAAATTAAATTCAAATTCGGGGGAAGAAATTCGAAAGTCCACCTTTTTTTGTTTTTTTTAGGTAAAAATATTCCTTCACGTAGTTCCATAGCCACTGATATAGATATTATAAATTTTTCTCATTTCCCAATAGCTGTCAACCAGGTTGGCCATTTTTTTTTTGCAGTATTTCTCATCTCCCATACAATTGCTCATCTACCCCTATATAAGAAAAACTATCGTAAAAATTTCAGATAGATCCGTCAATAACTTTCGTGATAAAAAAATCGCAAAAATTCCTCAAGTTTCAGCTCGTTTCAGTGACTTGCTCCTTTGATTTAAAAAAAAGTTTTCATGAAAATTTCATCCTTTTATTGATGGGTCAGAGATGTTTTTATGAACTTACGCGCAGAAGAGAGTATCGACCGATTTTTTCTTTGACCAGCAGAAGAGTGGCATCCTTGATGCCGATCTGCTTCGGAAATAAGGAGTCGTCGTTCGAATCCACGAACTCCGTGCTCGACTGTGTGAAATAAAAACAATTGTTTAAAAATATTGTCGAAGAATTATTTGTTATTTTAGCTGACATTTTTTTAATTTTAGAGACTAAATAATTACCTTTCCATTTGTAACGAGCATGGCGGTGACCGGTGCGAGTTTGACAGTCCTCCCACGCCTCCAATTATTGTCAGTCGGTTGGGCCACCAAAAGACGTCCCTCGAGAACGAACTTGGCTTCCTCGTGAGCCCACTCCAAAACCTCGACCGCCATCTAATCAAACAGAAAAAAAATTAATTAAACGCAAGAACGGGTCGCGACTGATTTCGTTTTCTTTTTCGTTTTTTTTTTTTTTTTAACTTTTTTAAATCTGGTTTTTCGCCTGCGTTGCTCGAAATGGAAACAGAGTCCACTCACCTTTCTCAATTTGATATTAACCATATCTTGCTCGCCGTTCGACCTCCTGCCGTTCTGTATTATGGAAATTCGACGCCAGAGCTTCGTCGACGTGACGTCTTTGGCTTCCTGATTATGATTAATCAATATTCACAGATCAGTGAATTTAACCGGAAATATGTAAGGGCAGGAATATATTGGCAATCAAGATTATCAAGAAAGCTTCGTTCTAAGTTAAGTGTTGTTAAAGAGCCATCGAAAATTTAAAAAATTTAAATTTACGTGGCTTATATTAAAAAAATATATATTCCAATATATAAAATTGATTTCTGATCTATTGATCAACGTAGGAACTTTGTACGTATTAAATTTTCGCGTAATAAGTGTTTGAACTGTCAATTTTCGGACAAACTCACGGCATTCATGTGTTCAAGATGTAATTCGATGTTAGCCTGAGCCTGTTCGAGTCTTTTCCTCGCTTCGTGAACGTCGGAACGCACGGAAGGCGTTGCTTTGAGGAGCCGTGCCAAAAGCAGAGGATACTTCGTGACCCTTTGAACCGGTACCATGAGAAATGAATTTAGATTCATTCGTCTCAAAACCGTATTTTCCATCTGCGATACTTTGAGAAATATTCTCAACAGTTCCTTTTCTTTCTCAAGATTTTGCAGTAGCAGACTCGCTCCTCCTTGTCGCGTGCAATAACTCTCGAAGACGTGAAGCATCCTCTCGGACTCGAGAAAGATTTTTCCTACGTCCACCGTCACCAAGTCCTCATCACCTGACACCTGTCGCACGTAAGAAAGAATAAGGAAAAATATTTTATTGCACGATTAATATTAATTTCCGTTAATCCATCAACATCGATGACACAAGCCAACAAAATTTGGCCGATTTTTAAAGTCAAGACGAGTGACAGGAGATTTTTGTGGGGGTTTTTTTTTGTGTTTAACACGAATTCGGCTTCGAAAATAATATACTGGCTCTAGTTTTCGCGAAAAACGGCATCGAAAGTCCCAAAAAAAAATATTTTAGAAACGAAAACCGATTTGAACGATTTTAGTTTCTAATTGAAGCTAATGAAATTCTGCATACATGTTTTACACCAATTGAGACGGTAGCCGCCAATATTTATTTATAACATTTCTCTGATAAACAATACGAGAGAAATGATTTTTTTCACCTCCGAAGAGTTCTTTTTTTTTTTAAATAGGACCATCTCAAAATCCGTAGGATCGGTGTTGCAACTATTCGAAAATATTTCCCAACGATATTAAGAAAAACAAAAAATAATCAAAATTTTGAAAAAAAAAAAAATATTTTCGTTGGCCTGTGTAAATATTATAAAGTGTGTTACGCACCTGACTGAATTCCACGGCATCCTTCAACTTCTCAGCGAGCGCGAGATTGTGCTCGAGAAGCTCTTCGACGTTGAGAAATATCGCGGCCAATTGTTCCTGAGTAAGAAGTCCCGCTCGTAGCATAGGTCGATGAAATTCTTCGAGAATAATTTGCAAGTCTCTTCCGTACTTCTGTTCCGTCTCCACGATCTCCGTGATTATCTCTTTGCGTTCGGCCCTTTTTTTCGAACACTTCCGACAAACGAATGGCGCGTACATCACCCCGCTGCAATCCCACGAATATTGTTTCAAATATTTCGTAATTTCATTCGAACTTATCGAAAATAAAACAGAGCGAGATCGACGCAACGTTTTTCATAGCAAATACATAGTTAACGAGAATTACTCGCGAATTGTCTGCGAAGCTTTTTTTAAGAACCGGGAAACTGTCAGTATTTGATGCGATAAAGTTATCTTTAACTCAGGGATTGATATTAAACATACAAAAAAATATATTATACAGAAAATTAAAAAAAATCATAATTTAAAATTCATAAAAATCTGTATTATTTTTTTATCAATCCATGCGAATTTTTTTCGACCGTAAGAATTTTCTCCGCGACAAGTTTCTTATCTCGATCGGGTTAACAGTCGTCGCTGTACTAATTAATAATAAATAAGAGAAAAGCTCACCGATGGTCTTTCGATTCTTCCGAAGCCGGGAAATCGATTGAATTTACAATTTCTCATCGGCTAACTCTTTTCGCATAGTTCACGGAAAAAAAAAATTATGTATATAATATATATATATATAAACATATGAAAAGTCCCTCGAACGTATCATTTGGATTTCGTGAATTACTAGATCCCAAACACGCGCGACGAAGTAAGTTAAACATACGCCAAACTTTCTCCTACTATCGATTCCGTTTGGCCGCAAAGAGCGAAAGTGCTCTGTACGTTATCGAACGAGAGCGCGAGAGGCCACTTGGTTTTCAACCGAGTTGCGAATTAACGAGCCGGGACACGCGCGCGCGCGCGGGCGACGCGCTTTCCACAACGCGTACCTTTTCGGTACCCGCTCTGGGCTGAACGGGTGCGCAAATCACCTTTTAGTCATCCCGTAATTTTTTTAAAAATATTCTGCAACCAACATTTAGGGTCCAACGATTCTTTCTTTCTACCAATGATATCTGTGTTCTGGAGGCAAAATCGAATAAGTCCATTTGCTCGAAAAATGAGATTAAGTAAAATTCTTGTAGTTCAAACTATAAACAACGTTTTGAGGCGTAGAAATACCGAAAATTAACCATACAAAAAATAAATAAATGAGATTAACCTAACCAAATAAGTCAATTTTACAGGTAATCGAGTAAGTCGCGCGATGTTTTTTTTTAATCTACAAGTTACAGTCTATTCAAATCTTACCGAATGTTACCTTGAATAGTACCAAAAACTAAGTTCAACCTGATAATTATTATTTTTAAAATCATTTCGTTCGCTGTGATAGAGCGCTCGCAAAGTAGAATCGTCGTATCTCGAAAATTCGTTTTTCAAACTCATTCGATTTTGCTTCCAAACCCCAGATTTATTCACTAATACGCACAAATGATTGCACGATCGCCCTACGGGACAACAACGAGCACCACGAAAGCGAAACATGAAGAAAAAAAGAGAAAACAAAAAAAAACAAAACCTGAGAATAATCTGCATCGTGAATCAATGATCGCTTCATCACTGATCCACGACACGACGTCTAGCAAAACGATCGTTATATATTTTTGTCGCGTCCGAAATGTTCTTTCCCGTGAATGTCAATAATCTTCAACGGGAAAGCGACGACGTTTAATTGCCTGTATCGAGATTCGTTCCGAAATATCGCGAACGATTCATTTATTTTCCACGAGCCGAGTGAATATCGCCAGAAGCATCGGCAACGAAACGAAATGAGGAATCGTTCGAGTGCTGAAGTATTTACCGCTGATAAATCCGTCGACTCGCGTCGACTGTACCGTATACGAGCGACAGAACCGTTGCCGAGATTTTCTATTAAATATCCCAAAGCATTATCCGTGTCAACGGCCGAGATACTCTTTACCGGCGGTTCAACGTCACGTTGCGCAACTCATTCTACGTTTCTCAGTCGTGATCTCTTATTTCTGTAGACGTTGTTGCTGCTTTTGCCGTTGCTGATACATTCATCGGAGTGTGTCAGCAATTTTTCCACTTTGCATTAGAAACTAGTGTGTTATCGCGCGTACGCGAGATTCTTAATAAGGTGACGTTAATAAATCAACGAGATATGACCACCCAAGTGCCCACCCCGTTGCTTCTCTCATATCGCTCGATAAAAGTTGTTTCTAACGTTATTCGACGGTCCGTCGAGCGCGCTCCGATCTATTCGGTCGAATCAGCAGTTTCTTGTTGTTTTTTTTTCGAATAAACGTCGGTTAAGTAGTTGTAATTTTTTTACCTGTCGGTTATGAGAGGCTCGAGGCGTTGTTCGCAATCCTCGCAGATCTTCGCGTCGCCGGATATCACTTGAGGAATTTCGCCGAGCAAACTTCCCGGTCCCGAAGAGACGTTTCCGGTTCTCCAACGTCTCGGTATACCTCGACTACTGCTCGCTTGGCTACTTTCCGAGCCTACTCCGCTGTCAGTACGCTCGATGTCAACCGTACGGGTCTGAAAATATATGTGTTAACAGTTTTATCTATCGTCCGGACGTGTGACTTGCTGTGCCATTAATAAAAAAAAAAGAAAGGAGAAGAAATGAACTATAATGTATGGCCGAACGATTGAATAAGTCGTGACGGAAGTTAAATCACTGACAGTATCCTGAATTTTTGCACTTTCGACTATTTTTCTTTGAATTATTTCCGTCGTGTTTGGTCCGAGAGACTTTCGGAAATTTGCGAACTAATCGAGCTGTCCAACTCTGAGAATTATAATCGCCTCAAGTTGAGAAAGTTGTGGGCGATTGCGTTCGTCGATGAATCAAACTGACGACAAAAATTTTGATTCGAATTTTTTTTTTTCGAAACTTTCATCGATGGAAATTTAATTTTTACAATATTGGCAAACGATAAGCAGTATTGCGATATCATACTATATTTTATTATTATTATTGATTGCTATTATTAACCATTATTTATTTATATTTAAAAATACTTGTTCAATAAGGAAGCTGCCAAGATTGAAGGAAACTATTTTTTTTTCTCGTTTTACTTCAGTTTATTTCGACTTTCGTTCGAGTTATCAATAAAATTGATTCAACTGTACCAAAATGATTTACCTTCAATGCTTCGGGTGAACTCGTCAGGATAATATTACACTCCTCGCTGCTGTCGGAAACGTTTGATATCTGCGAGCTCTTGGAACTCAGATCGCCCATGCTAGTTTCCTTCTGTTCGTAAAGAGCCTCGAGATCACCTTCGGCGTCCTCCTCGTCCTCCTCGTCCTCCTCACCCACCTCGTCTTCCTCAACGGGCACAGTTTGATCTTTCGAGTCCATGAGGAAGTTGAGCAGTTCGAACTTACTAGTGAGATTTCCATCGGTCGACGGTGTGACGTGTTTGAAAAATTCTTCCGGACTCTTCGACAAATAAGACTCGACGTTGAGATCGTCGGTTTTGAAGTCGTTCGTCTTTTTGAACAAATCGTCGGACAAATACGATCTGAGAAATTGACCGGCGTTGACTTTTTTGTAATAAGCTTCCTTGTAATCGTCAGGAAAATATATTCTTTCTTTGATGTAATCTTCGGTCGGCGGAGGGCTGAGCGGCAATGGCGGTGGTTCGTCCGGTATTTCTTCGTAAATCGGTTCTTTTATGACCTCGTAAGGATTTTCTTCGAGAAAAAGATTCGTGGAAACAAAATCCGTGTCCGAATTCGAACTCGGTGATCTTGAATAGGACGTTTCGGGTTCTATCGTCGATTCCGAACTCTCGTATTCCTTGCTCTTCAACAAACTTTGCTTCAGAATTCTCAGAATGGCTTCGCCGCTGCTCTCGTCCAAGATCTCTCCATTTTCACGAGCTTTCTTCAGCGAGTCTTCCAGTAATTTCGATATCAGAGCCTCCTTCGAAAGCGTCGACCATCTGGAAGTTCCTTCGAGTTGTCGAAAACGCGGTTTTTGATTGGTCTTACTGAAACCGTTGCGATCGTCATCGACAACTGCTGACGACAGATTTGACGCGCCGCAGACTCTGATGGATCTACGTTTGTCTCTGAACCCTGAAGTTATCTCGGCAAGTGCGGAAGGCCTTTTGTCCGTCATTTCCAACGAGTCTTCTTTGGTTCTCCTCGCAATTCTGATCTCGTTCCTCGCTGAATCTCTGAAGAACGAATCGTCGGGTTTGTCTTCTCGCGCCGGAGATTCCAGTACAATGTTGGACTTGTAGTTCTCGAGAATAACCAACGTACGATTTTCCGATGGACTCGGAATCTTCGGTGAAGCTTCGGAGTTTACGGAAATTACGGTAGGATTGCAAACGCTGTCCTCGCCACCGACACTGATCGTAACTTTGTTGTCGTTGCTCGTCGTCTCCATACCCGGATTCTGATCGCCGTTTATGAGAATGGAAGTTCTTCGTGAACCTCTGGAAACTTGGCTGGCACCGATCTGAAGACGATGAACCAACGGCGAAGCTCGCGGACTCACTGTGATCTTGCAAACATTCGTTTCCGGTCTCGCGGTTACTATCTCGATCCTGGAAGAACTTCCGACCGATGAACTTCTGGGATTCCACAGATTGAAGGACGAAACTTCCTGGGAATCCCGACGATTCGGTTCCACGGTTGTTGACTGGATATCGGAATTATTTTGTTCACCGAACGGTCCCGGATCACTGACGCGATCCCTGCTCAAGTGTTTTGATTTTCCGGGCGGTGGTGACCAGCTCGTCGGTCTCATGCGTCGGAAGTTTTCGTGGTTTCTCGACAATTCGGTTCTTCGATGTGGCGGAGGTTCAGCTTCCTTCTCCGCAATTTCCGTTATCCTCGGAGGCAAATCCATCGTGGATTCGCTCAATTTTTTCACTTCCGGTTTATCTTCGGACACCATCGGTGTCTCGATTGCAATTTCGGGACACGTTACCCTGATTTCGTTGGCGTTTAAGGGTTCCACGTTGCTTTCTTCGATGGCATCGTTCGCTCTTCGTCGGAGACTAAGACGCATCGTGTCCAAGTAATGAACACATCCGGCTGAGATTTCGGGCCTAATTGCTGTTCGGTCGCTCTGGCTTCGCGAGAGACAGGACCTTCGGTTACTGTCTGTCGGTGAAACAAATATAAAACAGATATTAATAGAGCATTTCACGGAGTCACCGAAAAATAATGGGAATAATAAAAAGTTCCGGAATTACAGAAAATATGATAATTTTTTCATACAATAATGTCGGGTTATGGGTCATGAGGCAGCAATGAATACTTGCTCAACACTCGACCCGATTATACAAGTGAAATCGTGACTGGGTGTACTGGTTCTCGATCGAGCGGGAGACCCGCGGGTGAGAGCTCCGTGCAACGACGACAACACCGTCGTTGCCGTGACGAAATTGAATAGATTGCTAATTTTCGGGTAATTGTATACGAACCGGCGGAGGCAATCAACGTGAGGAAATATGATAGCGCATTGGAGGAATTTAATGCAGAAGCGACGTGGTAATGTTAACTAATTTTGAAGCGAAAGAAACAGGCGGTGAACGCTGCAGTACCTGAGAGAGTCTCTGTTTCACAATGAGACGTTTTTGGATAAATTATTTTTGGAATTTCTCCATTAATCTTGTTTAATTTGTTTTTCTTGACTCTTAATGAAGAACGTTTGGGTCCAGAATGTCTCAATGTCTGCATACCAATCGAAAATGGATAATCAATAACTTTGTGTAACAAGAACTTACGCAGGAATCCGGACTCGACTCTAAACGTCTGCTTTCTTTCGAAAGCTTTTTAAATTTGGTCGTTAAATTTTTTAATGACACGAAGCCCGAATGAATTCTTGAGATACCGACTAGTACAAAATTTAACTCGTAATTTGCATTTAAAATTAAATATAGAAATATCAGATCAGTAATTAAGTTTCGAAAATTGTTTAACTTTGAAAGCACGCATGAGTATATATAAACATGTACAGAGTGTATGGTAATCCGAAATCGAAGCGCCGTGGAATCTTCGGACCCGAGGTACGAGTGAACGTTCGTCTCCGAATTTCCGTCTCACGCTTCGGGAACCGAAGCCAAAGAGATACGACGGATAACGCCGGTACGGCGTTACAATACAGAGTAAAGTCGAACCGGCCGGAGTCGAAGAACCGGAAGGGAAACCGCAGATTCGACTAGCATGACCGGCGCGGTGCGCGGTACCAAAGTCCGCTATACGCCTGCGGCGGGCCTAACGGGGCGTCAGGACAGACCCGGAAGCTCCGGTTTCGTAAAAAAAAAAAAAAAAAAAAAAAAAATTAAATACAACAAAAGAGTAACGCGATAACGCGTGTTTCGCGTCATATTCGCTCGAGGATTTCGACGGAATCGCTTAGACAATTAAATTAACCAAAAAATCGAAGAAAAAAAAATCGAATCAAAAGAAAAAAAATCGAAGAAAAGATCGAAGAAAAGAAAAGAAAACAATTAAAAAAAGTCAAAATAATAATATATCTCTAACGGGTCTAACGACGCTTGTCGAACTGGCCCGCTGACCCTTGCGCGTCGATTTAACGACCGAGGTATAATCCTCGCTCTACTTTCAACGGCCACGCGAGATGTTCTCGAACTTCCTGGGACGGTTCGGAGCTCGCGGTTATACGTTCGAATCGAATCCCCCGACGTACGGGAGATCCCGAGACCGATTATTTCGAGTGTGCGAGGGAGTTCGGGAGATCGGTGAAAGTGGTGCGGCGCGGTCGGACTCCTGGTGAGGCCGCCTCGACGCGTTGGCAACGAGAGCGAGAAAACGAACGAGCGAACGAGCGTGCTCACGGTTTTACCGAAGAACCACCGTTCGCCGTTGAGGAATTTCTCGACGCGTGGAAAACCGAACGATCTTGTCGTAGTTTTTCCGCGAGCTCGCCTATCGCGAGTCCCTACCGCGCTCCCCTCTTCCACGAGCGAGTCCGTTCCACTTTGGTCGAGGCGCGCGAAGCACATGTATAGACGCTATTGCGACTGCGCGGACGCGCACGAGGAATGTCTGGCACGCAAGCGCGCGCGCGCGCGCGAGGAAGCGAGACAGAAATCGCTCTAGTCGCGTGATACGATGACCGGCGGCAAATTGGATTGCGCGATGTCGCGACGAGGTTGCGTTTGGAAATTGCTCAAGTTTTTCACATCGGACGGATGCGCTGGATGATTTCTTATTGGTAATGGATTTTTAAAGGTTTCGGGCGTGATTACGAGCGTCTATGACGTAGGTAAGCATACGTTTCGAGGATTTTTTTCGTTGATCTCGTCGCAGTTTATCCGCGAGCTTGCCTGTCACGAGTCCCCTCTTTCGGCTCGAATCGGTCCACTTTCGTAGACGCACGCAAAGTGCATATATAGATGCACTGCGACGGGAATAAAAATGTATTATCCGTTTGAAGACGGCATTTGTTTCTTTCTTGTCTTGCGGGTTCGACGAAAAATAATTCTACCTCGCGTTAAGGGGGACACAGACTGTACGGAACACGCAGTTTTTGCCGGGGAAAAAAATTAAGTGGAACGAGGAGTACAATGTGCTTTTAGCGAGAATCGCGGCGAGAGCGGGAGGCAAAGAAAACGAAGTAACTCGCCGCGTTACAGTACCGGCAGTATTGTCCGGTAAAAAGTTATGGGTCTCACGACATGTCTGTTTAGGGTTCGTTTGTTCAATGACAAGAATCTACAACGAAATACGATAAATATATAAAAAGAAAATCTTTGGCTAACAGAATGGTCATCACTCCGATTCGTGCACGTTATTATTTTTTTAAGGCCTAAGAGGTATTATCGAACCCCCTTTAACGGATCGCGAGATTTGAACTGTGTTACAGAAACTTACGTGTGAACAAAAATGACAGTAGCAGGAGATTTACGTTTCTTCAATCGTGTAACGTTAACAGAAAAAAACTCCATCGGAATCAATGAATTTTCAGCTAGTTATCGAGCTAAAATCTAACGGCGATTGAATCTCCGTTCGAGAGGTTCAATAGAAATATCTAAAGCGAATAACTTCAATGAAAGTAATTTCATATCGATAATAATAATATCGTGGATACATTTTTTCCATGTTTTTTCCTCCCCATAGATGCAAAACGTATAAAATCATCGAACTAAAATCCAACTTTAATCAAATCTCCGTTCGGAATGTCCAATCGAATCATCCAAAGTGAAAAAACAAAAATACAACGAAAGTAATTCCATATCGATAAAAATAAACTCGTGTATCCAAAGTATTTTTTTCCTCGTGTTATTTTCCTTATCAATGAATGCGATGCGTCAAATAAAAATTCCAAAGCGTTCTGTGGCACTTCCGCAATCGAAGAACGTTCGCCTTAATTATGAAAAGGTTCGTCGTTGAACGGCCGTTAATTCGCGTTAAGGAAAGGAGCGTGTCGACGCAAAACGAACGTCGTTCGTTGCCGCGATGCATATTGTGCGGCGCATTAGCTGCCGGGATCGGTGAGCTTGAGAGATTATTAAACCCTCTTGGGCTTCGACGAACGGATTCGCAATTTATCTTCGGTGCACAGAACGTCGGGAGCGAGATGGAACGAAGGTTCGCCAGGCCCCCACGTGCTCCGGGTATTACGAGAACGCGGGCTATCCGTATTGCCGCGTCGGCTTGTGTACGCGTAGACGACTACGCCCGGGCTTTAATAACTCGCTTGGTGAGTACGCTAACGCGTCCATGAGTTTATGTATGCCCTGGCAGTACTCCCGGGTCGTGTACCTCACTCAGCCATTGCGTCGGCGAGTTACAGCTATCGAACGTCCGTGGCAGATAGATCGGTATAGCTATGCAGTTATAACCGTAATAAAGTGCGATTCAACGAGAGCGCAGATTTGCTTTTTTTTTTCTAGATAAAACACAAAAATTAGTCGAAATGATTTTATTTTTATTTTACCGTGTTCTTGGTTTATGGAATTTATGTACGAAACACATGTATGTATGTGACACATGCACGCCATGACTCCCCAGGCAGCATAGGATGCGCATATGAAAATTTGGAATGACGAACGGTCGAATTATTCTCGGTCGAATGAACTGGACGACATAACACACAGGGGTGTTTTCGCGTCTTTACCGATCTGGGTTGTGCATTTGAAATTTCTGTATACCTCGGAAATATTAAATTTTTCGATTCAATGTTCAGATATTTTTGAAAAAAATTCTCTTTCCTGCGAAATAATATTCGCGAAATTTACTTTTCTGCCGTTTTTATCGCAATAAATGATGCAAAAAGTTTTTATACCCATCCTGGTGCAACGGAAAAGCAGACCCCCTCCTCCTTGCGGCTGGTCAAAAATAAATATTTATGTTTGTTAGATGAGGGTGTGCTATATCGATTGCTATTGGAGTGGAGAAGCCGGTTGAAGTCGCCGGAGGCCGTTCGCCTACGAGCTTTGTCTTTGTCACGTCGGCCGGACGCTCGGTTATCTAACGCTCGTTACTCGGGAACCGATGCTAGTTATAGCCCTTGAAGCGGGTGAAGGGAAACGAGAGAGAGAGAGAGATGAATGCAAATAAAAGAGAATTGGAAGGAGTTTGTTGACCGCCGGAAACACGATTGCCGGAAGTCGCGGCAGTCACGAGCGGCATTTTATTTTCACTCATCTCTCGCCATCTATTAGTTTCTACCTGTCGTTCTCTGTACAATATGTATTATCTTCGTTTATACCGAGTTTCATTCTTGTCTAAGAGATAAAATTAAGTTAGAGCACGTTATTAAACCATGACGGTAGATACACGGAGTAGAAGGAAGGCCGTGGAAGAGAAAGAAAGAGAGAGAAAGAGAGAGAAAGAGTGTGTGAGAGAGAGAGAGAGGGACGGAGAGTCGTAGGACATCCTGTTAAAGACTGGCGAACATTCGCGCGCCGGAAGTCATTCGCAATGCCCTTTTCCTACAGCCTTCCCAACAGCGAGCGTGCGCGCATTAGGTTCCGTATCTACCTGTCGGGGTTATTTATCGGAACAAAATAAATCGGCAGGTCGAGCGTAATCTCATTTCCATGGTAGAGAAATAACCGAATAAGTCTATTTTTTTTAACAATGGGATTAAGTCAGGTTCTTGTAATTTAGACTGTCAGCTACGTTTTGAGAGACGAGGATGTCAATAATAGTTTCAACAGGGAGAAATAAATGGGAAAAAACTTGGTGGAATAAGTCCACCGTTTTTCCGTTAAATAAGCGAAAAGGCTCATGTTAGGTCGTGTCTATGCAAATTTTCTTGGGACTTTTCTATTGGTAAAATAATTATAATTTTGAAAATCGATTTGTCCTCTGTAATAGAGCGTTCGCAACATAGAATCATTATATCTCGAAAACGCATTTTATGGACTGATTCGGTTTCGCCTGCGTACCACAAAAATATTAACATAAATATATTTGTATTGACGTTAATAAAATTTGTGTTTAAAACTTTCATCTTTGTTTTCTATGCAATTTAATTCTTATACATCTTCTTGACTTGTGATAAATGAAAATAATAAATTTGAACAGCATCATTGGTATGTATTATGTTTTTATTGAGTTAGTATGTTCTTTAGTAATTTTTGTTCGGTTTGCCGAGGTGGGCTATTGCAGCTATCGCGAGTGCCGGGAACAAAAGGAGATAATTCTGAGCTGAGATCTGTGCAAGAAAGAAAATAAAAAAACGATGGAGAATAAAGATGGAGAGAGATGTCGCGTTTATTTTGAGATTTAAGGGCAATACGTGAAACGGTATATGAGCCCTGAAACGAGCATGCATGTAAATTGCCGGCAAATGGATATATTATCGTATCTCTTTACATACTCCTACCATTTTACTGCGAGGATAGATAACTTTGAGAGTCGCGTTGGAACGCTGCCAAGCCTAGTGCCCTGCGGTCTTTCCTGTCGCGGTCCAATATAATGTAGACGATTGCACGTTTGGCATTCACGATACGAGCCTGCGCAGTGCGATACATATTCGCGATGTTCCATATAAGGTCGACATCGCACAAGCACATCATATATATGGGACAGAACGCCTCAAGACGGCATTTTTTTTTTTTAGTTTGGGATAACCCAGAAACAAATCTTGATTTTTTTGAGAAATTATTTTAAAAATTTCGAATTTCCATGGATTCGAGAAATTAAAATTAAAAAAAAACGAATATTAGCAATAAATATGGCATTTTAACGTTATATCGGAAGATTATGGAAACATTTTTTTAAATACAGAATACAAGAAAAAAATGCATCAATTTAAAAAATGTCCGAAAGCCATATTTTTTTTATTTGTAATTTTTTGAATTTTTTCAGAGGGGGAAGGGTTGGTGGGGAAATTCTCAAATAATCGAGAGATGTTTTGAAGTTACTGCAAGCCGGGAAAAACATTGCCGACTGTTGCTGAAAAAGTGAGGGTCTTGACCCGTTCGAATTGAGGTGTCCTGCCCCATATATATAATTGGGGCGGATCGACCTAAATTGCCAGACTGTAACCTTTCGATCCCTCGATGTGGTGGGTTTTTTTTAGTATCTATTGGATCCTACGACCTCACTAATTCTTTTTTAGATTTTGTCGACAGATTGTCGACCGTTCGATGTGCCGTAGAATATCTTATACATACAAGTATAATACGTGTATTGTCCTGATCGATTCGTGCCTTTCCCACACGACAACTTTCACTTTGGTTGGAATCGACTGACGAAAACATCAGGATTCCCACCCGCAGACTATCCGACATTCCTCTACGCGAAATCCAAAGCATTAGTTTCACGACACAACAAAAAATTCTTGCAAGAAATGTGCGGGATAAATAAATTATAACAAAACTAGTCACATTTATGTATAAGCATTTTTTCAAATTAACAATTTGGCAAAATCTACCGGATTTTTCGTTTCTTTGCGTCATTAATTCAAGTTCAAAATGTATGCATAAAAAAATATTTCTCTTGTTATGAGAATGATCTGAGAAATTACAGTACCGGATTGAGATTTTAGTACTGGAGTATTGTAACTACACAACATAATTTTATGATAAACAGAATATATCGGGTTCATAAATAACAACTTTAGTATCGATAAAATAATTTTTCCAACAATTTCAACACCCGTAGCTTGCTTTGAATTTCGTGCGGTTGAGCCAATAATCTTCAAGCTCCATCCACTTTCATTTTTCCCAGGTATCTATAATACAGTTCGTCCGAAGAAATAAATAAATGCCAACTCGCTGTTTATCGTAAAATTTCGTCGCCCATAAAAATTATATTAGTCGGTAATTCATCTGATTACCTTGAAACATTTTCTTTCGAGTCATACTAAAAAAAGAAAAAAAAAAGCTGGTACGACAATTCTATAAATAGAAGAAGGACGTAAACTTTTATAACCGAATAATTCGTTTTAGTATCTCAGCTCGGATGTATAACGATAAATAATCGCCGCACAAAGTGTCAAAGAAAGGAAGGAACAATGAGAACCAGAAGGTGCGGGAACAGCCAGCCTGACCGTCCCTGACCTTATCTACTCGGCGGTGACGTGCGGTCGGCGTGGTCTGTATCTACTTTCCGGACTCGTGCTCAACCCGTAGCCGGCATGTATATCCAGCCTTTTTTTTATTTATACATTTCTCATATATATTTGGACACAATACGACGATAGCGCGAGCAACTCGCTGTGCGTGCGCGGTAACGGCGGCTGAGGGGGCTCACGCACGCTTTGCCGGAGGACATGGCTCACGGTCGTCAGGATCCGCTAACCTTTCTCTCCTTTTACTCCGTCCCTGTCACTAACGCCACTGCGACGGTTAAACTTTAAACCGGGATTATAATGACGTTAGTCTCCCGTCTCTGGACCGAAGAAATGTTTTTGCCGAGTTAAGAATGAATTATTACGGGAAAAATTTTAACCTTTCCAAACGATAAATTCGTCATCAGCGGAACGTTTGTTGAACGCTTTTGTTGATTCAAATTTAACGATCCTGCTGGTTATTCGTCTGTTGATCTGTTTAGTTGGAAGAATACTTCGAAAGTAGGGTAAAAAATTAAATGGATGCCGATGTATCAATACGAAAAAGTAGACGAGGGCCATCAAGCGGAAATTAATATTTGACGGCAGATTCAACGTCAAATTTGATTATTTCAGTATTCGAGCCGGCTTAACCACGAATCGCGGAAATCGGGGTCAATAAAATAAGATATCCAAGTATTTTCCAGAGACATGGATATACTTATATATAGTAAATTATTTGCGCAGCGTGACCGTTACAGGATCGCGCGTGAAGTTAATATACACAGACGAGGTTTTGCACAGTGAGTGAGTCGCGCCGCGTCGAGAGGGGTCTCTCCCGGTTATCCTTGCTTGTAATCCGCGCTATGCGCATTTTTTCCAAGAGTTCAAGGATAATATTCTGCCGCGCGATAACTCTTGTCAGCGCGTTAACGGTCCATTAAATCTCGCACGTACGCCTCGTGTCGGGTACACCCTATCCGCACGTACAAGCGCGGGAGGAGGAATAGGCATTAGCGCATACGTACGAATTAGCTGGGGAACTCAGCCGACGGGGAGGGTCACGAATCGCGGTCATGTTGACTCGTACACGCAAATTGGAACGTGTTAATAATTGCCTCGAAACGTTTCCGGGACTATCATCGATGATACAACGTTAAATTCACCGAAGCAGATAAATAAAATTGACTTCAAAGATCCGGCATCAATTAATGACCATCAATTAATTCGAAAACAAAATGAAATTTTTGAAGCAATAATGATAATAATAATAATAGTAAGTGAGGAAATAATAATTGATGTGAATTGTGAAGTTTACCTCGAGAGTTGAGTATAAGTTCTTTGTCCTCGACGGCAATCTCCGGTATTCGATCCTTCAATTCTTCAATTTCAATCTCCAGCTCGGTCTCGTCTTCGGGTCTGACAGCTTCCAACGAAGTTTCGTCGCTGCCGGTCCGCGTTTTGCCATTGTCAGAATGTTTTTCGTCACAACTGGAACTTTTCGTATCACTTTTGTCGCAAGAAGACGTCGAGATATCGACGAGAATTTCGTCGGTCGTCGTTTCCAACAACGATTTCATTTCTTCGACTACCAAATCGACGTTTTTCCGCTCGTTGTCCTTTTTGCCAGATATTTTGGTTACAACGTCGGGCTTTTTGGACGCGGTTGCGTTGTCCATCTTAATTTTCTCGAGTCCCGGATTATTCTTCACTTCTGGAACTATTTTGGGCTCTTGGACTCTCGTCGACTTTTTGGGATCTCTGATATTCGGAATAGTTATAAATTTGGGTCTTTCGGGTATCTGCTGCTCGGGGATTATGGGTTCCTCCGGATTTTCGCAAACGGAATCTTTGCAACCGTTGACCGAACTCCTGCTGGTTCTACGAGAAGCAATCGTCATCTCCTGCGGTTTCTCCGGAGCGAAGATGACATTGTTCACGTTGAACAAGACGTTCTTTCGTTTCCCGTCCGGCTTTCCCCTCTTCAGAATGCTCTTGAGCGTCATTCTCGATTCCTTGACCCTACGCGGTGGTCTTTTCGGCGAAATCTTCGGTATAGGAATTCTGGTTACCGTTGGCGCAACGGTTTCTTCTTCGTCGGAAATTTCCCGAGGCTCGTTGAAGACCCTGATTCTCTGGCCGCCAATCGCCGCGACCGCGATTCTGTTTGGAACTCTTTCGATCGATTTTACTTTGGAAGGATCGAACAAGCTCGACGACGTTGTATCATCGAGTTCCAAAGCATTGTCCGAAAGATCGTCGCTCAGATCGTCCTCGTCTCTCATTTGTTTCTTCACCAGCATGTAAGGATTGACGTTGCATTCCAAAATACTCTTTCTGGAATCATTCGAGGACGGTCCCGAAGGATTCGTCGTTGTCCCGTCTTTCCAATCTTCGTCGGTTTTTCGTCGAACGTTTTCCGTTGCTCTCGACGACGTATTGTTTTCTTGCCAATTTCGCGGCTTTTTGGCAACTCGCACGACTCGACCCGGCGTATTTCTCGAATCCTGATCACCGGACGTTTCTTTCAACCAATCGTCGCTCGGCGCTCCGGTAAAACTTGTTCGTGATTTTCTCGCGTTCTCGTCGTAATTCGTTTCCGTGTCGAACCACTCGGTTCTCGATACAGCTGTATTCGTCGAAGCTTTGCGATCTTTGTTGCTTCTAGCCACGCTTTGACTACGGGAATCACGCTGGTTCGATTGTCGATGGGGTGATATGCTTCGGGCTCTCGATCTCGGCTCGACGAGGCGGCTACGTCGCATTACGTCGTACGGATCGTCGACCGACGAACGTAGAACACCTGGGTTCGAAACAAAAGAAACACACGCTGCGATTCATTCTTCTCACGGCGATGGAAAGAATCTATCCATATTTTAAGGAAGTTTTAGAGAATTATCGAGTTATTGAAAAAAATCAATTAATTACTCGCAGCAAGCTTTCATGGGTGCTCGGGATTGAAAAGACCCCTGCAACGTATCTATGTTATACGCCGGCAAGTGTGCTAGCTAAAGATTAATATTAATACAAAAATTACTGAGGACACACCGACGGTTTCAATTTTCTAATATTACTCCCCAAAATAACGGAATAATTTTGCTTTCATTGCATTCAATTCCCTTCGTTCCATTCCTTTAGTAAGGTCGTTTCTTTTTGAAATTTCGATTCGCGCAAAAATTACGTTTGATGCCTAATGTCTCAAATACATTTACCACCGATATAATGACGGCTCCAGAGATTGCGTCTATTCATAGCCGCGCTATATTGCGATTGCATTGTTTCCCTTACCTGCCAAGCTTGGGCGACTTCTGGACGAGGTTGGTGTGATTCGGCAGGTGCCACCCAACGGTACCCCGGCAAGCCGGTGACCGCCGCATTTTCGACAGTTTCCCAGCTTCCTCGTGGTTCCGGCGAGAAACTCCGGACAGGAACATACTATGAGTACCGGTGCACCTGGTGGCGGGGCTGGTGCCAGGAAAGCCCGAGGATCGTGAATCCCCCGGGACGATCGAACAGTGCCGTACAGCCATGGATCACCGTAAAGCATTTGACGAGAAAGTGCGCTTCCCCCGCTGATCGTGCCCCAACCCTTCGATTCATCGGAACCCTGACTCTGTCGCGATAACCCTAATCTCACGCTCCAAGATTTTTTACCCTTACTCAGGGTATCGTAGTTCTGCAAAAGAAAAATACTATCTTTAAAAACACTGCATAATTATGTATTTTTCACCATAATAGAAATGATTATGTCAATAGGCTACAAAATTAATGTCAATTAAATTGCAACTGAATTGAATTAGTCCTAATTATGTAAATAATCGCTGTAATAAGATGTTGTATAAAATTAGTTTTCAAGCCGTCGATTAATCTTCCGTTTCTCACCCAAAACGAAGGTGAGAAAGAGAGACAGTCTGATTCAATGAAATCGTCGAAACGCGGTACAGCGAAGGCTGCTGGATTGTCCAAATAAAGGAGGTCAAGCGGCGCACGCACGCGTTCGTGCAAGAAAGTAACGAGAGTGAAGACTTCGGACAAAGGAAGAAAAAGTGACGGGCGACTCGCGTCGAAGAAAGGGCGAAGAGCCGAGTAAAAGGAGCGACTCGGAACAACACGCGTGTTTGCTTCTGTTTTCATGCTGGTACGCGTGAATTTTCTGTTCCGTGCGAATCGACGAGAAGGTACCGGTTGGAGCCGTGTCGCGAGAAACGAGACACCGTTTGCAATCGATCCGTTGGCCCCGTGGTTCAAGTCCGCGAATGTACGAAACTCATTTAAATTCGTTTTCCCCGGAGAAATCGCTGCAATATCGTCGTATCGGGAAGCCAATGAGAATCGCGGCACGATTCGAGCGAGAGCAAAGCGAAGGCGCGTTTTGCGTCGCCGTTGTTGCCTGAAACGCCAAGCGAAACATCGACGAAACCCGCCAGGAAACCGGCTCGAGTACAAGTTCCTCGCGGGTTTATTATATGAGAATTTTTTTCTATCTTGGTTCCACAATATCGTTGCTATAACTCACTCCGGATCGGCGTTAAAGCGCGAAATTTCCCAAGCTTAGAGTTTATTTCGAACGTATTTCGATCGGCCGAAGCTTGGACGATTCGACGACGATTTTTATTACACGGCGAAGCTACGGCTCGGGATTCTCGTGAAAACTGAGACCCACCGAGATTCAACGAGGTTTACAACACCTACGACTGCGCGTGGTTTAGTTACATGTGCGCTTACGTGCGATGAATCGTGGGTGGGAGAAGCCGGGAATGAGAGATAATTCGTGTGTATGTGTGTGGATACGAGGTCTCTCGCGGCGTGGAGGTCGGAGAGTAATCTAAGATCTGCCGGTCTAACGGTTGTCCGCCTGCAATTCTTTTCTCCTTCTTTTCTCGAATTACGAAAATTCGATGAACACCCGTTACACCGGCTGGGCAACATCAAAGAAATTTTCGATAAAATGACGGAACAGGCACGAAAAAAAAAGAAATCTCGCCGACGTAACATCAATATTTGTTCCACTGATCTGAGACCCGAATACATATTTTACGGTTTATGTAATATCGTTTAGGTACATCTATGGTTAGGAGGGAAAACCAAATAAGTATATTTTTTTCGAAAAATTACGGTTCAAGACATGGGTATGACGAAGGTTGCCCATAGAGAAAGAAATAAAGAAGATAAACCGAACCAAATGAGTCTATTTTGGAGGCTAAACCGATAGGTCAAATTCTATTTTTTAATCCATAAGTTGCTGAATATTTAAACCTTACGGAATGCTACCTTGAATACTACCAAAAACTGAGTGTAACCTGATAATTCTCATTTTTTAAATCGATTCGTCGGCTGTGATAGAGCGTTCGCAACGTAGAATCTTTATGCATCGATAACTCGTTTTATGGACTCAGTCAGTTTAGCCTCTAAACCCAAGATATTATCCCATCATTGTTTCACAAAAAGGGAATAAAAAACATTTCTATATCGTTTTTCATTGTAATGAAGTGACATAATTTAATGTGACATTTTGCAAATTAATCGGCGACGTTTGAATATTAGCTATTCGAATAACTGACCGACGAAGTTGCCGCCATTTCCTACCGATCCCAACGGATTCTCCGCAGCTGCTCCCGATATATTACCCGTAGCCAGGTGCATTTATCCTTCGTCAACCGTTTTTTTTTCTTTCGCAAGAAAGAACAAGACACCTGGAACTCGTTAGCCCTAAGTACCGGACACGAATGTCCAGGTCGCATGTGTAGGTACCTACTACCGCAAGCAACGTTTTCAAAATTTTCCATTCGTCGCAATAACTCGAGAATCAATCTCGCAATCGGCTCGAGCAGATTCGATAACCCCTCAAAGATAACTGCCTGATTGGGACGTTCATTATGGGTCGTAAAAACTCAAAGCCCATGGCGTAATGAAGAAAGATGAAGTAAAAAGAAAAAAAATGCAGAGCCGGAAAATGGGCCAGGCCGGAGCCGGCGGCCAGCATCGATGCTCACTTTCTCGAACGATCGCCATAAAAATCCCGTCCCTCCCCATCGCGACTTGATGTTGGTGTTGCGTACAACATAAACAAGACCCGGCAAGCCATGGACGGAGAGCGTAAAGTGGTGCTCCCGATCGAATACTCATTACAGTACAATATTATACAGCCGTAAACGAAAGAGTTGGCTCGGGAGAGACTCTTCGAGGGTTCCCTTGCATTCCGGAAATCGAGACGATCCGGTGCAACGATCGTCCTGCGAACGCGAAACATCACTCTCGCGTGTTAGGTGAAACGCGCGTATGCGCGCGGGGTGCTAATACCTAAACCGGAAGTCCACGAAGACCGCCCATTGTCCCCCCGGTGCGGCTTGAGCACTCAGCTGCGCGCGGCAACAGGTGAGAGACCGCATCGCGCTAATTTACGCCTGTGAAACGCGAGAGTCATATGGGTTGGCTGTGTGCATGTGCATGCGGCCATTCATTCCGACACGTTGCTTTTCGCGTTTATTTATTATCGATAGCTCACTAATATGGACGTCACGCCGGTATTTCCGAAGCTCGATGGGTGTTCCATCTACCGGGAAGAAGATATAGTTTTGTGCGTTTAAAAAGCAGTTTCGAGAGCATTCGATGTTTAGATTTTCCAAGAGTTATGGCTATTAACACTTTTTTTCTGGCAGGCACCATAAACAGTTGATAGTTTAGCTGTTGATAGTTTCGAACTCGAATAAACGGATAAAATGATAGTCACGAGGGATGGAAAGCCGAGACCGAGGGATCCGTGACTGCATCTGTGGCTGAGTAAAATCGCTGTCAGCCGTGTACGTCAGTTTATAATTGCGAAAACGCAAACGAGAGATGCAACCGAAGTGATATGCCGGAGATATTGTCTGCTTGGCGGTGTTTTTTGCACGACTCATCCGGACTTGCGGGCGCGAGCACGCAACGGCCATCCGCGACGATGATCCTCATCACCGAGGTCATCGTTATCCGGGCCTTGGTCAACGGGGAAAGTGGATTCCCGGTTCGGTTAATTAATACTCGAACAGGGCACATCGCATTATTATACGGGAAGTTATACGTGTATATGTATATGTATATAAGATTTTACAGTGTAACTCCAAGTATCGGTGAAGAGATGAGTCGAGAGATTGCCAATGAAACGATTTTCTTGGTCTCTCTTTTTTGCGTTCGTCGATGCGTCGCTTTAGCGGAGGGCCATCGAACCGTGTCTACATTTTTTATTGGAGGGATATATATAGATATGGCAATGACATGCGTGGAGTCATGGGAATCCGGTGTAGATAATGGATCCGGGGTTGTTCACGATTTATATCGGAATCGCGAGACTCTCGGATATCTAATGCGTCGTGTTTACTGCATACATAGGCGACCAATCAGAATGCGTGGTTGAAGTTTCGGATCCTCACATCGGAGGAGAGTTGCGACAATGTCTTATAGGGAGTGCGACCATATGACGAAAATACTGGACGCTTACGATAGAAGCGCTGGTAGTCATGTGCTCGACATGCGCAGCATGTAGCCGTGCATCTCATTTTCAGAAAAAATGTATTTCTCCGTGTCCGTACTACTGTTTTAAACAATTGCAAGCATAACAATTGAAGGTTCTAAGTCACCGTGAGTTTGACTTTCTTCATCGACATAGCGATGTGGACCGCTAACGCTGTGCCAGAAAAATGCTATCACCGAACAGACGACGAAATAAAGAAATAACTTTCAGCTTCCAGAAAAATAACCATCAGCCGTTTTATCAAGCGTAAGGTATTACGCTTGATGAAATCCTATGGAGCCTATGGAGGAGTAATGACGAGTGACAGAGCGCTTAGGGGAACCAGAAAAATCTGCTTACTCGCAATCTCGAGATCCATCTTTAACAGCGCTGTGGTCGACGAAAGATGTGATTTTCCCGCTTCATGGGCTCCGTGACTCGACCCGAGGTTCTCGAGTAATCAACCGGTACAACTTTTTCGCAAGTAAAGTTTAACATAGTATTCCGCGAAGTATCTCGTCTATGGTGCTGTTGCTAGCGTGCCTTGACGGCTGCGGTCTATGCCCGCCGAGTTTCGACCCGCGTTTCGACTAATCATCCGGTACTAGCTTTTGCTAGTAAAGAACAACAACGTAGTGTTTATCGCGGACGAAGTTTCAGCGTCTATGTAAGTTCCTTTGTCTGAATTCTCGACTACCCTGAGGCTTCGTGCAGGGCTTCCTAGTCAAAAAAGAAGTTACAGTAGTGCCTCGATTGTTGAGGAAGGAACGAGTCGCAACGGCCGACCGGCACAGCCAGCGCTGGTCCACGATTTTGCAATGCTTGGCTACGAATGCTCCCCTTATTTGCAGCAACGACGTCGCGGACTTCTGACGAACCCGAATTTTCTAGAATCATGCTCGAAAATCATGCAATTTATGAATAGTGTAAGTTTAGCATGAGATGAGCCATATTTGTCCATTTTTTTCATGAAAGTAGGGTTTATACCTGTTAATTTCGTATCGTTTTGAATATTTTCTGGAATGATTAGTCTCCCGCCAACATAATCATCGAAAGGTTGAAAACTAATTCGACTTAAATAAGAATCACCCTAATATTATATATATGGGGAGAAACATTCCAACTATTTTTTTTCTCTCAAAAAGATACTAAAAAATCGTTTCAATCAAGCAATTCAGGACGATTGTCCCCATATATACATATTTATATGATCCCAGCATATACATGGGATATACATAGGATATATATATATATAGAAGAAAACATAGGCGCACCGACACCGGATTCGCTGGCACTCGAGTAGCTGATTACGCGGAACGCATTAAAACCTCGTAACGACCGGCATTACGACTCCGCTACGGCCTCCAAGTGCGCTGCACCGAGTACCTGCTTTTGTTGCATATTATTCGCCGTATTGTTTTTCGTCAACTCTGCACTCTTTACTCGTATCATAACAGCAACGTCTAAAAACATTAAATGTCAACTGCATAATTATTCTTTCGTCTTTCAAAACTTATGCGACCCATACGCGGAGTTGTAAAATATCTCGATTATCGTAACATTTCGACACTCCGACTGGTTAAACTGCATACACAAGCTGTGACTCGCGCCAACTTCATGAAATATTACGTCCCCACTCATAAAAAAAAATCAATAAAAACATATAATACACATATATTAATGTCATAAAGATTCGAATTCTCTCTCAAATGATCCTACATTGGCTCAGTCGCATCTCAAATCATGATAAAGAGAATCCGTAAGTGCAGTACGAAGTTACTTCTGAAAGAAAATTGTGCATATGGACGATGGTTGTACACGTGCAGTTCCATAGAGTCCGTGTATCGAGTTATCGTACACAATCTCGTTCTATATCGCGGGCAAAAGCTCCTCGCGCTCTCCCGCTGGCAAGGGTCACGGTGGATGAATCCCAAGGAGGTAGACTGATGGGAGGTGGAGAACGAGCGGACCGCATGCTGCACAATCGTTGCACAACAGCGTATAACGTCGGTGCGGCAACGAACCACAAGCAGAAGCAGCACCAGCAGAAGCTGAAGCAGCAATAGCAGCACGACGTAACTCTTGTAAGGCACAAGACTCGGATGCGTGTACCTCCCCGCGCGTCCTCTAGTACCGCCGAGCACCCTCCACCCGACCGCGAGAATCCCCGCGCTCGCGCGAGATTACCGGCGTTAGACCCAGAGAACTGGCTGTGCTCTCGCTGAGAGCTATCATCTCGTGTGTACCACAAGTATAGCCCTCCGCAACGTATATTCATCGTCTCAACGTGCGGGTATAAACTCCACCGGACTGTACTACCATTCGGATAGAAAAAAATAATGATAAAAAAAAAAAAATACGATACCGTCCACACGGACGACCGACCCACGTTACGAGTTGAGACGGGGTTTCCCTGGGAATACACGAAGCGCTGGTTTTGCTACGGAAAACGTTGAGATATTGGACAAGTAGCGCAAACATCGTTCCCGGGAATTCTCCGAGATTTTATTCTTCGTGAAAATAACGGGAAGATTCCTGTTTTCTTCCGCGGTGTTTTCGATGGGAAGACGAATTCGCGATTTCCGGTTTGTAATTGGAGAGATGAAAGTTGGGGCTTGGAAAAAAATAGTTTTGTTTATTAATTATTGTCTTATTCTGGGATATTAGTTGTTGTTGAATGATCTTTGCGAACGGTTTTTTTTTATTTACTAGAATTTACGCTTTTCAGCTGCATATTAGGGTTTTTTAGAATCATTATTATTTCTTATTTTGTCATTAATTGCATTATTATTTGGAATTGGTTTTTATCGAATAATTCTCAATTTACATCAATTTTAATTCCTAGACGTAAATTAATTTACTCAAAAGACGTAATTTTTTCCTGAATAACAGAAGACAGAAAAATATATACATTTTTTAAGAGGAGTTGAAGTAAGCTTCAACTATCGTAGATACTCAAATATTCCAGTTTCCGTGATCGTCGTTTATCGAAAGAAACAAAAAATACCATTTCGATAATTGCATCGTCTGCGATCGAACGATTATCCCCACAGATGCAGATATCAAAATAAAACAGCACGATCGGATCATCACCGGTAATCGAATCGTGATAGAGTCCGTTTATTAATTAGATTTACCTCCGAGGATGGAATAGTTGAATAATCCCGGGACTGTGCATCCCATAGGTTCGGCTCTCGCCGGGGCGTTCTCGCGATCTCCCGACACTTCCTCGAGTCTCCCGGAGATCCAGTCATGCGGGTACAACGAGTAAAAGAAATAACACAAGTGCTCAAACTCGAGCGTCAGAAGCTACCGGGTTTCAGACGTCTGGCTGCGTTGCCACGATGTCATAACGACGTCGACCGGTTTTACCTCAACACTAGCCACGGATTGGCTCATTAAGGCGAAGAGCTGCATCGAATATTTTACCGACAATCACGTAAGATTAGCAAAACATATTTGAAGTACTTCACGCAAAATCGGCTTTATGGAATTCGATGATTCGCCACCTAAAATAACTTGTATATTGCATTTTTCGCCGCTTGGGGTTTTGTCGCCGGCCCATAGTCGTCGACGTTTTGGTTTGGACGTTTTGTCGTGTTACCACTAGAAAAGTGGTGCAAGCAGGGACGCAGCGATGACAGCGACTCCGCAGACGGATGGTTGTCGAGTCAATCGTTTACGTACAAGCATAAACGGTAGCCGTTTTCGTTTGCTTCTTTGTTTACGGTCGTCGCACGAGTCCTAAACGGACAGCGTGATACGTACGAACGTCTGACTCGTTAATACTGACCGAGGGCGAATCGCGAGTGAAGTAACTTTAAACTCTCTTGTCCTTCGCGAATCGCTTCAGTTTCAGGGTTTTCGAGCGAAACAGGTTTAACCCGACAATGCGGGTCCGTCAGCAAAGAGATTGCGGCCGTGCATGTACAGTCGTTGCATGCATGTCCGGAGGCGTTTGTTACGACGTCGACGACGAGGAATAACGCTAGAGGCTGTATTATATATTCCAATCGTTTGCTACTTAAACGTTGTATTTTTTTGTTTGTTTTTTTGTTGTTGCACACATAAGCGCAGCTTTCGTTTTCTGTTCTAAAACAACGCAATACAGCGTAATAGCTTGGCTCGTAAATAATTATTAGCGAAAAATAATTATTGGCAAAGAAAAACAAAATTGTCATTCTGAGACTGTCACAAACTCCGTGCTTCATGAATTTATTCTGAAACGTTTGTTAATCTCCTTCGATGTGAGCGAAGAATGTTGAGAATTTTTGAAAGTCCATTTTCAGATGGAAGGGAAAGATAATTGAGGGCGCCCGCACTCTATTCAACGGAATTATTTTAGACAAGAAGTATTCTTTTGTAATCATATTTTATTATTTCATTATTTATTATATATTGAATTAATATTGAAATCTATTCTGTGCTAGAGGATTAGCTGGCGAAATAATATTTTACGTGAATGGAGGTTCTAGTAATTTTTTGTGGATGAAGAAAGGAAGTTAAAGTCTGCGGCCATGAGGATTCGTTCATGCAAATATTACGTAAGATGCAACGGCAACGGCTCGTGCCAATTAATTGCTTGAGATAATCCCGAGTTCTCGGTGTATATAACATGCGATTGGGCACGCTTTCACGTGAAAATAGACCTCCTCGCCGACGCCATGACTGCGGTTAAGCGAATTTTCGTAATTCTTCGTACCATGTTACGCGACCGAAGATGTTTTATAACGTTTAGATACGTCAATCCAACGTCGATTCTGCAAGATTTCGAACGCTCATTTGTATTCCTCCTTATTTCCAGTCGTTTCAACTTAATTAATTTTTTTTCAACACACGTCGATCGGCACGACAATCGTTCTGTGGTAAAAATGAAAGAAACTACGAAGCAAATGAAGGAAAAATCAAGTCCGACTTGTTTTGCTGATAGTGTTTTAATATAATGTCTTACCATGCCAAATTTTAAGTTTTTACGACGCATAATTTCCGAGAATATCGACTGTGACCGACGGACAGACACGAGAGTGATCTTAAAAGAGTTTGCGGTACGGAATCCAAAAAACCCGATTTCTCCGTTTTTTTTTTATCGAGAAAAATCGTTACGTAAAGACGAATAAATGAAATTGAAGTGATTTCGTTGATATTACGTTGTGACTGGATAATGTAGCCGGAAGAGCTCGTGTCGTGTCACGGAGCTTCCATAAGGCCTTAGTCGAACGTTGGTTTGATGGTAATCGCGAGAGATCGTCGGATGAAATATGAAAGCGATGCGCAATATCGATTCCTTGCCGTCTCTCCGCGGCATCGATTAGATAACGGTTCGTTTAATCGAATCCAAGGCCACGTATAAAACCCGCGATCGTTCCTCACCTCGAGATGCACAATTTCTGGGATACATGACGCTACAGAAATGCGAGTCTTTAAGAACGCCTTTTTCGAGTTATGCAACATTTTTTAAGATCCATTGAAAACTTCTTCATCGTCCATTAATTTATTTATTGCAATGGATTCTCACCTTTGCCGTTGTCGAGGATGCAGAATTTTGTTGCAACCCCGGTTGAAGGTGATACCTCTTTGGTGTGAGCATCGCTGGTGGCGCTCCGAGACTACCCGGAGCGACAGCGACGCTCGTCATTGTCATTTCCGGCTCCGCCGGAGCTCCTCGTCACTGACAGGCTGTCTCTGCCGCTGCCCGCTCGTCGATAATTCGTACCCCGGCTTCCCTTACTTTTTTTCTGTCCGATTACGCTCTTCCGCTCCTGCCAGGCTCTCATCCTCGTCGCAGCTTCTGCAAAAAAAAATCCAGAGAATCGATTGTTAAAACAACATTTTTACAGTTCGACAATAGTTTTCTACACGAACGGAAGTCTTTGCCGGAACATAGGTGAACTTCACGGTCATAACGAAGTTTGCAGCTTGCGCAAAGCGAAGCGATCACACACGTTCGCGTTACATCAGACCTCACAATTGCTATAGCGTTGTGCAATCAATGTAATCCCCTCTCTCGAGGCTTCACCCCAGTCGTGTTCGAGAAGCGAGAGTACAGTGCGGGTGGGATATCAACTTGTTTCGCAAAAGTTATCTCGGTCTTATGTCGCGGACTCGCGGACCGTATCCCAAATCCGTGGAGCGACACGAGGGTCAGCATAGAAAGTTGAGACGCTCGGCAATAAGTTGCCGACCTCGGGCCTTCTTACCTCTACGTGTAATTCCGAATAAGAAAAAAAAAACATTTCCAAACGGTTTAAATCCGAACCATCAATCTTGCCAGCCGTCGACGGAGACGATGCGCGTCGCGGAATTAAATAATAGAAGATAGAAGCATTGACGTAGCTTTTACGAGAATAGAATAAACGGATTTGTATGTGATGTGTTAGGTTGATTCAGCGTATATAGGAGAATACATGTATTTCGTACGGTTTTTGTTCAAATTCTTATCAATCCGTAGTGTTGGTGTGGTTGAGGATAAAAAATGAATTTGCATGAAACGAACCGACGTAAGCAGCAGCTGCTTTTATAATTTTTTTTTCACTAATTTTTATCGGGTTATTTGGAAATCTTACTTCGATAAAGTACGCACATTGCATTGCGTTGAGCGTTTGAATTACGCGAGAAAACGTTTATATTGTTTTTAATTACCATCATTGGCCCGAATAAATAAAATTTGGAATTATACTTATATAATTTATCAGGCATTTATTATACATATATTATTTATCTATTTATATTTATTTATTACTGTGTGTCCTTCAGGTTCAGAAAACATGACATCTTGGAAAGTAGAAAGTGCCTTGACGCCCACTAACCGCGAAAATTTCCACTTTGCATAGTCCGATGCTTACTCCAATGACCGATAACATTCGTTTAGCACTCAATTTTATCCCCCCCTCCTTCCGCCCCTCCCGCCATCGTGATGGGCGCCGTTTCGTCGGGCGAACCTAAAAGTGTCTTGTAATGTAGTGATTTATCTTTGAAGCTGACGGGTCAGAATCTAGCCGCACCAGGAATAACCCCACTAGCTTGAATCGAAGTGAAACGCAATGCAAGTTATGGGCTCATCATTATCAATCGAAAATCTTCCGTGAAGATCGCACTCGAAAATGTTCTAGGCTACGTAGGTAGATAAGCTGGGATTGATTCAACTTAAACGAATATGTTCATCGAGCTGGTCACGGAGCGGAGCAGAAGGGGTAAAGAAGGAGGTACGAAAGAGTCACAATAAAAACGTTTTCCCATCGATTTGAACAAAATATCCTTCAACTTCGGGGAGTCACCGACGACTCTCTCGAACCATGAAATTTAGCTTTCACCTCGGTCTTATAAAATACATTTTTTTTTCCTTTTTTCACACTCGTCTGTCCGTAGAATCGACGTTTATCCAAGTAGAGAGATGGAAAACAGAATGAATACGATAATATACCGTGTGGTTTATAAAAACGGCGCTTTCCCGCGAAGCGTACATATCGCAATAGCACATTGCCGCGGACATGCGTCGGCGGCGTCGACCGCTCGTAAATCTTTCCCTGTTTTTGTAACATCATCAGCCATGTCCGAAGAAAGATGGTGGTGGTACCAAGTAGATACGTCGAGGCGCCTCTCGTTGCTCAGCTATGACTGATGATTTTCACTCGTGCTTTCTTTATACCCCGAATGGCAATGTTAGCATATTCGGATGCCGTCTGACCACGATAAAAGTCACAGTCATCGGCCATTCCTCGATCAACAGCATCTGCGGGCTGAGGAATGCACCGATTGTGAGATGCAGGTATGTCAAATGACTTCTCTTACAATCGACTTGAGTGGCCAATCGCTGTGCCGTTCGCTTTAACGCGCGTTTCCGCACGTTGGAAGCTACGTCGAAAGTCGTATGACGAAGTGCACGACTAGACATAATATTCCGCGACATCGAGAAGCGAAGGACGACGCGGCTGTTGCATTATACGAGCGTTGTTGAGGAGAATTAAGATTCTTCAAATTCCTCCGGACGATTGCTTGAATTGTATATCAGCTATCCAATTGCCGAAGTACGGTCTGTCAATTATGCGAATAAACTCGCATAGCGTTGGGTTTCAACGACAATTTGTATTGACTCGTTTGTGTCTTAATTATAAAAGATGACGGCTTAGCTTTTTTTTTCTGGATCGTGGAATAGCGTCGTTAAGTCTTGCCATGCGAGGGTGTCAATAACCGTGTAATGGCACGCGTTGAGTATTTTGTTCGAAATTCTCCCTCGTCGCATTCTTCGGGTTGATTTTTTCTCTCGTTTCATCCACGATGGTTTAATTTAGATGGGTCCGGTCTCGGATCTCTATCCGATATGGGGGAGGTATCATCCGCTCGGGCAAAACGAGTTTCCAGAGGATTTTTTGCTCGACCATCGGCAATTTTTCGACGGTCGCTATTGCCTCGGGCTTTGGTTAGAATGAAAATTTACTTAATCGAGAAACCGTCTTTTCGTAATGGACCTAGCCGCTCGGATGACTTTGTTTATTTGCCACGTATAGACTGTTTCACGCCACTTCGGGTGTTGGAAAAAAATTCCTAAAAATCAATTTATACGATTACGACCGGGCGTTGTCGTGATAAAAGAAATTTATTGGGAGCTCGAAAAATTCGACTCTTTTCAGAAGAATCGAGGAACATGTTTGCAATCAAAGGCCATTTAAGGAACTACGAATAATTTGAAATGAATTCGTGATATTTTTCAATAACTAGAAACACTGTTTTGATTACGACAATGCTGCAGAGCCTCGAAATAAGCTTGCAGCTGCAAGAAATTATGCTAATTGACACTATCTCTGCATTTATCTTCATAAAGGATGAAACAATTTTTCTCTTCGGTTATTAGTTCGTCATTTATTTTCAAACGCCCGTGAAAACGAATCAGAAGACAAAAGAATCCGACTCGGTGGGTCTTCGCTGGTATTGTCGCATTCGAGTCTTCGGTTGCGGGTACTCTCGCCATGCTCCGGTGGCATTTCCGGCGACAGATAGTACGGAATAGTTCACGAAGAGAATTCTCTCCAATGCCGTTCTCGCACTTAGGTGCAATATATCATACCGTACTGGCGGAGGTTTTGCCTGGCAAGAGAAGAGGCTCTCCACCGAGGAAAACCCGTTCTCCGAGCGTTCGCCGGGCACAAAGATGGCCGTGGTTTATGTCGGGCGTCGTCAACAGCTTCTTCGCGTCCTTTTCGCGAATAAGACACTCCTCGCCTTTCCCTCGGTCAACTCACGTTTCCACTCTCGTTATAATAAAATCTCTCAGCTGTGCCGTTTTAATTTCCCCCCTGAAATTCTTGCGATAAAACTCAATATACCCACTAAATCGACTCCGCTTCAAGACAAAAAATTCTCTTCTAACTCGAACTTATTATTATTTTTTCTATTATTATGTTTATTATTATTTTTATTTTTATTATTATTATTATTATTATTTTCGAATAACAGTAATTTCTCGTAACGGATACCGATAGACTAAAGTTCTCTTGAAATATAAAATTTAAAAAATTCGAAAAATTGCAATAATGGTCGTACAGCTCATAATAAAAATAATAACAAAAGATAATCGTCGAATAAATAAATACCTTCGATGTTATAATTTTTGGGCAATCGCAGATCAATTGAATAAAACGTCTCGCGAGGATCGCTCAACGGGAGCTCCCGAGAATCGTGAAAACAAGTTTTGGATGTCGAGCGTGCGTGCAAGTGCGAGCGTGATGCGACAAAAAACTAGATGCGACGAGTGGTAAGGTAACGCGCACGGTTTCCCGGGGTCTCGGTGCTGCCGCAAGAAAGCTCTTATTACCCAAGAAGGTGCGCTCCCGCCGGTCTCGAGTCGGCACGACGATGTTGTAGATCCAGCATTACGACGGTATCCGCGACACGAGAGGATACCACGGCGGTAGAGACATCGCAATTATTGACGATGTAAGGGTGGCAAGTCGTTATTATTTACACGTAGATTCTCACACGGTCACTTTGCGGTATCGTCGCTTGAATGAGGTGCCTCGTAGGTGCTTGGAAAGTACTCGGTTTGTAATTTTGGTGCCCTTCAAAATTTGACGGGAGAGCATTTCGAAAATACGCCCGCTAGCTTGACGTCACATTTTGGGCCTCATTTGAGAAGCTTCAAAGAGTACTCTGTATTTTTTAAAAGAAAAAATATCGAATTGTGCACCCGTAACAGACGTTTGAACTTGCTGTGGAATGTCTTGGCCCCATAAAATGCGCAATGCGTAATTTTTCAGAGCCCTGCACAACAAAGGTTAATTAACTACTTCAATAAAGATTTATCAAAACTACGTGTGTGTACTTCAAGCCTTGAGAGTGCTTCGCGTTTTAAGTGTTTGTTGTTTTTTTTTAAATAATTGTTGCCTTCAGGGTACTTTTTTCATACTTTGTCGCGGTTCTCAACCATTTATTTACCTGCAGTAGCAGTCGAAGTAAACGTCATCAGCTTTCTGCAATTTCTCGGAGTCATTGTCGTTAAAGAAAAATATTATCACGAGAGAATTGCGCTGGATACGTGGATGGGTCGTATAGCTGACACACGTGCCGGAAGTGGCGAGAGAAACGAATCGGCGAAAGAGCATGTGGACGCTGATGCAGTTGGAACGATTGTAGTGGAGGGAAAAGGAATGGCGAGGATATAAGTCCGGCAACGTCGACCGAGGCATCTCGAGTTGTGCAGCGGCAAATATCGGGAGGAAAAGAGAATGAGAGACAGAGAAACAAACATAACGTTAATACACCTATTAGGGTGTCTCTTAATACGGTTTTTCTTTTATATATACATTGAAAAATATATACATCGCTGTCTTTTTATTCTCTCAATGTTTTATCGAAAAAAATCGATAAATAAATCCAATTCCCGATTTAACATGTTTAGATAGAGCTCATCTTCGAGCACGATTCTACGGATGCAAGATACTTCGACTCTCACGTGCCCCGTGAAAATAGGTGGTCATTTTTTTTTGTCCGGTCGTCCTAATACGCGTACGTTTTCGGGATTTTTATACCAATACCCATGCGCTCTATCGAATCCACTGCTATAGTATTGCATACCACTCCGAGTACTGTTAACTCTTGTCTCGTCATTATCGGTGCTATTGATCGGCAGGCTTACAGTGCCTGTCCGGGGCTATTGTGTTGCCCGGTCGTGCTACGTTCCCCGCAGTGTACGTCGTCGACGAAGCTTCTATTTTTTTCGAGGCTCCTGCGACGCATACCAAGCAGTTTTATCGGACCCACAAACGCGCCACGCACGAGGAGACACTCCCGTGACAAACGCTCGACCGTGACTCGCTCGTGGTATCACCGACCCATGTCTCGGACATTTAAATCCGCGACAAAATATTTCCCAGGACAAAAATTCTTTGACCGAAGAAAAATTGTTTGAACAAAAAAAATTCGCGCATGCGAAGCGAAAAAAAGCTGTGTAAAATAATATGTGGTTCGAAAAAAGTCCACCCACGTCACGAGGTTCGGGGGAACAACCGTTGATGACGGCCGTAGCCCGCGGTGGGGGTCCGAGCGAACGAGCCACGAGTTAAGGCGCTCCGTGAAAAAACTTTCGAGTGTGAGCTCGTGGTATCATTATCCGATTCCTCGGACATTTGATTCCGCTGCGAAATATTCAGCGAAGACAATTACCGTTGAAACGGAATCACTGAGACGAAAATACTGGGAAAAGAATATTTTGTACACAAAAGGTTCGTCCCGTCCTAAGAGGTTTTGGTATAGCGCGCGTTTGGGGTGAGTGGGGCGAAACCTCGGTAGGGAGTCTGAGAGCAGGAACGTCGCCGCGTATGAAACGCAACGACGCGTTATATTAATTAGCATTATGTCCTTTATCTCTAATATTCGCGATTTTTACCGTAGGTCATTGATATATGAACACTCGACGTAGGCTCAATTACATCTTTTATATTATTATATAGAGGGGGGGGGGGGCTAAAACCATTACTTGACCAGTTAGACTCGAATTAATTGCCAGTTTAGTCGGATATTTTGGAAATTTGCATGACGATGCTCAGGTATGGGCATTAACTTGATGAAAATGTATTTAAAATACTTTTTCGATAAAATAACTATAATTGGTTTTTATGGAGCGGGTAAATTTTTTGCATGATTTCGCTAAAATTATAAGTCATTGAGGTGGATTATTGTTTAACAGTGAATGGTGATATTTAAGAGAAGTTATAATTTACAATAATCTAATATTAAAAATATTTCTAATAAACATCAGTGGATCAATGCTTACCCCTGGCGAGGTTTATAACCCAAATTTCTAATAATACTCTGAGGAATATTCTTTTATTAATTTTAGTTTAATTTATTAATGTTGAATTAATACACTAATCATTCAATTAATAATATGTTCACAGAATCATTAGAAATTATAATAATATTCTAAACAAAAAATATAAATACAATATATATGTGTTCTATTCTATTTAATTTTATTATAGTTATTGTAGTGTTCTCTCCGTGGATTTATTCGCCAACGATATTATTGCTCGAAGTCGATTGTTATGCAGTCTAAGTTCTTATAATGGTACGTTGCAGACAGGAAATATATCGAGGCAGATATTGCACGCGATACTCGTGAGTATGAAAATTGGTAAAAGCGCGGGGCTCGACTGCAACCACTGCTACATACTATTAATAATTACGATGTGAAAGCTTTTGTTTCCACTGCAAAGCCAGTTATGTAATTTTTTTCCACATGTACGCATGTTTTAATACAAGATGCTGCTAAAATAATTCTATTAAGAATGTATTTATGAGAGCTGCTCGGAGCGGTAACTCACGAATGGAAAACGAAAAATTAAAAACCAGAATTGGATCATTCACAATTTAGAAAACTTTTCGTGCAAGGCGAAAAAATTGCATTATCATCGTCATTCAAAGTGTGCTCAATTTAATATTCTGATTATTGATTCCTTGAACTTGAATATTGTCTGCGAGTCAGAGAAATGGTGATATTCGATTTCCAATCCTGATAATCGTGGAGTTTCTATCGATTGGCCTCGCCAATTTTCAACAAGCCTTAAAAATTCGTTGTCGATAGATTGAATTATTCTTCGTCATCAACATTGCTCAATACCAATTAATATATGTGTGGTTTGGCAAAACCACAAAATCAAAACGTCGATCAAACCACCATCAAAACGTTTTGTTCAGTCTAAACAACAAGAGTCGTACTTGATCCCATTTTTCGAACAAATTAACTCGTTCAGTTCTGCCTCCAAACCACAGATATATCCTCAAATAAGATCGAAATGAAAATATTAAATAAATATTATTCAATGTCAAAATAACGTCCTTGAAAATTTCGTTCAATTGAAAATTGCTCGTCGATTCAGCGACAGTAGCCTGATACGATTGACGAAGCGATAATAAGTCGATATAAGCCGTTAATAAAAACGCTTATCGTCAACTCTCGCAAGCCGCGGTAACTTGACTATCGCGGTTGGCAGGATCACGCTTTTCTTACGGCGCGGCGCCTTGTCAAGGCCGAGGATATCCCAACGATAACGAGGTACCCATGGCGAGGCGAGGGCGAGAGCCCGTCGGCCCTGGCGTGTGCGCGCTCTGTATACGCGTGTTCCAGTTCTCACGGGGAGGACCCCGCCGGGTTCTACCCGCGCCTTTTACGTCTCTCAACTCTCCGAGGGAATAATGAACGATCTCCGGGTGCTTTTGAAGTTTCACTCGAGGTGCTTGCCGGCTCTCGGCTTGCCCGGCATGGCGCCTCGGTGCAATTCATTCGGCGCTGTTATACAGTCGCCGAAACCTTTTGCTCTTCATTTTCGTCGCGAACGAGGACTCTCTCCGGATCTGATTGTAATATTAATTCGCATGACTTCAACGCTGATTGCAATGATAACAAACGTTAATAACCGGATGATGGGAATTAAATACCGTTTGCTATTGAAATTTCTCACGAAAAATTATTGAAAATCGAACCATCTAGCAATCGCCCGAATTCAAACAGCAGTTTTGCTGAGCAAGATCCGGATCTAGTGAGATTGTACGAAATCATAATGACACGTGGGCGAAGAGAAACGCTGTTGCTGCTTAGCATTGGAAAACCATTGATATACTATGTCATCATGTTGAGGCAAATAAGGTAAAAACTATCATCCTGAATGTAATGAGAGTCTCGCCATTCAATCTGTCCGTCATAAAAAAAATGAATAAACAATATTAGCATACAGGAAAATATTATTTTTGCTTAGCTTAGCAAAAATATAAGAAAAGAAACTGCCATGCCATTCAAACTGAACCATTTCGTTTCAATTTACATGAAACGAAAATTGAAATGGTTAAGAGTTCAGCTCGAATAATTTTCAGTTGTAACTTGGAAGTTAATTACAGATATATTCTGAATCATCCCGTTGCCGATAAATATCGCAAGAGACTAACAAAATCACGTTTAAACCAACAGTTAACCTGTAACCGATAATTAGTTGCTGGGTTAAGGCAAATAACGATGATCCTGAATGTGATGAAGGTCCGACAGTTCGAACTGTCCGTCATAAAAAAAAATAAATAAACAATATTAGCGTTAGTTACATTTTTTGTCCCGTGTTCCTTTCGAACGATATTCCGTGTACGTTCGATCGGCGTTACTAGACGGTGAGGATACATCACGAGGATGTGCAAAGTGCGAGACGCTAATGCGAAGCTTGTGATATGACTAAAGGCTCTAATTGACGGTAGCGTCTGACGGGTTGGGATGAGGAAAGTAGATGATTACGAACGACGTGTAGGGGACCGCGATGGTTCCTCGGGGCCGAGGAGACACGGCGCGGTCTCTCCGAGCCGAGACGTTCACGCTGGACAACAAGATCTCGATACGTATGGAGTATAGGACGAGCCGATAACGGTTCTCCTCGAGAAACGGTTATCGGTGGACCAGCGCGACAGCCGAGTATGAGCGCGAGAGAAAAAGAAAGAGGCGAGCGGAGACAGCGATGCACGCGACGATAACCCGACACGGAGAAGACGGCTCGGCTGTCCGAGTACTCAAATATCCCGAGACTACAGCATCGAAATAATTTACGAAATAATTGCGCATAAAAAAAGTAATGTAACAATGATGATTCTGATGAAGAAAATAATGCAAGCGAAAAAAATCTTTGTAGGTTTGGTAGGTTTGAAAGGAATTATTTGAGAAACTGATTTGGTGATCTTGAGGTTGAGTTAAAGACGACGTAGAAAAGGTAGCTCGGCTCTCCGAGTACTCAAATATCCTGAGTCTATGAAAAAAGAAGATAACGATAAATAATTAAAATTTTTAAAAAATGCAAGGAAGAAAACCGACTCTAGTTCTTAACGAGAACATCTGGAATGATCTTGAATCCAGCTGGAGAGTAATTTTCAATTGGCAGAACTTCAAGCTCTTTCCGTTTTTCCGAAAATTCTGATTCCCCATGGTTTCGTTCGAAACTTTACGCCGGTAAAACAGAACTTTCACCCGCTCTTGGCGACGATGTGCTACATCGACTTGGTCGCAATCGAGTACAACGAAGGTAGCCTTCTGCATTGGCGATCGAAGTGGAGGCAGCGAGAACGACAGAAACGTGTCGCACGTCGTCCTAATGGACGCTCTTGCTCACGAAATTCTAATGCCGTCCTAATCACAGATACATTTGTCAAACCAACACACATACACATACACACGCACACGCTTACAAACACACACTCACGCTCTCATATAAGTCAAAATAGAACCAATAAACTCGCTAGACACCGTATTTTTACTGCCTAGCAAATACCGTTGGTATCTCGATTGCCAACGAATTTAATTATAATAGTTGTCCGTTATACCCGCCGGGAAAGTTGAATTAAATTCATTGCCGATGCAGAAAACGCGAAAGACCATCGAGAACGGAATTCAATACAATTAAATCCAAGGAAAAACGATGATTGGTACATTATATATTGTACAATGTTGAGTGCTGTAACGTTGAGATTACGTAAAACAGTTATTAGACTCCGTCAGTACCCTCTGACGTGTAATTTCCAGTAGAACGTCGATAATACGGATTTATTGAGATATTTCGGACAATCGGATGGAAATGTGCCGTCGTTACATTAGCTCACATGTCTTCTGTACGAAAAAAAAAGTTTTTTTTTTAAAGTCAACATTAATGTATAATTTATCAATAAAAGATTTTCAAATTAAATTTTTTTGTCAATTAGTCAAAAATTGACGAAAGTTCATGATCACTGTTTCACTAAAATTCATTGCGCAATGCTAAGTGCGCTTTGCAAGATAATTTTTGATTATTTTCTTATACCGTTAAAACTGCCGGTAATTGCGTGACACTGTTATTTTCACATAGAAGTATTTTTTGTTTAATTCTTTTTGTTCGGTTGCAACGATTTACCAGTAGAATTTGGACACATCACGTTTGAACCAAGTAAAACTCACTCAGTCGACAGTTCGTAATAGAGTACGCAAGAGTGAGCCACGAGGAACACGTGAGACAAGGATAAAAAAGAAGCGATAGTTAAAAGAAGGAGACGTAGGCTCAACGGAGACCAAAGGAAACCCAACACCCGAACCGTGAAATTGCCGCGTATCGGCACGCGCTTCTCGGATTAAGCACGGCTTGTCAGGTGAAAGAGATTGGCTGAACGTTCGAAAAATAAAAACCTGTTTCAAAAATCAATGACGGAGAAGAAGCTGTGGATTTCACGACAACAAATGGGATCCATTTTGTTTCGAGTATATAGGCCATGAAAATAATTAACGAGACGATTAGACGCAAATTAGTCTTCGACAAGTGCTGGGTCGATTTCCTTTTTTTCTTTTTTTTCTTATATTTTCTTTTTTTTTCAAGTCACTAGTGACCGAGAGGCTGAATTAAGGAAGGAAAGGTTCATGAGCGAAGAGGCTGATGTACGGCAATAGAATCGGATCACGGAATATTCCGAATACGTTGTTGTGGACGATGGCGCATTTACTCTTCGACCCACTTGAGCATACGCCCAGATACAATCTCGAACCAAATCACTTTCATAGCAATGGCGAGGAAGCGGCTGGAACGAGCTCGTGTTACATTGTGGTCTCGGATCCTAGGTCAGTGCGTCAATGCTCACTGCCGGACCACAGAATCCGTCTTCTCATTTCAGTCTCGATATCGTTCTACCTTCACTTCCATCAACTTTTTCCTCGATGATCGATTCTCCTCGCGTGGCCTTGCATCCGCTCACGCCCTCAAAAACAAAATGATTTATCACTTCCACACAAAATAACTTTTGTGCACACGGAAGCACTCGAACAACGCGTCGCCAGGTAGCTCCCGACCGATCGAGGACCGGTTCGATCGAGGATCTTAAAATATTTTAAAAACCAGACGTTTTTTTTCTCTTTTTTTCACTCGAGACGCTACCGTCAAAATTTCAGAGCTCATATTTTCAAATGTTGCAACAACATTTTTCAAAGCTGTGAACGAATTTTTATTTCTACTTTGTTCAATGTTTTTTCGTATTTGCCCAATAGTTAAAAACGATTGACAGTAACGATTATATCCACGGCATTCGATATAATACCGAAGAATGTTTCACACTGGTTACGTTTCTTCGGCAAGTGGAAAGTCGAGTGTCGAATTCGAACGATCGTCTGAAACACGGATCAACCGGGTGTGACGTTCGCTCACGCGACTCTTGCCTCGAGGAGCTGCTCACAAAGCAATTTTTTTCTTCTTCTCATTTTAACTACCGTGTATAACTCGGAGGATGGCAAGCTGGGAATTTACCTCCGGTGTAAATAGAGTCGGACTGAAGCGAGGCGATTTCGCAAATAACGCAGCCGGACGGCTCACGAGAGAGAAGAGAGAGAATGGGAGAGACAATCAAAGATGCCGAAACAATCGTAAGCGAGATAACCTCGATATGCTGTCGGATAGTCGAGGAAGAAGCTCGATAAGCATGTGCCAACAGAGATACGACGTTTGGTAGGAAAATATATACGTATATATAAATTTTTTTTCCATTCACCGCCATTTATCGGACAAAACGCGATCTCCGATCTCGGATATTTGGCAATCCCACGTTCCACCGGATATCAATCGATTCTCTCGCTTCGAACGTCGGATTCGCAGAGAAGGCATGGCACAATTTTGATATTATCGCGTATTCGCGGCGGCTGTCTCCCCCGCTGGTAATACCGCAACGAGAGCTTTCCTTTCCACGTGGAACGGTGCGTGGTCGGAGCCCGAGCTCGGCACAGGAAGCGAGCGAACGGCCGAACGTTTCCCGACAATCTCCTGCGAAACCGGGGCATGGACCCTCGGCTATCTCGCCGCCGCTCACGAAGGTAAATGAGCAAAAAGAAGGAGATGATATTCGCAGGAAAGCGATACTGGCATAAACGTTCTGGCAGGTAAGTGCACGAGTTCTGGTTCATAATTTTTTTTTTTTTTACGAAAGAGGAGAACGGATTGAGGAATATATAGTTTATCATTGACCTACGACTTGGACGATTCGCAGGAACTCCATCGGCAATATAAAAAGCTCAAGAAAACATCGAATACGATAAGCGTCGAAAGATAAAGTAAAATGAGACTTTATGTGAGACAGATGATAAATTAAATAGAACGGAAAAGTGGGATTGAAACTAAAACTAGATGTGATAAACAAATGGAAAACGCAGAGACAACGAGAGACTCTCATATGAAGGCGAATAGAAATGAATCGACGACAGGAATACCTACAAGAAGAAAAAGAGAAAGACCGAATAGATTTCCTAGAAGTGATAAAAGTACTGAGCAAAGAGCCGGACGAAATGTCGAGGACGATTACATAGGAATAAAAATTATCCGTGTCGATGAGTTGGTTTAAATTTTTTTTTTTTTAATTCCACATCACGGGAGCATATTCGGCCTCTCTCCTACCTTGCGTGGCACAATGTAGCGTAAGCGGCGGCCGCCGCCCACTATGTAGGTAGACGGCTTTCCTCGCTTCATGAAAGTGGCCTCACCCGAGGCACGAAGCCAATATACACATGAACGTGTACGCCGGGGAAAAGTGCTTAAGAGCAATGTTAACGAATATAAACATTGATCAGTTATAAGCTCGACATCTCGGGTTCCACTCGATAACTGTCGTTTGTATGCTACTGGAACTTTATGCACTCGCGCGAGCCATCGTGTGTTTGGCCGTCGTCGAGCTGACAGACCGAGCAACGATTTACGGCGTGAAATAATTGACCGTGTCTCTCTCTTTTCTCTCTCTCTCTCTCTCTCTCTCTCTCTCTCTCTCTCTCTCTCTCTCTCTTTCGCTCTCTTCGACTCGCTCGATTGCTGCCGCATGCGCCAGATAAATGCGTCGTATAACGATGTTCATTGCGTTGGTGATCGAGAGTCGGTGGTGCTCCTGCTTACGGCCCGGGCAGAGCGAAAGTCTATACTCGGGAGATCCGAGCGCGTTCAGCCCGAACCTTGAGAGGAAATTTTCTTGAATGGCAGCTTATACGGCTCCGGTATCCACACTCTCTACAGTCGGCGATATATAGTGCATTTGTTCGTCACTGACGCCTGGAAAATATATGTTTGAGACGGATATACAGACTGGAGAGTATTGCAGACAGAAATAATTTAAAAAAAATTATGATTACGGTTTAGACAGCGCGGAAATCGAGTTTCTGTGGTTTTCCGTATCTTTTTTCGTTATTTTGTATACGTATAATTTTTTTCTTGCTCTATTGCATGGTCGAATATTATATCATCGGACTGCAATTTCTGTGAAGAATGTTCCACTTAACTGTAAATAGATAAGTGGATAGAAAAGAGAGGATAAAGTATAATTAATTGCGAATATGAATGAATTCTTTGATAAAGAACAAGAATACATTATTAACACGGAGATTTGCCTTTGTGTTCACTTTACTATTCCAATATGCGTTTGACTTTGGGTAGTTGAACCATTTCATTGTTTAGAAATTAACGAACGTCACTGGCCAGGCACGAGCTCGCGTTAGTCATAAACATTCATGAGTTGCAATAATCAGCAAGCTATCCTGTGTCTTTTCTGAGGGGCGAGTGTCGAATTGCCGTCGATGAGTAGAATAATATTTGGTCAATCGAACGAACCGCGATCGAATTTCAACAGCTCGTAGGGAGCGAACATTTTGCACGAGTAGAAACAACTGCGTCGATCAGACTAGGGGGATTTCACTACTGCTGCATCTGCAATGTGTGCCCGACAGGGATTCCTTTTTTGTTCCGCTGTCCGCACTCATTGTGCAATTCGGTTCGGCACAGATCAAATGAAACGTAAAATACGCGGGTCTTTGTTTTTTTATCGGTCCCAACTTTTTTTGACGTTTAACCCGTTGTGGTCACACCTCTAAATACTTACGTAAAAGTCCCACCGAATCCTGGGGTCTTGTGGAACCCCCAGTGACCGCAGCGAGTTGAAATCGACGAGAATTCGGACAGAAAAAAAATCGTCCTGATGAAGCTTTGATATTACGTAACGACTCGTTTTGCGCGAATGAATAGATTCCCAAGACAGATAAAAATTGATCTACGGTTATTTGCAGAGGATCCTTCGTGTGATTTATTTTGCTATTCTCTTTAATAATGATCGCATGCCTTGAGGGTGAAATACAATTTATCTGAATGTAGAAATCATTAGAGAGAATATTTCGCACTGTTTTGTGTCTGTGTAGGAAAGGTGCGGAAGAAATGCAGCCTTGATTTCTTTCCACGTGAACCGAGGCGAGAGTCGAGCGTTCGACCTCGTCGGATGCCCAATCTCTCGACAAATTTCCATTACAGACTCCAATTAATATATACATACTTACATATGCACGCAGTGACATTATTACTGTCTACGAACGGTACAAATTATCACTATAATTTAACCAGAGATACGAACGTTCCGCTCGGACTGCTTCGGAGCTTCCGACAATTTATAATATACAAACATTAATTTATTATGGGCTATAAATAAGGTTGGTTCTTGTTTGGGTCATTTTCGAATTTCGATTGCGATCAGGTCTTAATCAATTCCGAGAAAAAAAACTAAAGTGTTAAGTCTGGTTTGACCTTTCTAGTCCAACTCTTACTTGGCGCTGATACGAGGGGAATTTTGCCATTGTATGGGCCGGGCAACTAATTATTCCTTGAAAATTCTAAAACCGTATGAAATTGACGCGCGTGTACTCTACTTTCGCGCGTGCGTGTGTGTGTGTGTGTGTGTGTGTGTGCCTATAACGATGTGACGATTGCAGAAAATACAGGTTACCTATATGCAGGTGGTGAAGATGCATTGGGTCTATGCTATATAGTACACGTCTTTAGTCACCAGAATCCTGGGCTAGACGTCCTCTGACGTGGCGTGCTAAGAGTCCTTCCGAGTATTGATATAGGAGAACAGGGCAGCCATTCGTCCTAACGTGTTAGTGATCTTTGGGAAGACGAATTCACGCTAAACACGTAATTATAAGCTCGAAGAAAATCGAAAAACAACTGAACAACTGATCATCGTCAGATTTCAATACGCATTATTCCGGAAGTATCTTACTCATTTTTCAATGAGCTCTCTTGATAATCCTTATGACCCTTAACACAATACTGTTGAAAGAAAATTAGACGATGCAGTAGTTTGACGAGAAATGGCGTATTGGTAAGAAAAAATATTTCGGCTCGTGATTAAAGGAGGTTGTTGAAAGGCTTCGAATTGATTGAGTAAAGATCTGTCGAGTGGTTCGCATTTTATGGCTTCTTGAATACTGTCTTAATTTTTCATTACTCAATTCGGTTGGAGCTCGAGTTTTGATAATTGGTTTCCAACGCAACAATGCGAAGTAAAATATTGCAAGCTATCGATTTATCATCATACATTCTACGAACAAGATCGTCCGTATAACGAAACCAAGAAAATCGATCATAATAATTTCCCAGATACGTGGCTTCGTGTAAAATTCCAAATAATAACTATGTGCTAGGGTTATTCACGTGGGAATTTAAAAAACAAAAAAATAGCAAACACGTTATCATGCTTTTTTTAAACAATTCTTACCCGATCGATCGGAAACTCGTTTTGGTGAGGATTTTACAGCCTTCGAACGAGCTACCGTTCACGCTTCGTTTGCTATGGGTCAACGTGATATACATATGCCGCGCGAGGAACTACGACGCTGCTGTGCAGTGGTCATCTCCTCTTACGAAGAATCCTGTCCTATGAGCTGGGACGTGTCTTCCTCATACCGATCAAATGACCGCAGTTACACCCTGCTTCGTCGACGTTTTTTCGTCAACGAATTTGCATCATGATTTCATCGACGACGCGTTTCGATAATACGAAAAACGGCCAATCAACGAGAAAAGACGAAAAAACAAACAAGACAAGCATTTTCTTCGACGAAAGATGTTACGATGGTTAAAAAAAAAATTATTTCATTCGTATAATTTTTTCTTTTCATTATAAGGAGTAGATCGAAAATCATTGATCGGTCGAATAAAATTTAATATTCGAAATTTTCAAACTTTCTCAATCGTTAGAATTAAAAAGTTTCTGAAACAAAACAATTTGTTACTCAATTGAACGATCAACCGCCCGATGCACAAAAATTACAAAATCAATTGCCCAGAAAGTAAAATAATTACAATATAATTAATAATATCAAAGAATTAACAATTTCTCCTGTATAATTGATAATAACCATTCGAATTAATCGATATCGTTGATAATAAAATGTGTTTTTCAATAATTTCCATTTTCTTTGCATGAGTTATGTTTCGTCAAAATTGATTCAACCATAACGAAGCCATGGGAGTCGGAAACGTGTGTATACTGAAGCGAAACAGAGCAATGGGGTTAACGAACAATGGTCGAAAGGAGCGATACGAGCCACGCTCCGTTGAATCCAGACTCAAACGATAAATGGTTATCGAAAAAAGCCTTCGGCCTGGGCACGAATAAAATATTCTTCTTCGATGTATGTAAATCACAATACTGCAATCTTCGCGACGAGATCGTACACTAGGAGTCTTGCGTCGCGCTGCATCGCTCAGAAGTCCAGGAAAATGACCATTTTCATCAAACTTTCTTTCGACGAGTTAGGAATCCAATTTCACGAATCACGTGACCTTTGTACCGCGATTCCACGAGCGGTGGCCGCTTCCATTTGGCACGAAGACTTCTGTTGCTACCATCGTACTATCGTACATATATCTCCAACGCTGTTGGCGCTACTTGTAACCATACGAAGAAAAGTTGGCCACCGCAATTAAGTGCGTTTCGCGATGCTGGAAAGCGTACTCACGCGCGACTCCTCGGCACAACTCTGGATACGTACGGAATACTACGTAGCCGAAGCATTCACGGTATTCACGATAAACGCAGCAGCAACATCGGCAGCACACTTTTTACACAAGTAACGGACGGTTGCATGGACGGAGTTGGATGTAATCCGACGGAAGCACCGATGCGTGTTACAGCTTTGAGAAAAGTTTACAATCTTTCGAGATACAAATTGTATACGTTAAAAAAATAATCCATTTCACGGAGAGGGAACGAAGCAATGAAATTGAAACAAGTTTTCCCGGTAAGATATTTAATTATCAGTGTTTGAGAATCTTCGAAAAATGAATGAATACAATGTAATAAAATTTAGTGAATTATTGACGAAAAGTAAGTAATAGCAATAATAATAGTTGGAGTAGGTGGGTGAGTAAGTAAGGGAGTACCTAGTAATACTGAGTAGTGTTTAGTTAACTCAATTAATATTTCTCTCATATAAATTAATAAATTGCATACAAATTATCAATAAAACAGAACCGGATAAAAATATATCAGCTAAAAAATAAAAATATCCATAATATCTACGAATTTCGAGAATAAATTCCTTATCCTTCCACCTATCGAGTATTATCGCAGAAGTTATCAACTCGCGGATTTAGTAGGCAGGAAGCCATGTCAAAAGTTGTTTTTCTTTATTTTCCTTCGATTCTCGTAGGTCTGCGCATTGAGCAAGACCGTTGTCCGGCGCACATGTGGATATCGCGGAGTAATTAAATTGATCGTTGAACGTAACGCTTTTATAACGAGAATCCACAAGTGCGCGAGCACGCTCGGTGGAGAGGCTCGAGGCTCGGAGCAGCTTGGACAAGAGCGGCATTCGAGCGAACCAACTTTCATCGTGTTCTCTTCGACTCGATTTCTGTAATGAATGGTAGTCGGGCGAGGGACTCGTTCCCCCCTCACCCCACCCCTCCTTTCCTTTCATGGATCCTTTCGTATCGATCGTGGGCTGCCTGCTAATCACCCGGGAGCAACAATAACAGGACTGAGGAAATGCACAATGCGAAATTGGCAACGATCACGGGCTTTTGTAACATTATAAAACGGTCACGGGGGTGGAAGGAGATTCGAATCGACGAGCAGAATTCACTGCTTCTTACGACATTTGTTGCAATATTCATTTCCTGTATTACAATTACCCGTGCCGATTCATGCAGCTATATTTATCTACGCGCGTGTGTGTATATACGGCATTCCGCGTCGTTTCGATCGAGGTCCCGCGATCAAGCTTTCGATATGCGCCGAAATTCTTCTCCAAATTTTTTTTTCCATTTGTGTTAATCATTTTTGTTAATAATTCGCAAGAGGGAATGAAAAAAATATTCAAATTTACTTTCGACATAATAATAAACGAAAAATGTCGAATTGTAAAAATAATGGGATGTAGGAGTAGATACGCGGCAATACGCATTAATTCAATTCGTTCATTTCTTTGAATGGTTTTTTTAAATTAATTTGCCTGAGGAAATGTAAAAATGGTTCGAATGCATTTTTGACATACTAATAACCAAAAAAAAAAAATGCCTCAAATTAAACGTTGAAAGAAGTTAGTTCAAAGTCCGACCGTCGAAGATATCGTAGTTACAGATTGTAAAAATATAATCGCGAGATGTTGATCGAAGTGTCATGGAATACCCCATGTACATGAAAAATATATATATATCAATGAATAAAAATATACGTATATGTCATTTCTCTGTGCATTGTAAGCTCCGTGGTGTCCGCGGTTGACCAATGAGGCTGATTATTCATACTCGAAACGAGTATCGTATTCCGAGGAACAGTCGTCGAGGCAGCTGTAAACGTGAACAAACGGGTGAAGTAATGACACGGAAAAGTTGTGGTAACGGTAGTGATTCCGGTAGGATTAATCGATCTCAGAAGTATTAGCAACAACCTCGCGCAGACCACAGTGGTTGAACCCGAGTGGATTTAGTCTCAAGCCGAGCCGATAAACAGTTGTTTTCACGGTGAAAAACTAGCATTGGCAAATCTTAAATACGGAGAAACGAGTAGTCGCGGCTCGAAAGAAGATTCTGCGCCAAGGTAGGTACGTTCGTTGCTCATCGAACGAGCAAGCAAAGGTCGACATTCTCTCTTCTCCGATAGCGAGAATTCGAACCGGTCGTCGAAGACCCGCGCGCGCGACACGGCAACGCATCGGCAGACATTTTTCCAGTTTTTTTCTCTTTCTTTCTTTCTTTTTTTTTCGGTGAGACCCGATTACTGCGTTCGACGTCCCGGTGACCATCGGTCGCGATCGGTAACAACGGTTCACCGTCCCGACGACCACGTGTGCCAACGGGGTCACCATACGTCAACCGTTCAACCGACTTTTCTGGTTATGGCTACTCGCTGTCATCGACGTTTAGAGCCCCCGATCGATCGGTTGACCGGCTGACCTATCCATCGATCATCGACTTGTCGATTTTGTTCGATGGACGCTTTGGCAACAATAATTCCTTGTTCAACGATTCATTCTCATTTCATCAACATTTTTTTTCATTCAATTACTGGACAATTCGTTAGGTGTAATTTTTTTTATCGATATTTTTTTTTTTTTTTTTCGTTGTATGTTTAAAGTGAAGGGATACATCCGATTGTCGGACTTCGTTTTAAACCGACGAGAAAGAAGTTTTGTAAAATAGAATTTAATAGACATTTTTTTCTAACTGTCACAGTACGCGTTGATGCTTAGTGTCCGAAGTTCCGAGAACAATTATGCATTTGCAGCGCGCGAAGAGATGCAATCACGTAAAGCAGTTACGACGACGAGGGCGGAATGGGGAAGTCGGCAAAGAGTTTCATTAGTTTAAAAGTAACGAGACAGAACGGTCAACGGAGCGCGTAATTCGTACAAAGGACTCTTGCATACCTTTGGTTCAAACTCACTGGGTTACTCACTTTTTATTTAAAAATCATGTTTCACGCTTTTAATTATTTTTTTTCAAGATATACATCAGGGTGGATCTCACTTGGGTCATTTTCGAAATTTTTTTTCTTGATTGAGGTTGACCTAATAATAATAATGACCTAAATAAGAACCACCCTATAATACACAAAGATTGTGAAATAATTTAGCACGGCCGAAGACATCACAATCATCCATATCGTAAATATCCTGCGATGAGTGGGCAGCGAGGCGTTCCATTTAGGTGCCGACGACGTCTGGGTTTCGTTATCACACGTTCGGGCTCGATCCTCGTTGCGATTCAACGCAGGCGAAAGACGAAGACGGCGCGCAACCTAGTATCCCATACCCGTTACTTCGCAATTGAGTGTCCGCGTGTCGAAGAGAGAACCCGCCGAACGTTCTCTCGACCGGGTTGCCCCCGAGAAATTCTGGAACGAACGCTAAAGATACTGCGTTAAATGAATAAAAATAAAAATAATATAAAAACAAAAATAAAGTAAAGCACGTTCGACCTCGCGGATTCTCGGTGTTGCGTTCGAAGCCCGCAGATCAGGCTGAGAATCACTGCACGAGCGCACTCGCGCTCGTTACGACACGAAGAGCTGCCGGCCCAAAAGTATGTCAATAGGAGAGCAAACGTCCGAACGCACGGACAGCGTGTGGGCCTCACTCACGGACCCATCGCTCACCTACCAGCCTCGCGGTTGGGCCCCCACGGCAGAGCTGCATACGAAACTAGGGCGAGCCAATCCGCGTATACCAGTCCCACATTACACCGGAATTCCGTTGTGTTATCAATTTGTTCATCATTTTTTTGTACAGGAAAATTATTTATTCACGAATTACGGATTGTCACAAACTGTACGAGTGGCCGGTCTCGAGTTCGACAATTTATATCGGCATCATTTTGTTAAGGGGGATAAAGCGGGGAAGATATCCACTTTTTCGCTCCCGAGTCCATAATCATTCTAATGAATTATTCAGTGAAACCATTTTTTCCAGAGATACTATCCTATCGCGAGGGAACGTCATCGACAAAAAAAAAAAGGTAAATTGTCGTACAGGCGAGAAATGTCGAATACAAAATGCAATCAGTCCCATCACGGGAGTTGACGTCACTGAGTGGTCCTGCAGGGTAGTCGCCATGAGATAATTTGTTTTTTTGCATTTTCTCGAGATTCCGGAGTCCTGCGGACCCGTCGCATTTTATTGGCTGGTAAGGAAGGAAGCACATACTCGCTCCATTTGCAACAGAACGATTGTCACAGAAGTGCGAAACAATCGTGAAAAAATATCCAAAAAAAAATTAAAAGAAAAAAAACTGAGCCGCAAGGAATCACGTTTATTGGGAATAAGCTTGTCATGTCGGTCATGCGTCGACGTATATACCAACGGCGTGACTTGTTCGAACGCCATTCGAACAAGTAACCTTAAGAGGAGGACGAACCGTCGGCGGGCGCTGTGGCCTATTATTACGCGATGCCATATACCACAGTGGGTACACGTTATTATTTCCTCCGAGCTCGCGAGTCTATCCAGACTCGGGCTTCTTGCGCCCCGTTCGACGAAACCCATACGCGCTTCACAAAAGGTTACTGGGTTTCGAGTTGTGTAATTCTCGCGCCATCGCCACTTGCATCCTATCACTCGGTCAGGGGAGCCTTATTCGCCGACAATAAGCTCTTAAACTTCTTTTTTACTCGCAAAAAGACGAATAAAAACTAATTCGTTTCGCCTTAAAATAAATTGCGCGGAAAAAATACCAGTACAAATACAATAATGCAAATGCTATCACTCGATCAGTGGAGCCTTAGATATTCACCGGCAATAAGCTCTCAAACTTATTTTTTATTCGAAGGAAAAGTTAAAAAAAAATTTGATTCGCCTTAAGGTAAATTGCGAGAAAAAAATACCAATACGAATACAAATATCGAAATACAAGTGCTATCACTTGGTCAGGGAAGCCTTGCATTCTCCGACAGTAACCTCCCAAATTTTTTTTTTCACTCCAGGGAAGAAAAAAAACAGAATTCCTCCCACCTTGAAATAAATTGAGACAATCAAAAATACAGAGACAGACACAAATATAAAATGCTATAACTCATTCTGTCAGCCTGATGTTCCGAAAATATCCTCTCAAACTTTTTTTTAACTCTGAAGAAGAAAAAAAACAGAATTCATTACACCTTAATATGCATTGTAAGACGAAGAAAAAACGAACTTTTTATTCGGCTGTCAGGAATCGATCGATCAACTCGCCAACAGAATAATAAATACGAAAAATGAAGAATAAACGATCTATGAGGATTATACATTGTATATGTTTCACGGTCGTTATAAGACGACTTATTTTCCGGTGTAAGCTTACGTCTTTTTTTTCGTTGCCGTTCTCTCTAAGCCGTTGACAGCCCGAGCTTCGTGAATAACAATATGGATATCAAAAGAACGAACAAAAATGAATGAAAAATGTCGTGTCCGCGATGATCGAATGACGCGCGGGGCAAACCCTCGTTCTAATTCCTGAATATTTTTATTCATTGTTAGGATTCATGAAACACCGAGTCAAGAATATGCGGTGTGCGAAATTATGATTCCCGCAAGAATGCAGGAAAGGTTTCTCCTCTGTTTCTCTCGAAGCGGACTATCCTCGCAATTTCTCATGGCACCGATCGTTTTGCTCGTTTCCCGGGAATCTTCCGCGCTTCCTGCTCCAAAGTCGAGTCTTCTTCTTCTTCTTCTTCTCCTTCTCCTCCTTTTTCTTCTTCATCTTCTTCCTTTCTCGTTCTCAGTTCCCTTCCTCGACTTCGTTCCCTCGCACGTCCACGCAATTGTACGGAGCTCAGGAGCGGAGATGCCGGCCTCCACGAATGCGGAGTAAACGTCGAGAGCTCGAGAGCCCACGAAAGCGATGCAGATGTTTCGCTCGACGGTCGACAGCAACTACGGAGTTGCGTCAGACCGCAGACTTGCTCGTGTATATACGAGCAAGACCCCGGAGAAGATTCGATTATGTCACTGCCGAGAGTTTTCATTACATCTCGGAAGGAAATCTTACACGCTGACGTTTGCACTCGTCTACGGTCGGCAAGAAATTGCTGAGAACTCGCAAACTCGATTAACTTGTATACCTTTCTTATTATTCTTATATTATACCTACGTATGTACGCTGTACGTGTAACCACGCTCGGCGTATTTTTCTCGCTGTTGAATCGAATCACAGCCGTCATTGGTTCTCCGCTTACTCCGAGAGAATCCGAGTCTTTACGTGTGTCGCAATTTCGAATAATTTCGAGGGATGAAATATAAATAAATATTTTCCTGACGAAGATTCAACGTTTTGATCAGATCGAGAGCTGAAGACTAGAATTGAGTTCTCATACAAATTATTGCTTATTCGCCTTTATTTATTCGTTTAATGTTATTCGTTAATTTTTAAATGTTTTTAATTAAATTTGCCTTTAGCTTTTTTTTAAAAATGATTATTTATTCGATTCTCATTGATCAATTAATACGTTGGTGGAGAAAAATCGATTGAGAAGACCTTACGTCATGTTCCAGAGTCACAAAGCGTTGACACGAAGTTGAGTGAGAGAAAGATAATTCAACGCGTTTGGACGGAGCACCGGAGAGGCTTCGGGATCGAAATAACGAAGGGCCAGACAGGTCCTAGGGCGAGAACGCGCGTGATCGGCCTACGGACCAACCTGCATAATGAGCCACGACGTCTTTGTGTAGTCCCGCATATGATTCTTCATCATATGGTACCTCTTTGTTATTATTTTTAAGTTTTTTTTCTAATACTTTTTTTTATTCTTTCGTTGTCTGGGTCGAGAAAGCCTACACTTGTGCGAGGTTTGATTATTCCTCTTTGACGGTGATCTCGGTTGTTCGGTCGTTCGGCCGTTCGTAAATGTACTACGGAGGCCCGCGAGGGTTTTCGGGAAGCCCGTTCTACACCGGCACTTTGCGACGTGAGCCAAATTCAGGGGAATAATATTGCCTCTCGAGACAAATTTCGCCGGAAATATAGTACCTCTCGTATCGAACCGAAAAAACGATTGCACGTGCTCAGACCCCCCCGAAGATCCTCTGTGACCCCGCAATTATCGAACACCACGCAGGGCCTCGAGAGTCAGCTTCGTCCGCTTGCACGGAAATTTTGAAATGCAGGTCTGCGTTGAAACTCGTGGGAGGAAACGATTATTATTTATGTTCATATTAAGTTTACTCTTCATTTTTTCATGTGCATTCCCTGGTCTGGATATTGTGATGAACGCAGGTTTGAAATTATTCGCGTGAGATAAACATTTTTTTACTCTCAGAGCTGCGGGTGGTGATAATTCAACCATAACATTTTTAACACCCCTCCACCCAACATCGAAAGTATCAAACAATAACCTAAAGCACACAATTTAGCTCGTAGTTAATACATCCAATAAAATTATAACAAGCACCGTAGCAACAATATTTTCTAAAAAATGTAGAATCATCTCTTTTTCGGAATAAGTGAAAATGACCTCGACCGTTTTTTGAAAATCAAATCTGAAGCAGCGTGCCCAAGCTCAATCGTTTCTCTTTCTTCAAAAGATACGAATTTCGTTATGTCCTACGTTTGTGAAATCCAGGATGACATCCGGCACCAGAGTGAATTAATTTAAAATTGCATCGTCGTTGTTTCATTTTTTTTAAAAAGAATTTCGACACGTTCCCGACAATTTTCGTTGCCGGTCGAGCATTTAATTATATATAATTTGTGCAATTTTGATCCCCCGGTACCTCGATCCCACCATTTTTCGCTCCTTTCACCCTGAGGTCGCGCGTGTTACGGAGGGAAGGAAACGAGATATGACGAAGAGGCGGGGGAACAGAAGCGCAACTCGTTTGACGATTCGAATCAACTCTGTTTACTTTCTACGAGAAAACAATCGGCTTGCGTTGAATCGCACGAAACCCCGACGGAGGAGTTGCCGCGAAGGGGCCACCGTTGCTTTCACGATTGTCTTGGCCCACACCGCGCGCGTTACTCGCGCATAATGTTTCTCCCGCTCGCGTTCCTTGGTCGCGGGTTCTCGCGGTTCTCATGCTCCTGACTCTTTGATTCCGGTGTCTGAGTCATGGCCAACTATCATGTGCAACCTAATGCCGGATTAATTCTTCAACGGAATCGCGCGCATAAGAATGCGAAACGAGAGACCCCCGACGAGAAAAGGAAAGCGACAAGAAGATTCTTCACGGCGATTATTCGGCAGTGAAACGGGATCGAGAAGCTATCCCCGGAAGTGCGAGGCAGAGACGAGTCGTCACGCAGCCGAGAACCAACGGCAACGATTGTTGAATAATGTCGGTACTTTGCCGTACATACCGTAATCCTTTTCTTTCCTGCGTATTCAAATTTATGTGAGAAGACGAAAAAAACTACATCTTTTTTTTTTGTCGAAATTTTAGGGCTGGATCGAAGTTCCGAATGTTGAATGGCCCGAAAGGTCAAATAAATCGAGATTAAAATGCACTGAAAATAAATGTTCCGAATCGGCATGGCTCCGACTGTCGATGTTTCGAAAGATTGAAATCCCGAAAACTTATCTATAGATGTGGAAGCTGGCGCGTTCAATGTTTGTTAATATGTTTCAATAGTTTTATTTTGTTCCGGCGTAGGGGGAACTACTCTATTCAGACGGCCGATTGGCGCCTGCGAAAGTTTTGACTCGCCAATCGTTGGGTCTTCGGGATTTTTATCGTTCGAGTCATTGACGGTCGGAGCCATGTCGATTCGGAACATTTACCTTCAGACCATTTCAATTCGATTCGTTGACCTGCCGCAGCATTGAATATTCGGAACTTCGATCCACACCCGAAATTTAAATCAATTTGTGCGGTTAAATTCGGTGGAAAGGATGGTGGAAAAAATAAGTGGCGGATGGAGTTATGAGAGAAGTTCGTATTTTTGGCGTTGAGACGATTGGAGATTGACGATAATTGTATTCGAAGCGTTGGAATAAATACGGGGTTTGGTGATGGGTTCATGGTCAATGATTGGGACTTTCCGATCTTTCCAAGCCATTGACTCTCGAATCCGCATCGCGAAATCGAATGGGGGTTGCGTGCTCGTGGTCGCTCCGACGCTGTTGTTGAAGAGAACTCGCGGCGAAAGTAGTTTTCAGATCACGATACACAGACGCCAGGCTGGAGCCCGACAACAACTTGCCCGAATTCACCTTCGGATCCTTCGAAATCGACCGCATGATTGTCGAATTGAAAAAAAATTTGGAACGAGCAGAAAAGAAATTTCTCTGGTTCTTTTTTTTTCGATTTGTTTTTGCGTTTTGGTGTTTTTATTTTTATTTTTTAACCGATGAAACAAGAATGTCAGACAATTCGATGAGGAAGCGTGAAGATGTTGGAGGAAAGCAATTTATCGCGGTGTGCCTCATCGTCATTGGACGAACGACGACGAAGGGGGAACTGCTTCTCGACGGTAAAAGCGAAAAGTGAAATGCAACAATTACGGTTGTCGCTTCAACGCCACGGTTATTATCCTTCATTCGTTCCCCGTTCGCCTCTTCTTCTCGTATCTCTCGTTGTCTCATCGTCATTGACGTCGAAAACTTACGCCTTTCCGCGAGTTTCCACATTCTCAACCTACCCGCGATATTCGTTCATTGCTTCCTCGTCAACAACGCAAAGTTTCGTAATTCTGCGAATTTTCAAATTGAGGTTTCATCAAATTCCCATTTTACGTAATTAAACGTCGTTTGGCGAACGTGGGAATAATTTTTCGATTCAATTATCATCGATGTTAGTCGAGTGTGAGATTAAAAATAATTTTATTAAATTTCAATCAAATGTATTTATTATTATTATTATCATTATTATTGTGGCTCAATATACTTCCAAAAATAAAATACGGAAAAAGTAGAAAGATGTAGCGGTTGGTTGCGTGGCTCTGGGTAAAACTTGCCGTTGGTTCGAGCGATATCCGTTTCGACAAGTTATCGCACCTGTACTTTTCTTCATCGATTCAGCCGCAGATAGTCAGCGATAGATGCTATTTCGTTCTGTAGTCGTGATATCTTGGTTCCACGCGATTTCCTTCTCCGCTTCGTTTTATTTCGATCGTCGATTGCAGCCACGCAAGTGGGTACATATCATTCGTGTGGGAAATCCAAGAACCATCGACGTAATGCAGTACCGTCGTGGTGGCGCTCGTCTACCCGGAGATTGAATGACCGCTAGCAAATCCGACTTACTCGGAGCAACTAGTATTTCTCTCTAACGTTTCGACGGCAGCACGGACATAGCATCCTGCGGCTAGAAACGTTTTTATCAGAGTTTTATGGTGACTTCAAAAAATTACGCGAGATACGAATATGACATTTGTTTTGATTTGTTTCATTATTATTATTATTTGCTTCGTTATAGGGGAATCTATGCGGCGGTACGGAAGTTTTCATCGAGATTTTGATGTCAATACGTTCAAACTGTTCTCGAATACTTTTACTCGGGCACAGCTGCTTCATTCTCGTGCATTCAATCGTGCTATTCAGAGAATTAATTAAAATTTTTCTGAATTAAAATGAGTTAACTAGCCCCGGGCTGCCGTGAGAAACAACCACGCCGGGATGCGGACAACCCGTTTTCGGCCCGGAGGCTGAGTTCTCACCACTATAATAGCAACAATAAGTTCGACAGGAGGCGAGAATTAATCTGCGTCGACATCACGGAGGGTCTCATCATTTATTTATAGTTGGTGAATAAAATCATCGTTAGCGTATTACACGCAGTGCTCAATCGCTCAGCAATACATTGATCGTTGACATCAGGCTGTGTCGCGAGATATCGCTTGTACGCGGTAATAACCAATATAACCGTCGATTATATTATTGAATATATTCATAATATTGGTCATCATTAATAATCTTGACCGTTTTAATGCATTTTCAATGATACCCTTGGACATGTCTACAAATAAATTGATGTCTAATAATAATTAGTGCTTTTTTATGCATTCATGACCAATAGAGATTTACGTACAGCTGTACTATGTCTGTGAAAAATTGTACAAGCTTATATGATGGCACGAAGAACTGGTTTCGATAATGTGGCTTTTAATACGTTCCGAGAAGCTTCGAGAATAATTTAACCATTTTAATCTTGGAAAGAAGAAGTAATGTCGTACGTTACGTTATCATTTGTTTGATCAGCAGTATTTGATGAATCATTTATTCTTTCATATTTCAAAAATTCCGTACTTTCCAGCTATCATGGACGTCATAAAGAATTTAAAAAAGCCCGTAACCTCGAATATCCACGTTCGACAAATCTTTCTCAATCAAGGAGGCAAAATTCAATAAACAAAAACGTACGATGCCATAACGATTGTTTTCTGAAAAGTAAAAAACAATAATGAACCCAGTTACAAATTCCATCTTCCCAAAAATAACGGTTCCAAATACCTAAATTTACAAAATATATTTTCTAAATTCAATGAAAATTCTCAATCAACATTTTTCCACGATGATGAAATATAAATAAAATGCTATTATTGTAATCAATGACATTAAAAATAAATAAATAGATTGAAATAAATTTCAGAATTAAATAAACATTTCTGTAATAATGTTATCGAAAATAACATTTGATGAAGAATTTGAATGGTTGTCTCCGTAAATTGAGAGGTAATTGCATAATGGAACAATGCAAAGAGCTGTGGCATCCGAAACACCGAGGGATACGAGAGGGAGTTCCGGTGTCGAAGGACGTGAGACGCGCGTGGACGGTCCCTCCCTTCACCTCGAGATTCGCGCGAGAATGGCACCGCCTCGGCAAGCAACACACATTCTAATCCGTGCCACTCTCTCACGAGAAATGTATCTTGTAGGCGCAGTGTATGCAGAATTCCTATCGGGAGAGATATCTCGTGTAACGACGAGTCCCGAAGGAGACCTGAACCGCTACGGAGATGGAATCCCACCGGCAAGATTGTACAGAATCCACATAGGATGTTCGGTTACAGCTTGGCATCGTGGTTAACCGCTCGCTAACTTGTGCATCGGACAATTAATTTAATTGCGTTAATTACGAGCCTCCACTATGTAGTAACCAAGGCGAATAAAACGAGTTTACAGACCCAACCGCATGGCATTAAAAAATCTCGAAGTCCTTTTTTTTTATGTCATTCAATTTTTTGTACCCTTTCCCTTACATCATGCATCTTCTTCATGGGTTCTTCAACGAATTTTTTAAATCCTACTAAATGTTCACCAGAATTTTATCGTGCAAAGCTTACGTTATTGGTTTTTTTTCAGAAGCGATTATTTTCTTGTGTGAAAATTTCTGTCTACGATTTTTCAACCCAATAAAATCGACTTTTCAGTATCATCAAAGGTTTCGGGACTATGAGAGTTTTTGAGGACTATAGAAATCCATAGATACGAATTCAGAGACAATGCTTGACATTTTTCTTTCAGAATAAAATGGAAAATAGAACAAAAATTTCTAATTGATACTGAAAAAAAAATTCTATGCAAGTGAAAAATTACTGAAAGCTAGTCGAAAAAAAAAATCATCGTCGTGGAGTGATGACTGTGTTGCTGGTTTGTCAAGGTTCGCTTAGGACGCGTTGCACGTAATGTATTGAGGCTTTACGAAACCTCCTCCGTCTCCGAATTGATGTTTCTGCCACAGGTTTTCGTTAAAACGTACATTTGTCGTTATAATCCATCCGCCAATCGGTCGAGTAGCCATCCAGTGGCGAGGCCTCGTGACTCGGCAGACGAGGTCGAGATTCAATTATCATATCGGGTTAAGGTCGCAGTGAGTGTCGAGCAGACGCAAAGACATCGAAAATGTAGATTTCGGTTTAATGCCGTGAGATCGGTATCTCCAACACCGTATCAACTCAAAAATGAATATATCTATCGCAAAGTGCGAATCTTCGAAGCGTTCGCCGCTCCGTTATTATTCGCAATCGAATTTTTCCACTCCATCGAATTATTATCGTAGACTCGAACGCACACGCGTTCCGTTCCAATAATTCATCTGACTAGAAGAACCGATATAACAATAATAACGAAGAACTGTAAACGTACCCGCAGGAGGATTCTCGGTGGAGCCAATCGTCTCTCGTCCGAACACCAACACGAAATCAAAGACAACAATTGCAAGCTGTGGCGAATCGCACGGGGATTGGCATAGGATAGACCAGGACTCGTCGAAATGGGTTCAACGAAATACTTCTCTACCCTTGTGAACGGAGTCGGTACGTTAATTGAGTCAATTTCAAATATTTTTTACTTCTTTTAAAAAAATGTTGATTATTCTCTCTACAATCTCTACAATATTTTTTTTCTACGTTTGAAAAGTTACTAAAAATGTTACATGAACAATTTAATTTTTTTTTTTCGCCATTTAATCTTTATGATGATTTTTAAAATTTACGCGTTTTTCAGCTTACGCAGGGGTATGTGAGCCCTCGAAGTCGAAATTTATTTATTTTTCAATGGTATGCACTTTTTAAGACTCAAAAGTAAAGTTTCGCAATTATTGGGAAAATATGATTGCATCCCGTAATTACTATGAAGCCTTCGTTTCACTTTCAACATTATTACAATATATTATCCCATAATTCATTTTTTTTCGAACAATGAATTTCGCCAAACCGCTGACTCCGGGTTTGTTAAGATCCATGATCGAGTCATAACGCCCCGGTGACCAATGCCGTGCCGCATTTAATTTTTTTTATGGACAGTTGCATTTCCCAGGACGATCGCGCGAACCGTCGGACCGCTCATGGATTACATTTGTATTCTTCCAGCTGTCGAGCTTCTTCATCCATGTAATTTCCCATCGAATCGATGCGCGATATAGCGACGTTGGTTTCGATACGCTTCGACGGATTATCGTATTGCCGGCAACTCGGTCCTCCTTGGCTCTTCGTTTGTCGACCCACTTGCGCGTTCTCCGGTACGCGATTCGGTTTTTTCCGGCATGGCCACCTGGCGACAGACGGTAAACAATCCACCGAAGCATTGTAATTCACCTGCCCGAATCCGAACGACCGCGGATACGAAATTTCATTCCAGTCACGATTTTTCGTCTCGCTTCTCGGTCGACTCATCACTCCCACGATGTTACCACCGCCAGTGTCGCGCCCGTCATATGTAATTCCGTTTGCTCTGCGAGTAAATTCACATTTCTTTTGAACCTCGAAAGAATTATCATTCCGTCACAAAAGCACTTCTTTTCAGAGGTCTTTGGCCCCATCTTGCGTTACGTGAATTTTTCATGTCCCACGGAAAAAAAACGCATTGTATTCGTGCATTGCCAGGACTCGGCGGAAAATATGTTATTGAGAAAAAAGAAGCCGGTCATGTATGAGTTTGACCGGCGCGCAGAGAATGCCGTCCTATATTTATAATAACTTATTTCTACAAATTCATAAGACCTAATACTGATGTGATAATTTTCCTGCAAACTTCAAGTAAATATTCCCTTCACATGCCCTGTTTTTCTTTTCTAATTTTGGCTCAGTAGTTTCGGAAGTAAGAGAGGGGGGGGAGGGATGCTCGATTTTCGCATATTTTTCAGGATGCCTTTTTTAAAATGCTGTTTAAAATTATTGAACAAATATTTTTGCATTTCTCTCAACAAGCACTATAAATTGGTACCCTACATGACGCATAAAATAAAAAATAATAATTTCGGGTACCCAAATCCGCCTTCCCCCTGAATCATGATATGAATATTTAAAGTGCTTACTAGTGCAAAATATGTGGTTCAATAAGATGTACTACCATGCCAAATTTCACGTCTCTACGACGCATGGCTTCCAGTGAATAAGGGTTTCGCTTTGCGGTACGGAACTCGAAAAAGAAAAAAAAAATAACTGTAAATCTCTCGTTACATTAAAATACATTTTGATACGTTTCGCGTCCGCGTGACGCGTTACTATGATGGACTCACGATGAAGTAAAAGTATCAACGACCTTCGTTTGCCAAGTTTGATTGGTTGATGGCTGCGTGCGATAACTCTTTGGCGTTAAATCTCGTCCTTTGACGTTCTATATATAATTATTTGGAGTCGTGATGGAGGGAAATTAGATTTTACATGAACCGTTAGAGACGCGCGGGGCTTGCGCGACGGGTTTCTTTTCGTAATGGCTCTTGCTCTCGGCGGCTCTCATAACGTCCGCGATGTTGAGAAAAGACGGCCCACCTGTTCGCTTCTGCTCGTCCGCCTGGACGTTGTTGCTCGCAAGCTGCTCTGCTGACTATTCGTGATCGTACAATCCCGTAGCCTGCTTCTCCTGCCGCGTCAAACCTGCTTTTGCCGCGGTACTCGTGTGTACCCGATATATATGTATATTTCTTTTTTCGTTTTTCTCTAGTTTCCGAATAATTTCATTAAAAGAAACAAATTGAGTCGGAATGAACCATATGACTTTCAAAGTCAGTGTTTTGAAATCTAGGATCGATACTTCGAAGCTTTGCGACTAGGCGGAAAAAAACATTTCTGAATTTGCTCTTCACGAGAATTTTTGTTACGTCAAAAACTGACGTTTGACATCGGACACAAGATGAAAAATTTGTTCTCTTTCTACACAGTCTAATATATATATATATATATATATATATATATATGCAAACAGATCCACGGTCGCAGCATCAGCGACCACGACTGTTGAGGAACGTTGTGCATCCGTTTTCTCTCGTAAGCGAACGAAGACGAATCGCTTCCACGGAAATCGTAAAAGGGATCGAACAATCCCGAGAAAACGTTCGAAGCTCTTGCTTAGAGCGCTTCACCCGATGCTTATGGGGTTTCTGGTGAGCTCCGCTCACATTATTCGACCATCCGTGAAACAATTCCACGGTACCATTCGCGTGAAAAACACTGGAATTGAAAGTCGCTGAACCGGACTATCTTCCACACAAACCGAGAGATTCTCGGTGAAAAACATCGAGTTTTTAACGCGGTCGAAGAAAACGAAAGAATCACGTTGAAACAAAAATTGTGATAGTTTCCATTGATTGGGAAAAAAAAATTATCTAAAAATTCTATCGAATGAGGCTTGCATAAACGACATTGAAAAATGTTGCAACCTTGTTTAGAATTGTGAAAAAACAGTACGCTTTCGATAGCTGAAAAATATTCAAGCTTAAACGTTGAATTGTTTTCAAATTTAAATTGCATATTTACCATACCTTTAAATTCTTGTATTTTCACGATAAACGAAATATATCGATTTAAAAAAAAATCAATATTTGCTCAGTAACTATACAGTGAAAAAAAAAGAAAGTAAATTCCTACTGCCTTGAATTTTACATTTAATTCGTGTGGCTGAATTTTATACGTAAAATTTATTTCGTGACAACTTTTTTTCCTCCACCGGTCGAAGAGAAATGTCAAGATAAAAAGATTTTCAAGGCACACGAGAGCGGCGACGTGTTTCGAACCAACGATTCGGTTGTGTTTCTCAATCGACGTGGGCCGTTCGGAGTTCGGCAGGGACGCCGGGCTGTTGCGCCACTACATGCAGTTTTGCGGTAATCCGCGTGAAGTTTACTAGGCGCCAGACAAAGATTAAAAAAAAAGGAGTATTTCGTGATTCTGGAATATAATCAGTTGTGCGAGAAAAATAACGAGGGAGAGTATCGCGTGGGTTTTCGTCGTGGCATCGCGAAACTCTCGAAGAACGCCCCGAGGAATTAAATTGCAGGATCGGTAACGGTTTGCTCGGCTTCGAGCTGCAGCAACTTGCTCGCGAGAGTTTTTGCAATAATGCGCGGGCGCCGTTCGAGACTCTCGCGCTAGTAGACCGCGTCGAAAAAAAAACGTGAAAAAAATAAGAAGAAAGAAAAAAACATGACACGAAGTCGGAGCATTAATAATTCATATTTTCGTATCTTATCTTCCAATTTTTTTTTCTGGTTCAATTTGGAAATTCTATGAAATAAAAAAAAAATTGAAATATATCGCTTACCAATAATAACAATGCTCTCTCTCTCTCTCTCTCTCTCTAATCCATCCAAATTGGTATCCACTGCGGCTAGGGCACAAAAAATAATTCTCACTCAACAGTCCCGGTCCGAAATTTCACGATTCAGACGTAAAATAAAACACGAATAAACCGTTCATTATTTTTTTTTTAAGTAAATCACAATATTTAGAAAAGACAAAGAAGAGAACGAGTTTAAAAAAAAAGACACAAAATTTGGCACAGTTTGAAACACGAGTCCGTTCACAATCCCAAACGTCAGTTGGGATACTATTTCGTTACTCTAGCACATATTTTTGTTTCACACGTGTAACGAAAACAACACTTCGGTCTCTCATTAAATTGACACATTGGCGATTTAATTAACAAAAAAAAACTAGTCAAATAAAGTTGCAAATATTTGCATTGAATTTTTATGAAAAGCGTGGATCGCGAAAGATGCAAGTTAACTGGCGCGTCGTGATCCAGGGTCGAAGGACCCGCGAGAACCATCCGGGTCGAGCGCCAGCGACGAAGTGAGAGGCTAGCGGCACTCTTGTGAGTGAACCAGTGACGTCACACTCACCAGCTAACCACGCCGTGTTCCACAGCCCGATGGTTGTGGCTCCTCTCTTTTTACCATTCCAGCGCCTCTCGCATCCACGAGAAAGGTTCCCTCCTTGTGGCTTTGTGCCTGTACACACTACGACCCACAGCACAAGCGCGGGGTCTCTCCCTCCCCCCCCCCTTCTTCACCGCCCCCCCTCACGGTAAATTACAACGCCTTCACCGTGTACGACTATCACGAGGACGTACCTTACCTTCGCAACCAGTCTTTGGAAACATCAACCGGACCACCGGACCGTCGGATTATACGGGTCGTATCATTGTCGCCCGAAAAAATGAAAATAAATAAGTATCACATTCGACGCCATGATTTTTGGGGGTCCGCTGCAGCAGTCTAAAATCCCTTTATGGATGCGGCTAGGCTGCCCGTCCTCCTGTCTTGTAGCCTCATTTATTCACTTGTTAAGATGAAATTTGGTTTACGGACGTAGTTCGATTAAACGAAAACGATATGATAAGGTTTCTTTTTAAATAACAATTTTTAATCCCCTCCTCCTTCGTCTCCCGCAGATTGAAGAGTGTACTTGAGTACTTTTATACTTAACCCATTGTATAAGGTGACTTTGAGTAGGACTTTTCAAAAGCAATAGATGATCTTTCGGAACGTTTTCATTTTAACTCTTCATTCACGAGATATTTTCTTTTCAAATCGTCATCAGAGTGCTCTCCCCTCACATCTGATCTATTTATGTGAAAAATCTGACAAAATACCAGAATGCACCTTTGATTTAGTACATCCAACCAAAATTGTTACAATCACTGTAGCAAAAATATTTTTTAACATCTAATTTCCGCTGTCACGTCTTGGTTTCATAGCCAAAAACCGTTTTGATAATTTCACCTACAGGCATCGAATTGTGAATGTTCAATGCATAATCGGGTTCGTCGAACAGTAGCAAATATGTAGCGCATTAAATTACGCAACGCGTGGAAAAGCGGTTCTATAATTACGCAATTTGTATTCGAATGAATTCAATTTTTTTGTTTTCTTCATTATTGCAACGGCTCTGAATGGGGGACGGGGGGTAATATGGCGTCCGGTGAGAGGATAGAATATCGACGATTTACATAACAGGAACGTTTTGTTCGGACGATTATTGAAATTTAATTTTTATTCACTCTCCGTAAATGTCCACGAGACCGGGATGCAGTTTTTCAGGGAGAAGATGCAGCTCGAAATGAAGTTACGGAGTGAGATTTTACCAGAAATACTACTGGACACGTTGATTCCGGTGTGAAATGAAATTACTTCGGTCGTTTTAATTGTACAATTACCGCGGACTGTGCATCGCGAGTCGGCTATGTGTCGGTGAAATACGCTAATTGCCAGTGTAAAGAGGTGAAAGAAGAAAAGTTGCAATGTGTAAAATCGAACGATCGGTGGACCTCGTGCGTACGGTGACCGACTGTTGGTTCGTGGCGCCGAACGCGGATTGCGAACGGAGAAGAACCAAGAACGAAGGGGTCACGAACTTTTGTTAAAAAGGGGGTCATTCGGCGTATCCTGGATCGCAAATGCCGACTGCGGCTCCGAAACACCTCGTCTTCGGGCTTAACGTCTCATGGCCTCTCCCTTCGGGGAGCGATGGTACGCGATTCGCTCGTGACAATATATAATCATCTGCGAAAACCGTACAATGAAGCCGGAGACATGAATCATCGCTCGATGAATTTTTATTGCCCGTAAGTTGGAGCACCCATTTTGCACAAAACGATGTTGTGCCTTCTCTTGTGTCTTTCGTGTAGGCACCACGGTCGTGTAGACGGGTCTGGAAACTCGTCCGTGGCTCGTTTCGGCGGTGGAAGAGGGGGACAGAGGCGACTGAGGGACGCTGGGTGGCTTGATCTGTGGTTTGGAGGCTGAATCGAATCGTTACATTTTTTTGGAAAATGCGACAATGACCGCGCGGTTTTTTACTTGATTAGAAAAAGACAACGAAAAAAATGAAATATACGTTGATTGGCAGCTGACAAAATGATAGAAAAAACAGTGTGAAAAAATTGGGGAATTTGTTTTTCATCGTGCACTTTAAGCAGTGTAAGTATCATATAATCTTATCTATGGTATCGTATGATAGTGAAGCCCGAAGTTGTCCGAACTTCGAGGGATCCACCCATTCACATTTCATTGGAACCTCGCGAAATCTTTATGGTTAATACTTCGATGTGAAGAGGTTAATTAACGCAATTATTTGCGTTAATTAACACTTTCGTTACCCCGTCACCCATATTTGGTTGACACCCGATAGATGAATTCATAGCTGAAGGAAATTGGGCGCCGGACGTAATAAACAATCTACAAGTACTACATTTTCAGTGCATCTTGGATGAATCTCAGATATTTGTGCATTGTTTCAACTGCAATTATTTCCGTATCAATGTAAATAATTCTTAAAGATGGGCCGAAACATTTCCATGTACGATGAGGTCCGAATAATTCAGGTCAAATGATCGGTAATAGTTTGATTTTACCATCCCACCGTTGAAGATGAAATTTTACATCATTGAAAAAAAAATACGCTTTTGATTTAACGGTACACGTGAATCAGACACAAATTTACCGATCCAACGCCTCCACGTCGTTTATATGTTATGTGTATATATGTTTTTAAATATTGTTGGCGAACGCTCACCTTCGTTCCAGGCGTACTAAAAGACCGGGAGGGCACACAGAACAGACACTTTCACGCAGAGGCTCCGCCGGTAAATATCATGGCCATAAGAATTTTCCATTCGCCCTGGCTATACAGCTCGCTTGTCCGCGTATTCGTCGATTCGGTCACCGATTCGAATACATTCTTGAAGCAACATTACTGTAATAAAATTTGTCGTGAGCCAATTTTCCTAGCTATTCGTATCAGCACGAGGACGCCACGTGTCGGCTAGAGTGATTATTTCTTTTGTACTTAAAAAATAAACTCATTCGTCCTAAAATTTAATGACCTCCATGATCTCACCTCTTATGCAGGGAAAAAAACTCTCTCAATACAAAATATTATTTATCGAAACTCCACATGAAACACCGAGCACTCCAACATACAAATTTAAAGGAAAAAAAACGTCGGACGAGACGTCAGCGTATAGCTGTAGTTGCACGAGGGATTGCAGTGTTGTTGATACAACTGTTTCTCGTTGCTTTGTGAAAGACATTATCGCATTCCAGAACGAACCGAAAGAAGAGTTATGCACTTGTTGCCTGAGTTCTGAAATGAGTGCGCTTCCTATTTCGGATTATTCTTCGTTTGACGTTATTAGGGCCAATCGAAAAAAGAACGATGGTCGACCGCGTGATAGCGAGAGAAATAAATTTCCATCGCGGGCAAACAGATCGCAGATGTTGCGCGTGTGCTTTGAATAAATATGAGTGTGGTAACCTGAGAGAGAAAGAGAGAGAGGGAGAGAGAGAGAGAAAGAGAGAGAGAGAGAGAGAGAGGGAGAGCGGGAGCGTGAGAGAAAGAGAAAGAGAGAGAAAGAAAGAAAGAGAGGGAGCTTGAGAGAGATGTTGAATCGAGTAGGAAAAAGTGAGCTGTAGAAAGGAGAGAGGGCATACCTCATCATAAACCGAGCTGACGAATCGCTCGCGTCCAACGTAATTCGAGTACATCCTGCGAGATCGCGAGGACAGAGGGCAGCATGTCTGTGTGTGTTAGAGTGGTTCTCGTTGACGTCATTTTCGAATCTTAATCGTGCCGGGGCCTCAATCGATTCGAAAAAAACGAAAACACGCGCTGATAAGAGTTTCCCGTTTAAAATTCATGCAATTTGTTTGTTCCTCCGTTATTATATTAACGAAAATTATTCCCGAACAAATCCAATACCATATGAAATTAACGGGTAAAAACCCTACTTTCACTAAAAAAATGAACGTATATCGGTCATTTCATTCTCCGTTTATAAATGTCCATTTTTTTTGGTGAAAGTAGGGTTCATACCCGTTTATTCCATATGGTATTGGATTTTTCCAAGCATAATTAGTCGTCCCACCAATACAGTAACCAAAAAATGGAAAAAAGTATGTATTTTAAACGGGTAACTTTACCCCGTCAAAGGGAATAATTAGAGCCAGACTAGAACGGTCAAATTACCCCCAACTTTTTCGTTTAATTTTTTGATCGATTGAGACCCCTGTGCAATAAAAATTCAAAAATTACCCAAATTACGACCACCCTTGTGTGTGAATGCGTGTGTATGAGTGTGTGTGCGCTTGTGCTTGGAGCGGAAAGACGGACTAGAAACGTTACGACGGTGAAGGAAAGAGATATTACGACGTGACACTCGAGGAGCGTGGTCACTCGCCTTGCGTTGCTTCAGCAAATCCCCCCTCCCGCTTCGCTACAGTTGCTGCGAATATAATTCAACCTGCGGAATAATCTACGAAAAAATAATATATTCGAGACGCACTTGCGTAATATTATACAGACGAGGCTGAACGCGCGCGAGATGTCGTTGTGTAACTTGAGAATTACTGGCGCGACGATTCCGGTTTATAACTTGTAACCAAAGAATTTCATTCGATAAACATTTTTCGCAAAGCTTATCGTACAAGTGGACAAGTTTTGTAACGGATGAATATCCTTTTAATGGACACTTTGGAAGAAACTGCCATGCAAATTCGTAATTTCCCACTCGCTGGAACAATTTTTTGTTAAAAATTAAAAAAAAATATATATCTAGATGTAAATTCGGGTTGCGTTTAGTATCATTAATTTCATTACGTCGTGCATTGATGTCGAGATGGTTGACGAAATTGAAGGGGGAAAAACCGGCGCGAAGCAGACGAAAGTCACGTTCAGCCGAAATTTGCTTCCTTGTTATTTCGAAATGTGCACACAGTTCAATGTCGTTATCGTGAGAAAGTTACGTTGACGGATTTTGACTTTCTAATAGAGCTTCGTGCATTGCGGATTTTTTTTTCAAAGGTAATGCAAAATGTGTTCACTGCGTAACGAAAACAATTTCAATGCCGATTTAGAAATTGAACCACCAAATATGTTTCCCAAAATTGTTCTTCGGACCATTTCCACTACCCTAGGAAGAGATCGGCCGTTTTGTTTTCCGTGAACAAAGAATTGCATCGATGAGGAAGCAAAAGAACAACATAATTTAGATAATCGTTTGTTTTCCCGTCAGGATTCATCGAATAATCGCGATCTCATGTGCGCGTCTATTAAATTCAAGACCCTGAAGATATAATAGAAAGTGAATGGAACAATAATTTAAAAAAATAAAAAAATAAAAAATGATAATCCCACGAGCGTTTGCGGACAATCGGGTTCAGCAAATAAAAAAAAACGAGCAAGCGAAGAAAGTTTAATAAACACTGATGCAGACGCTTACACGTGATTCCACGGCAAAGCCATGGTCATAAAGGGAGGATGCCATCAGCTGCGAATCTACATGAATATCGCGTGCAAGCACGTTGAAAATAATTTCCTGGAGTCAAGGAAGTGGGAAGGAAGTCGGTCGAGGAACCCCGTCGGAACAGAATGGAAACAGAAGCATCGGCAACGCGGGCGAGGATCATATAGTTTGTTACGTGGATCGCATCGAAGCGTCCTCCGCTTCGGCCTCCCGGTGCGCGCACACACGAACCAAAAAAAGAAGCCGGTAATGGCGCGGGAGGACGAGAGGCAACGAGTGAGAAATAGCGAGGAAAAAGTTCCTCTCGTCTCGGGTTCACGTCGTCGTCGTAGGAGTCGTTGCGGCGTCGGCGGGGACGTCGCGAGATTCGCCGTGGTACGAGGGAAGAAACGAGTAGGAGTTTTGCTCCGCGAATAACGACGAGACTCGTGCGAAGACCGAGAGAAGCCCCTGATCTTGAGTACAAGCATTCGCGAGCTCGTGGGAGTTCTTCACATAGTTAGCGTCTCTACGGAAGAATGCCGTTTCAGGCGGTTATACGCCAGAGGAAGAGGATATAGCCGAGGGTATGGAAAGATGGGGAAAAACGGAGAAATAAAAAGGGGTGAGGGGATGAACGTGGAAGAACGAAAAAGAGAGGGGAAAAAAAAACGACGTAACGACATAATTAATGATTTCTCCGGGCAATTAGAATTTTCACTGCTGGTCTTGACTAGCGTCTGGTTTCTACGGTTGAAGGCCTCTCCCCTGGCTATCTTTGCATAACGGGGAACGTGTACCTACACCATCGTCTCGTAATGTGAGCTGTTCGTATGCACATGCGCACGACGGTATTTCAAGCCTCGTCGCTTCCGTAATCGAAAAACGCGACAGCGTCTCCTACGCGAAGTTGTAAACAATATTCGAGAGCATTGAAAAGTTGTCTATTGCTTCCTGATGGAGGAAGCTGTGTGAGGATTCAAACGTTTTGCATCGGGATTTTGATGTCAGAACGTTCGAAGTGTTCTTGTATATCCAGAAATCACATTCGCAGAGAATGGCTGGGTGTACGTGCGTACGCGTGTGTGTGTTTCTTTAACAAACGTCCAAAATTCATGTGAATATAACTCGAGAACTTTGATTCTTATGTCACGTGTAATTTTTGCAATGATTGAGGCAGCAAAGTAATGTCGGTTATCACTTTAGTGTCGGCAAATTTGATGTTATCTGCCTGAATAGTTCTTCACGAATAGTATTATCCTCACGGATGTTTGCCATTGAATCTCAGCCAAATCCGTAAAGAAGTTAAGATTTTGTGGCAAATCAAAAGTATTAAAAATTATTAAGTCTCGAAGAAAAATCATTGTAAATATTGGTTGAATAGTTCGTTGTATGAAGTTTATCTCGCGGAAATACTAAAAGATCTACGGGATCGTTCGACTCAATGTTTATCTATGTTTATCCCATGATTCATAGCAACGTCGGGTTCAACACCATCGTTCGTAGGCCGAGCACCTCGCGAGAGCCTCACTCGACTGTCTAAGACTAGCGATGTGAATGAACGCACGTTCTATTCAAACAAATTATTTCAATAGAATAATAATTTATGCACACGTATTTCGCGTCATTTCCAATACATCATCACATACGTCGATATATTCCTTTTTCTTTTTCTCGCGTATTCACGAAGCCAAGTCTACCTAAACTACATTTTTGGGGACAAGACGTATCCAAATGAGAGTAGCGCGAAATATCAGTTCATTATATTTGCACATTTATTTCCTCCGATACTTCTTATTATCATCATTAGTTTTTAATAGAAAAAAGGACTTGAATCACTTTGCCATAAATTTTCTGATACAATCCGCGAGATCCAGTGATAAATATAGTCAAATCGGTGATAAAGTCCGAATAGATCGAGATTTCTTAGTGGAGAATGAAAATCGCACCGCGGGCGACTTACGTAAACGTAATGAGAGTTCAATGCGTGCTCGGGACCGGTCACAGCGACCTACGAGTGCATATACGCGTCATACACACGGTTCGCGGATGATATAAGAAGAAGTCTATGCGCCGCGACCGCGATGTGTTAGCCTCCGGGCGCTCTCGGGTACACAGCTTTTTCCGCGACTCCGAGACTCTCTGATCCACATTATAAAATAGAGGTGGGTGAAGCGGCTTAACGGTACTCGGACAGCGACTGTACCACCTACGACCGAACTCACGGGATCACTAACATTTTCATATATGGTCGTTGCCAAAGGCGCGCTTTTTCTCCAGCTCACCACACGAATATAACATATATATTATATATCAAGGTGGTTCTTATTTGGGTCATTTTCAAATTTTGATCGCGCCGGGATCCCAATCGAACCCAAAAAGGAAAAAACGTTAAGCTTCATTTGACTTTTCTAGTCTAACTCGTACTATGCGCTGATACGAGGTGAAGTGTTCCGTTGAAATACGTGAAATTTTTACATACTTGAACCCGAAAAGTCGAATGAGGCTCACAATTTTGGTTTTTCGTTTTGGAATTGACTGAGACCCTGGCGCAAGCAAAATTTCGAAATGTCCTCTATAAGAACCACTCCAATATTATATTATTTATATATTATGTTATTTTTTATTTTTATATATTATTATTTATATTTTATATTATTATTTATATTTTATATTATTTTTATATTTTTTATTTTTATATTATATTATTATATTGGATATCATGTTTCAATATCTCTTTCGAAGCATTGTAGAAAACATTGTCCGTGTTTGAGACGAGAATCGAAAATTACGCCAACGCTTTTCTTTTAGATCTTCAATGGCTCTGATCCAACGATTTTTCATCGCGAATTCTTCCATGAATATTTATGTTTGAAAGATTAGTACGTCTTCTTCGTGATAATGAAACATTGGTTATGTTTTTATCAAAGCAGTATGATTAAATTATATACTTCTGATACAGAAGAAAATGTTTATAAGATCAAACCGATACGAAATATTGAAGTTGGAACGATTTTATTTTGCGGTTTCGTTCACTGTACGTGTAATGGAAGTTGCTCAACACCATTGCAGCTTTAATCGCACCAATCAGATAACGATTAAAATCGTAATTCCAGACTCAGGATCAAGATTAGAGAAGGAAAGAAAAGGAGAGAGAAAGGGAGACAGCGGCATTTAAGGTACAAGAAGATCGAGCGTGGTTCCAGTGCGGTTTGCGTTTAGTGGGAGGGAATCGCACGTGATACTCGGGGTACTTTCTATCCGTAACGCCGACGCGATACAATTTCACTTGTTGTTCCATGCGCGAATGTCGTACCGACGGGGCAGCCCCGCCCCATCAGCGAGATCTGAGGGCCCCCCCTGAACTCCCGTCTCCTTCCACAGCCCCTTCTCGTATCGTCGAAAAAACAACCACGTGGACAACATTATAGATTTGTAGATTGATCTAATTATCCGTAAAAAAAATAAAAATAATTCGAAACCTTGGAGGAATGGAAATTTCGTAAACATTTTTTTATCGTTAACGCTACAACGATTTTTTGTGGGGGTTTTTCTTTGAAACGATTAAAAATTAATTCGCACTTGTTATCGGAAAATCTTGATCGTATGTGCGTATATTATTATTATTCATAAAAATTATTTTGAATTCCGTCGAAGGCAATCGTGTCGAAGATACGTGAATAATTTATTTATTACTGAACAAATCATTTACCCGTTAACGAATTCAAGTTTTAATAATGGATTTTTCTTCGCATCCTAGGAAGATAAATGCAATTTCAGCGGTAAGATGTACGTGTTTCTGGTAATGGAGGGCATTTGCTGCACTGACAGGTGGTAACGACAAAATTACGGTTAATAAGGTAAAATACCGACGTTTAGTAAGATAGAAATTTATCAGACCTATACGGAGTCGAGAAGTGTTGCAATCAGTCTCCTAAGAAAACATATCGGCGGTGTGTATGTTAGCCGTAGCCATGAACCGTAGCGACATCTAGCGTCTGTATGGTTACCCTCAACGACTTTCACTTGTTACCACGAAGGTATCGCGAGAGCTTGATGATGGAGCCACCTGAATGGTCCCGACAGGCACCACCGGTTGGACCAACAGGTGCAGAGACCTGCGGCAGCTCCATGCAGTCAAAAGGCGCAATGGTCCCAGTTGCCTTCTGTCGCAGTTATCTACTGGAAAATTTACCCAAATTTATCTCGACCCGACACTGACAATCATCTTGATCCGAACGACGATGCTTGGATCAAAATAATTGTCGGTGTCGCCCCGAGATAAATTTTGACAACTTTCCACTGGGACAGGGGGTAGCTGAGACCATCCTGTCGGTGATTCTTCGGTGCCGCTGCAGATCCCTGCACCTGTTCAGTGGCGGGTTTAACCTGACTAGGCAGCCGCGTAGAGCTCGGGCATAAGCTTATGAGAGTTTTCTTTCAACTTCTATTCCTAACTTGGTTTTAAGGCGCCAACATTTTTACCGCATAGTACTCAAGATACTATGATTCTCCGCTGCGAGTGATCTGTCACAGTAGAAAAATGAATCAAAAAAATAGTAATCGTCGGATTACACTGAGTTTTTGATACTATTCAAGGTAGCATTCGACGAGATTTAAAAAGTCTTATGGATAAATAAATCACCGTTGGACTTACTCGCGTTTCCTTCCAAAATGAACTCATTGGGTTGGGGTCAATCTCGTTTATTTTTTTCTGTATGTACAATTTTCAGCATCGCTGTGTAACAAACCGTCATTTACAGTCGAAATTACGACAATCGTACTTAGCCGAATTTTTGTAAGAAATTAACTAATTCGTTCTCGTTTCCAAACCAAATAAAATATTCTACATTCTACTCGCTATCGCCCAACTTCAATCTCAATTGTTCACGCGTAAACCGGATGCGATAAAAGTCGCACACAAGAGACGAACCCGTTCGAGAGTAAGAGCATTGCTTGTCTCGGAAGAAGAACGTCGTCTCGTCGAAGTTTCATCATCGTGTGAGCGATGGATTCTCCAGCGTCTCGTGGAGGCGGCAGCATCGGGTTGCTAGCCCCGGGAAAATGGAATACCATTGCCCCGACGTCGCCCGCGAGCGATTCCACGTTGATGCCCACCCACGAGTCTGAGAGCGCGAGGAAGGGTTCGCACGGTGTGCGGGTTCGAGACGCGCACGTAGCGCACGTACTCATGTGCGCTATCGTCCCCCGTTGTCTCCGCGACGAGACGCTGCAGAATACTGCGGAACCGAAGCGACTCAGCCGAGTGGAAAAGAATCGACGAGTGCGAGACGACGAGTCGAGCTTGCGACGCTGAAGCGTCGTCTGGAAGAATAGGGAAAAAAATGTTACTGCAACCTCGGAAGTTTGAGATGGAGCGTGAGAGAGAGAGAGAAAGAGTGAGAAAGAGAGAGAGCAAGAGAGGAAGAGGGAAAATCCAGCGACGCTCGAGGCGATTTCCATACACGCCAGTTAATCCACCGATAATGTAATATGCTTGCGTGAAAGATCGTGAATCGACGAACATATGTATATATAATATATATATGGATATATGTACACACACACATACACATGCACTCGCTCCATGCTTCCTGTACTCTCATAAATAATCCGTCTACAGTCTACTGCCCATATTATTATTCCGGCGGATTGCCTCCTATCGACGTCTTTACGCATTGTTGACTCGCTCCGAGGAGGAGCGGGAAAAAAATTGAACAGACGGCCGAAAAGAAAAGAGAATAAAAAATGATCAAAAGTGTTTTGATATGGCGAATCGTTCGATTGTACCCATGGTCAATTATTTTACCGTTGCGGGTCTTTCGTATGTATATGCAAGACAAGATATTACGTGTGTCTTTGAGAAAAAATGTCGCAGCTGGAGGCAGTATCCCAGAATTATTACAGAGGGACCTTTATTTAAGTTATTTATCGAACAATGCGATTTCAGGGGCGCGTCGAAATAATTCTAAAATGACTGTAGCAATAATACGACCCTGGGGATTAAACAAACCTGGAAAGGCGCGCTAAACTTCAACATATAAAGCAGTGAGGTCTAATCCCCGGCTGTTATTTCATAATTTTACCCAACAATGAATTTTCGTACTTGCACTTTATTCGTTTCACCGAAATGTTCCAAGCACTTCTGGCGAGACACCGTCGCCTTTTATCCCCTAGAGTCATATACCGCGATGAGCATTACAACCGCAGTTATCCTCTGAAACCCATTTTCCATTCTACAAGGCTCACCCCCACTCGGTCACTTACATTTGGAAGGATACGCAAATGCCAAACTTGAATTCCCATATACAATTACATTCAACATACCTGCATTCAACTCATATTTGGATCAGACGCGTGCCAACCCGAAGTCTCATTTTTGCCTTTTAATTTCTCTAAGTTTCTCCTTTTTCTTAATGAAAAGGAAAAAAAGAGCTGGTCAAGAGGGAGTTCGACCTCTACACAGGGTGACCCGTACCGTATTTTTGATAATTGATTTATAGAAATATAAATGACTTAGGATTTTTGTTATAATTTTCCTACAACTTCAATTGAGGCGTTATATTTCGTGACTTTTCGAAAATGATAATTTTAGTAGTTTCAGAAAAGGGGGGGGGGGGGGGAGTTCTATTTTCACATTATTTTATTTGTAAGGATATCTTTCGGAATATGCTGTTTTGATGAAATGCGAGGTTTTGATGAAATGTTTCTGACGCGAAGATTCCTGGTTATAATACATCAGCAATGACTGTGCAGTAAAAAAAAATGCTCGCGAGGGTTTGTCCCGTGATAACCAAAGTTAGTCGAGGGGGAGGATGGGGGATGTGTTAACACGTTCCCGCAGATTCGTCGAGCAATTGCTGAAGGAGCACACTATGTCCCTCTCGATGCTGCGAGAACTTAATTAGCCTGGATGAATTGTCCGCTTGTTCCGAGAGACCCTTCGTAGATTCCACGCTCGTGCGAATATTCCTCTTTGCATCACGCCCCTTCAACCTTCGAACTGTCACCATCAATTCCGCGTATGCATGAATTACTTTATTCAATTAACAGCACAAGGACCATCGTCTTCAGGATTTGCTGAGAATTCGTTTATCGATGAGGTCGCACATACTCGTTTTATTTTTCACTCTTGTTTCACGTACTCGAAGCAACGTCGCAGACATGAATATTTACGAAATGAAAATTCAACGCAATAACGTTGACATCTCGTGAAAAGCCCCGTGGTGTGCAATATATTTCTAGGAAAATTATGAGGCACGCGAGAATTGTTTCGAAAGTTGAGAATGCTCGCTACTGGAGTTGGAGCTTTGAGCGACGTACAACGATAAACACGAGTCTTTCGTCGTATTGTGTATTAGTTTATTTATCATTTCGAAGCACTCGGACCAAGTATCGCCTTTCCTGGAGGCAACGCTTGGCGCTGGATTATGTTTATTAATATTAATTAATGTTCGCGAAAGCTCTCTGTGTATATTTAATATTTTCGAGACGCGTGCGCTGAGCGCGACGCTGTTGGGAAAACGGTCGTAAAACCCGAAAATCCAACGGGAGACACATCGTGACTCTACACGATTCCTGGGGATGCAACGTGACCTATATACTCGGACGATTTTGATGGCGGTCTAGTGCTGCTTCGTTGAATAAGTTAACAAATTTTTTTATCTCGTACTTATATCAACAAACGGTTGCAAATATTTTAGATAGATCCGATAAAAAATTCCGTACAAACAATTCGCAAAATTACCTTCATTCTTCAGATCGTTACAATCGCTCGGTGGCTCAAGAATATTTGTTCATGCGGCGCTCTACAATAAAAAAAAAGTTGAATGTTCCAATGTATTAAAAAATAATCATATAATTGAACAACCATCAACGTATGAAATAATTTTTGTACTGCAAAGATAAAATCAAAAAAGATGTCAGATAACTTTTTTTCGACTCTCGGCAGCAACAACATTAGTCGTCGTGCCGGCGAGTTTCGGTCTTTCGCTCATTTTCCGTGCACGGAAGTGTCGATCCCTCGCGTGCCTCATTGCTTTGGTGCATCGAAACGGGGGTGTCTGCACGAAGCTTTAGCACGCGCGAAGCATGAAGAAAAACACGGGGGTCCGGCGGCAAAGTGCCGAACGAGAGTCGAGATGAGCACATGCGCTAGGAATGATTCAGGAATTTCGAGGCTAGCCTCTCTTCTCGGTTGGTCTTTCTGTGTACCTTATTCCACTCGGCTCGCAAGAAAACACGCGTCGTGCTCGGTTATATACGCCGGGGACCGTGTATGCCTTCGGGGCACCCATTCGCATTATTCAAATAAATGGTTACTACGCGTCTCGCGGGGGATCATCGGGCCGGCTAAACCACGCTTTAGTCACGATAGAGCGTATCTGCCGCTCGTGTGGGACGGCCAAAACCACATACATACATAGGTACATAAATATATATATATATATATATGGGAATACAATCATGTGTACCATTTTTACGTAACACTGCGCGCTTTGTTCGTTGCGCGGCCCTCAAAGCCCAACGTCTCGCAAAACTTCCGACTCTCGTCTGGCCTGCTACCGGGTTTGTTTCGGTACGAGGACTACCTGAATATAGGCCACTCTCGGCCTATAGTTGGACTTTGTCGTAGTACTGAAAGCACCGCATAAAGTCTGTAAAGCTACTAAAATCTGCCATTTTCCGAAAATTCGCACAGGAAATGAGGGTCGGTTTCTATTTAATTTGCATGGAAGTGGAGGATCTGATTAGGGATTACTGCAACGTTGTCCAAACTCTTTCTAGAGGGTCTCTAAGTTGCCTCTTCCGGCAAAAAATTGTGGATAATTATCATTCAAGGATCCCAAGCATTTTTATACATAAAAAGTACCATCCCCCGAAATTCTAAACCGATTGACAAAAAATGGACACCTTGCCAAACCTTGAGAAACAAATTGTTTACAATTGTTTTTCCGAACCAACAATATTTTGCTGGCTCGGTTTTGAGCTCTGGAACGCTGTATGAAAATTTATCGATCATGTGGATAATGGAATACGCTGCGTGTATTTGGGCATATTGATGACGTAGGTGGATTTGATTGTGCACTCCGGTGGGTACTAAATAGCACATGTTACCCAGAGTTTCTATATATGGAACGAGGGAGGGCATCGATGCTCGACGACCTATTGAATATATTCGGATGCCTCACTAGCTCCCGGAATAGTTAATTGTTTTCAGCACAATCATGTATTTCGAGGTTTCATGTGTAACTGTTAATCCGTCGGCGTTAAAGCTGGAATGACGAATGTCAAACTCGTGTAAACTTGATGTACACGAGATAAATATAATCAATAGAACTTTGATGGATACTGGTCAAGTTATTGTTATTTATTATTATTATTATTATTATTATTATTATTATTATTATTATTATTATTATTATTATTATTATTATTATTATTATTATTATTATTATTATTATTATTATTATTATTATTATTATTATTATTATTATTATTATTATTATTATTATTATTATTATTATTATTATTATTATTATTATTATTATTATTATTATTATTATTATTATTATTATTATTATTATTATTATTATTATTATTATTATTATTATTATTATTATTATTATTATTATTATTATTATTATTATTATTATTATTATTATTATTATTATTATTATTATTATTATTATTATTATTATTATTATTATTATTATTATTATTATTATTATTATTATTATTATTATTATTATTATTATTATTATTATTATTATTATTATTATTATTATTATTATTATTATTATTATTATTATTATTTATTATTTATTCTTGTTGTTTTTGTTATTATTATTATTATTTTTCTTTCGCAATTAAATAAAATTCAGTGTCAACAGCAGGACCATCTGCACAACCAATTCGCCGAGTACCTGCTTTGTACTTTTTAAACAGACGCGCCGGGCTTAAGTATACGTTGTGACGGTAGACGCCCCCGCGCGTACACCGGCGTACTGGAACGATGCTCGTTGCTGTATGCACGAAGTTGAGCTTCTTCTCGAGCTGTCATCCGCAGACGTGCGAGACGGCACCTCGAGGCCAGAACCGGCAGTGCGATGGATACCAAGCTACTCCTCGAGTCTGCAGCGAACGTAGACCGGGTGAACTGGCGATCACGGGGGAGGGTTAAGGAATAGATATGGAACTCAACGAAACGACGAAAGAAAAAGTCGAGGCTCTAGTATTTTACAGGTTGAAATTTAGAAATATAAATATCATGCGAAAGGTTGTAGTTCACAGAACTATAAGTAAATGGATTTCAACTACGAAGAATTTACTCAGAAATCGAAGTCAAATAAATTGCGTTACTTTTTATTGTTTAAGGACAATATTAATTTATTTGTAACTTTTTATTGTGCCAGAATCGATCTTTCGAAATGATGAATAAAACGTCGGCCTACGGTTAACGATTTTAATATGAATTTGGCAACCACGCCGTGCTTGTGTCTAAAAATTGTAAAAAGCAAAATCGTTAAAATATTTTAACAAACGTCAAATGATTCGCCGACGACGGGGAGTCGATTAAAGCCTGAATTGGAGCGCTGAGCGAGAGGTCCATAGGGTACGCTTTCAGTGCTCTCCCCCGAGGGATGTCGTGCAGAAACCCGGTGACTATGAGCTAATAGTCACGGTATTCCCACAGGTTGGTACCTCGCCTGGGGCCATCTAACGCCAGCCCGTACCTTCAGACAACCATTTTCCGGCGCCATATCGCTCTCCGACGACTCCGTGACACGTCAGGGTTTCCGAAATTCCGTGTCGTCGGTGCATTCAAGGATTTCTGGTTCGGGTTTCCGTCAAACGAAAAAGAAAGATAAAATGTTACTATATATAACCGCCACGTATGGGAGAAAATAGGGGTCGCTATAGAGCCATAAAGCTCTTGGATTTTCCGCGGCTGCCGTGCGGTATAAGACATTGGGCTTCGGATGACAGAAACGCGGTCACGAAATAAATCTACGTCCCGGGAGAGACGCGCGGACGTGTATCCAGTGCACCGTAACTCTGTGAAAGCCGGTGAAAAGGTTGGTCGCTGATGGTAGCGAAGCGGGGCAAGTACCTAAAAAGACGAAAAAGAATGGAAACAAATACGTTCTATCCCGGACGAAAGCCTTGATGCTCCGGAAGAAACCTGCCGAGAAAGATTGCAACGAACCGAAGGAAAAGGACTGAAGAGAAAATGGGTGGGGTTTCGTAAAGGTTTTTCAACCCTCTGAAGGATAAAAACTCTCTTAGAGGGCTTGGAGTTTCATGTAGAGTCGATTAATTGGCTCTGAGCGGTGCTTTAGAAGAATTTTTGTGAATTAAAAGTCGAAAGAAAAAAAAATCTGGATTATAATAATTAAGTTTGAGGAAATACTACCATGCATTTATTTTTGAAAGAATATGGTAGCCAGGATTTGTCCAAGCGGAATTGCGACGAGGGAATGGGATTTGACGTACGCGTGATACATAAATGAAAGATGTTGCCAGGCTTTTAACTCTTTGAGACTGCATGCTCTTGCAGCTGGATCAGCTTACACAACTCGAAGAAGAACCCAGCAGTGGATACCTACAGCTAAGGTCCTTCCCCTCAATTCTTAATTCTCTATTGTATTTTCATTACTAGAACTCAACATTCTTTCCACAACTAAAGAAACAATATTTTTTATTCATAAACTATAATCAATTATAATAAAAGTAGATATCTGAATTAACGTAACCAAAAAAAACGGACTCGTTGATATCCTTCTTCCCGGATAGCCGAACTTGAAACTCACCATGAGTGAAGTCTATTAAAAAAAATTTTTACTAAAAATGCATCCGGATGCTTCGCAGTAAAACCGGAACATCATTCATTCACACATAGTCGCCCAGGGGAGTTGCACCGAATTTTTTCACATTGAAAAAACATCGTTTTATTCAAAAAGTTTGAAAATAATGAGTCGAATTCGACGTCAAACGGGAATGACATCCGGAGGTCGCTACCCGAGGGCGAATCTCGTGTCACCGGTACTTCGAGGATAGTTTCGCTTTCCAGGAAACAATAGAATACTGTTACACGATCTCTCCGAGTTTCACATACTCGGCTATATAACGGAAACGAGCTTTCAGAATATGAAGTTAGAGAAGCTTGCATGCTAGTTTCGCCTTTGGCCATGGAAACTTCCTGGAAACCCTAGTACCCATCTACCGGCGTATGGGTCCCTCAGATCCTGGCACCGAACGCCGATGACGTCGAGTACATATGTTCCCTACGTGCCGATATGTGTGCGTGTGTGTGCATCACGCATGCTGAAGGGGATAAGATGCAACGAGAAGTGAACGACCGGATGCACCGACAAGTCTTCTATTACTCGATTTTACTCAGTACCTGAGCTCACTACGTGAAATTTCCACAATGCTCTGCAAACAGTTCGTTTCCTCGACCCGAGAAAAAACTGCAGCGAATCTAACCAATCCAGTAATTATAATATTTATAATAAAAATAATTATTATTGTTATTATTGGTATAATTATAATCTTTTTCTATTTATATTTGTTTGACTTTTCAATACAAAATATGTTTTCCACGAAGGCATATTTTGTATTGAAAAGTCAAACGAATATGAATCAAAAAAGGTAAACATGAAGTATGACTCCGACGACAGTGGATTTTGAAAATTGATTTTTGACGAATTCAAAAAAAAAAACCAATCAGGCTCGTCACCTGACCTTTAATTTTTTATTTCGCTACGGAAACGTGATTCGAGATGCGGGCTCTGAAAAAGAAAATTGAGCGGTACAAAAGTGATGATAACGAAGTGTCTGCGGTGCACTCTGCAGGGAAAGAAATAGTGGGAACGTAGAACAATGATAATTTACGTTGATACGACGTCTCTGAAGACTTTAGCTGGTCGAGATAATAAAGTTTGCGAGACGACAGAGTGCGGGCGTTAACTCGTGGTGTTGGGTTACCCGAAGGCACACGTCTTCCAGCAGACCCACGTCGTATCGCCCGTGAGTTTGACATAGCTATGCTTTTGTCTCGGCTACGCAGCCGTCTCCGCACCGGATACCGCAGCGGTCCGTGTCTAAAAAACTTCGTCAAAAACGACTCCGTCAAGAAATTCTCGTCAAAACAATTCCGCGAAAGAAAACCCCGACCAAAACATTTCTAACGCAAACAATGTCTTCCCATGATGACTCATCAACATTAACGCGAACAACCTGAAAATTACAATTTTGCGGGAAACAACGAAAACACGTCAGAAGTGTATGCAAGAAATTTAATTACATTGCACAAAAGCAAAGCCCTAATCCTGAAAAATCCTGACGAACCTAAACCTAAGCCCAAACCGATAGAACCTCAATCTGAAGAATATTCTGGGCAGGAGTTGTTTGAACACGGGTTATTATGGAAATTGTGGTCCCTATAATTGAGCCCAGTAAGGGTTAAGGGTTTTACTGCTGACGTCTTAACCCGACGGCTCAACGTAAACCCAGAGAACTAAAACCTTACGAACGTTTTGAACGAGAGGGGTCTTCAATAGAGGTTATAATGAAAAGTGTGGTCTCTATAACTGAACCCAGTAAGGGTTTAGGGTTTCACTACTGACGTCGCCACCGCCGCCAATCTCCGGACGAAACTAAAAGCCTTCGCCACGTGGTAAAGCGAGTACAGGGGTGCGATCTGAAAGTTTTACCCGGGTAGAGTTAAGGGTAAAGTAACGTTGGCTCTCGAGTTAGCGTATTTTATGAACAGCGAAAGTTGATAACACGAGTTAACATGACGCTCTGTCATCAAGCAAATATGGCGGCAAAAGAAGTAATTATCCAAAACACGGGAATAGCCGATAGTCTATGAGCCATTGAACTATGCTGCAGTCGCGTCGAAAGCCGAAAACTTTCGTTTCATGCATTCGTTTTTCTTTGCTAACAGCTTTGACGAAAACGCTTATTTCTAGAATTAGTTTATCAATACAAGTACAAATAATCAGCTCAAGAGTAGATTCGAACGTGTTTCCGAACCCCCCGCAGGCTGGGTGAAATCTGAGTTTCTGAACTGTAATTAAACTCGCAAAAGGTTTCAGACCCCAGCTCAGAGAACGCGGATACAGAATAAACGACAAATTGGGCCAATTGAAATATATCTGTTCCATTCTTTCTGAATCTTATGATGTTCTTCGCCCTCATCGTACGGGAGTAAAAGCGTGCACCGGTAGAACGCAATAAAATTTATTTATTTTTCTTTTGCAGGTTCAAAGAATGCCGTAAGGCCGTCATACCTGGACGCTTGACGCGTTACGCTCTATAGATTTTCTACTACGAACGGGTGAGTGTTCTTGCGTTCAAAATTCGATTATTGGCGCTTCGGTTTGGCACGAAGTTGACTCGGACGAGCCTGTATATCCACGATTTTCGCTACACCCTTAAATCATCTACATATAGATAAATTCTACCCATCAGCTTACACTAGAAAGAGAGAGGCTCAGAACCACCGATAGCCTCCTCTCTTTTTATTGCGATTACACTTTTTTTCGCAGCATTATGGGTCCACATGTATATGTCAATGGTTTTCTTCTATCCAGGCTCCATAAGATATACCAAAATATCCATACGACATGCATATCGCAGACGTATTCTTACGGGCTTCAGCGCTTGTAGCGGTGAATCTCGGAATAACGTTCTCGGCGGATTTTAGTCCCATATTCCTAATTCTAAAACTGGGCAAGTTCGATCTCCTGTTATCTGGCCTTACTGATTTGGCCTTCTTCTGCAAATCTCATGATGGGAACAATCGAATCTACGCAGCCTCCAGACGACACAAAATATTCATTGCGCTCGAAACGTTCTCTCGTAAAATGGCCACGTTGAAAAATTGAATAATGGCGGAGTAATCGAAAACGTCTGGATTTATCAAGGTTGAAAGGATCATTGGCGCTAAAGGGCGTTGCGATAAATAGAGAATTGAAGATGGAGTAATGTAATTTCGAGTCGTTCGTGACGTGACGTGCGATTGAATCGGGGAATCCAGTGGAAAGTAATGGAATCAGCAGGATGGACAGTGACGACCTCGACGATATACAGATTTTAAATTTCGCTTTTACGATTTTTTACATTTTTTTTAAATTACTACGGACTGCCTGGTGCACTATGCTCGAAACTCCGGTGCTCACTTTTTTTTTGTTCGGTCTACGCTTGCTTTATTAGCCGAGATCGAGCCGAGTGCTTCCTAATTATTGACAGTCCAACGTTCGTCTCAATTATCGAAACCAAAGTGGATATCTCCGGTGTGATGCCCACGCTTTGGTCGATGATTATATGCCATTTTCCTATTCGTGCGTTAACAATGATCGACATTGGAAAGAATCTGACGACAGGAGTCATTGTAATACCATTAATTATCTTCATCAATCAGCATCATGCAATTCAGATTAGTGCTGTATACGGAATTATCAATCAATCACCAAGAAAACAATGTCAGCTACGATTAGAATTTTTACACCTATGTAAATAATTTCAGAGATTTCCTAAATGATTAACTTTTTAATCATTTTTGTCGCAACGTTGCCGAAACAAATGAATAATTATTCTCGTGAATCAATATTGTTCTTTGAACCGTAAATTTGTATTTCGAGACAAATAGTCGCAGCATGCGTACCCGTTTCGGTCATTGTTCACGGAAAAACACACGGAAATAAATCACAATTTTTTTTGTACAACTGAAAATTGAAAAATGGAATTTTTTATCGGTACCACGTATTTGCGCTGTTCACCATGTACGAGGCCGTTTTATGATTGTCCGGCGCTTCCAACTATTTATTTCCATTGGAAAAAAAAAAATCGCAGTCCCGACAATCAATCCTGCATATCCATCCGCTTGCTTCGCTCACTCCCGCGTTTTATTTCATTTTTTTTCCGCACAACTGGCGGTTGACCTTTCTACATAGTGAGGTACCAATTTAAATGATACCGGGAAAGCAATTTTGCGGTCGCACAGGACGAATTCCGAGGTAGCGGGTTCGCGGTTTCACGACCGAAAGCAATTCAGAAGGTTCGCGGACAACAGCCCGACGCAGTGGCGAATTCTGTGACCGAAAAAATAAATAACACCAAGCACTGAAAAAAAAAGAAAAAAAAATCAACGCTGATTGAACATAATTGTATTTTACCACCTAGCTACTTTATCATTATTTATCATACATTTTTGGCCAGAGAGTAATTTTTTTTCCTTGAAAAAACGATGAAAATTGAATAGGATATGACGAAAGCGAAAGTTCCAGACTTTTTTTCGCTAAAAAATAAAAGAGAAAAAAACACGAAATGTCCCGATTGTATGGAGAGAGACTTTAGGATCCTCGAGAGCTTCAGTTGCTCCGGTTTAATTAAGCGAAACCTACAAAGGGCCGCGCGTATACGAGCGCAATGCGCGAGTCACCGTCGAATGGGTTCTTCGTCTGCTCTATTGAACGCAAGCCCACGGAAAGCGAAAGCCAGTCGGGTTCTCGAATCGACCTATTTCCACTTATCCCTCTTTTCATTCATCGCCACGAAATAAAAAAAATGAAAAAAAAGTCCCCTCGTAAATCGTTCTATAACGAAACCTATCGCAGTGGTTCCAAGTAGAATTATTTCAACGGTATGGGTTTTACGCCGTTCTGCGAAGAGTTCCGAGTCGGGATTTCAAGTACGATTTTATGGTTGGAACGTTTGGAAGCCCGGGAGGGAGGGAGGGAGGGGGGGGGGGGGGTCGTTAAATGAAATTGGCCGATTTGGGTTTCGGCCTGCCTAACTACCCCCACCCGACCTTCCCACCCTCTCGCAATCTTAGTCATCGAGTTATAAGCGTTTGGGAATAGCCCACAGTGTAAAACGCACGTTTCTGTTTGTGGTGTGAGAATTTTGGAAGGGAGAAAAGAGAAGCCTCAAGGGTTACGGGCTTCACCCTTAAAATGTGGCATTGGGCTATCCGGTAACAAGCCTCCGTCTCATCGAGAGCACAAACTACGCAGCGCCAAAACGAAAGAAGCACCACGAAAAAAAGCCACGCACCCCTCAGGGCTACGTTAATTACGTTTAGACTACGTAATCCATGACGAGTAATATATCATGTACAATACGGTACATGGCTGTTTGCGCTAATACAGTTTGATATCAGGAAGTGCGCACAGCGAGTGTTCGCCGAGAAAACTGCCAGTTTCGTTATTTTTTCGTAGCCCCGAGCCGAGTTCCCGCCCCTCTTTCGAATATAATAAACATATTTTCGATTTATTTTTTGACCGTTATTTCGTGAAGAAACACGAAACCGTGGATTACTGCAGCGAAGATTGAACCAACCGAGAGGACAAAGTTTTACGATGGCTCAGGTAAAAAATTATGTTTCGTGCGGTTATTTGGTATTTTGTACGAGTACGCGTTGTACGTTGATTTCCGCTTTACTGCTCGCACGGCCAGTTTGGAAATAATGCGTTCAGGGAGCTCGTGCTAGTGAATGCTGCGGGGGGGGGGGGGGGGGGGGGGCATTTGCCTCGTCGAGTAAAGGGAGACGGATCAGCATGTTTCAATGCTCCCAGAGCTTTCTACGCTTCTTACGTTTTGCGTTAAAAACAATTTGATAATTGTAATATATATTATATGTGTGGCAAGCAGGCACACCCGAATAAGTAACTTTTTTCGAAGCATGGGATTAAGCCAAACTCTTGCAATTCAGATTATAAGCGACGTTTTGAGACATGGAAATGTAGAAAATGGAAATGTAGTAAAATTTACTTATATTCCTATGGCCTAGGGATATAGCGTAATTTATTATTGAACAACTACTCGTTCACGCTCCGTAGCTTTTGCATCCATCAGCCACTGCGTTGCAATGCGCCACTTATGGTCTGCTCCTGCATTGTTCATCCAAGGAATCCCAGAAATTATATATACGTAGGTCGACCGTTACGTGCCATCGACGAAATTCAAATACGAGCAAATCCAAGCGTAACGATGAGAATGAGTTCCGTATGATAAAGTTTCTGATATATCGTCGATATATTCCAGCCGCGGCGTTAGTGTTCCCTACCGTTTTTCACGTTACTCAGAGCCCGCGGCTCGCGAGCACTCATTCCTCGATGACTTGCAGGGGCTGCCATTACGTCGGTACTCTTCCTTCAATGTAATTCGCAACAGCTAAAAAAAAGGAATATGAAAACGGGAGTAACAAGCAAGATAAAAGAGAAAGAGCTGTTAAAACGGACGCCACCGTCCGAGAGTCCAGTACACGGCCACGAATCTGTCCGAGGCGAGACGTTCGCCTCATAACCGGCTGTACTCATCAAAAAATTTCGTGGTCCTTCATACCCATACCTAACTGCCGAAGTCCTTCTCTGACAACTGTATCAACGTCCGCCAAATCGAGAATTCATACGAATAAAAGTAATAATAATAATAATGAAAATAATAATAATAATAATAATAATAATAATAATAATAATAATAATAATAATAATAATAATGATAATAATAATAAAAATAATAATAATAATAATAATAATGATAATAATAATAAAAATAATAATAATAATAATAATAATAATAATAATAATAATAATAACAGTAATAATAACGTTAATAATAATTTGTAATTATTATAATCACAAAAACAATTATTATTTGCCTTTCTCAATTAGAGGAATGAAATTCATGTTTTTCCAAGACACCAACTGTACAATATCTTTACCGCCACGTTCCAATCTGGAACGCACCATGAAGCTAGCAGTTTATCATAATCGACACTGCGTCGATGACTCTATCATGTCTATTTTGTCGTAATATCAAAATATATTTATTAGCAACAATCATGTTATAAACCCGAATGAATTTATGTCGCATTTAGCCAACATTTGACCAGCCACAGAGGCGCGATAACGCACAAGTTACGTTTCGAGCTCGAGCAAACGATCTTCCGGCGACTCGCGCACCCACCTCTTTTGCATAAACCACATGGTATAATCCCTTGGCGGTGTGAGGACAATGGAGTCCGACAGGGGCGACGCGCCCTGAAACACCGCAGTTTTGTCTCGTATAATTAATGGAGAATGTGTATACGCATCCACACACACGTGATCCTCGAAGCGCGGCCGGTAAAACGTGCGTGCGAGACCCACGGAAGCAAAGCCATGCCACGCTATGATACACAAATGTACAAGCCCCATGCGTAGGTATAAGCGAGTTTGAACTCCAACCCCGTGCAGAGAACCCGGTATTTAACCCACGCAATTCTGGCTCACCTATCTCCATTCGTTTTACCATGCTCGGCCTCTCCCTCTCGCCCTTGCCTTTCTAATGTAATTTACACTTCATATTTTACACACCCAGAACTCTCGCACTCGTAACTGCTCCCGCAAACGAGTGAGCAACGGTTCTCGAAGCGCTATAATTTTTTTATTTTTTTTTTGTTTCATTTTTTTCTTTTCAACACAGGACAGTCGAGGGGAAAATTTATCGACGAGACTGCTGGACCAATAGCAATACTTTGTACGTATAATTATCGTGTGGGATACATATTGTTGAGATGTGTTTGAACGATGATTAATTTTTATATTGTCTTAAAAATATACTATCGACCTGGGACTAGTTTTTAACGATTTAAAAAAATTAAGAATACAAATTAAATCTTGAAGTAACACAGACTTATTGCAAATTAACGATTCGTAAAAAGATGTTTTTTTTCCCGTATAAATTTGTAATAGCCAGGGACTAGTCACACAGAAACGAACAATGTAGTTACATAATTTTATAATTTCCACAATCATACATTTACGATATTTAGAAAAAATATATGTATCCTTCATTTGCTCACTTACCCGGCGTTTATAAATATACCGAAATTATTCGAACGCTAAAAATCACCAGAGCGTACCTCCTTTAACCCCGGTTGTTCAATCCAGTTAGCCTGTTGCACGCTCGATTGGTTCTCGCAGTATTTTTCTTTCCTCTGACAATAGTAAACACAATGAGGAATATGCTGAGAGCAATTACCGGAGAATTTGTGGTTCCGAAAGGCACAGGAGGCAACCGGTATAATAGCACGTACGGGGATCGCGTGGCGGTACTCTGCCACTGGCACGACTCAATATACTACATACAGACGTCCGTTAAAATTCCTGTCCCCACATATATTCTCGACCGCACCATTCTCCGTACACACACGAATAATCATAATTACACTGGCAATTTCGAAGGAGCCAAAACGTGAAAACATTTTCAGTCACGAAAAAATCTCTCGCTCCATTGTACGATGACAAGCCGAAAAATAACGTCCGCGTTGCTTGCCAGGTTTTTTTTTCTTCATTTGTCCGTGAATAATGTTGCGTGAGATTTGGGAATAATATGAGCGTACTCGACTACCAGTGACGTTCGTGAAAATAATGAAAAAAAAGAAGAAATGTATGAAGTATGGAAAGAAAAAAAGTTATGGAATGAGGAAACGAATATGTCGTTGGAAATATCGATTATCGATACCGAAAAACTGACGAACGAAGACTGGAACGAGTGGCAGGTGCCTCGTGTTCACAGATCTTCGGTGACGTTCCCCGAATCTATATGCTATCGACTATATTTTCGTTGAAAAAAAAATTTACATATTAAAAAAATAACAGTCGAATAAGAAATAAAATAAAATCAGTTGAAAAAAACATGCGTGGGAACGAGTGCCTATTCAGAACAAAATATGGCTTATAAACTTCAAAATACAATTCAAATAAATTTGACATATAACTTCCATGATCCCAATGAAAGTATACGTTTTCCAAATAGCTCTGAAGATGATGTGCCACGAAAAGGGTGTTTTCGAAGCTTTTGTGCTTTCAACCTATACCAATATTCCCCGAAAACGTTGCCGCATGAACGTCGCATATGTAATTACCTCGCGAACGACGTTCAAAGACCCGGCAAATTGAAAAGAAAATTTCACTGTGAAAATAAACCGAGCAAACGAATTCATCGCGGGTCCTTGCAAGTGTGTGGAATATATTCATGCCGATCCCCGTGCGGACCTTTCTATTTTCTCTTGACGCCCCCGCGTTCTCGTCTCTCAGACAGCGAGACTCGTCCGCGCCTTTAAAATAAACCGAGAAAAAAATGAACATGAATAAAAAAAAAATAACGAAAAAAAGGGAAAACGAGTGAATGAACAAATACTACGTGAGTGAGTGTGGCGTGAAAGCAACGTGTACACAAGCGATAGCTCGTCCCGGTGGAGTCTCCGATTCTCATTCAGGTGCGAGTCTCGCTGCGTCTCGGTTGGCATCGAAGACGGAAGAAGCGATCCGCGCCATCGGGTGCGTTTCCCACCGGGTCGTCGTATCAACATTCCTCGTGCTCGCGCGCGCTCTCTCTCGTCTACCCAATTGAGCAGAATACCGGCAGCCTCGATGTTAAATTCACCGGCTTTGAGAAAGTTTCTGACCGTTCGATGAAATTGTTTCGAATTCCACGGTAGAAACTTTTTTTAATTAAATCGACGAAGGGCTGATATATTAATTAATTAATCCGGAGCCATTGAGATTATCATACTTATCCGGCAACGTTCACCGTGCTATGCAAATACGGTGAACTCAATTTTTTCTTTCTCACTGTTTCGCCAACGCGACGAATCGTACTGTCAACGAAAAGCCCGAGACTGCGTGCCGTTGGCTTCGCGTTCCGGTATTCGCTATGGCGTGTAGCCAAACAACGCCCCCTGACATTAACGAGCTTGACCTAATCACGTACCAGAGGAATAACGAAAAAAAGGAAAGGAACAAACACGAAAAATCACTCTCGAAAAAAGTGCACGGGTGTACACCGGAAATGATCGAGAACGATGCTTCCACGGTGGTAATTTAGATAGTACAGAGGAAATGAGACATGTGTTTATGTTGCGATGCGCGTTCGTGAATCCATTCAACGTTGCGTGCCTCGACGTTATTTCTAATTATATGTACAGTGCCTCTCTCCCTCGGTATACGTACGCTTTGTAATAAATTCAACTCGATATACACTGAAACCTCGATAATCCAGTGATCGATTTTCCAGAGGCTCGAGCTCGGCCACGCTTCGATGCGGAGCGTTCCCGAAATTCGGGGCGTAATTCAGGAGCGTACACGCAGAGGATTGTTTCGTGCTTGCATAAATTTTCCTGGCAGTAACGAATTAGCAGGTAAAATTATAGAGCAAAAACAAGTCGACTTATTTATGAAAGAACTTGAATTAATTTTTTTATTTTAAAAAATTTTGAACTAGTTCACACGCAGACACGATATGACGTACGCTGGACTTTCTGGCTTTAAAAGGCTTTAAAAAAAATAGAAAATGCCATCTAAAAAATCTGAAAAAATTCACGAATGAAGATCGGGGTTTCTACTTTATGATAAAATTTGGAAATATGTAGCTTCCGAAATTTATTCATCATAAAAATAACAATTTTAAAAAATGAACCGCGGGAGAATGCGGGAACTGTGAAATTTTAGCCTGGGTCGAATCGACAATACTAACTCGGCCACTAATCGGGTTAACAGGAGTGAAGATAACTTTCCACCACAGGCTAAAGATAACTTTCCACTCTACGAAGCACGACGAAAGTCCGCCTCCACCCTGCCCCAGAGTACGAAATGGTCCCGAATAAAAAACAAAAAAAAAAAAAAACGTTACTGCGTACACCTAATTTTCTAATCTAGCGGATATCGGCAACCGGATAGCAATAACACAGAGAGAGAAGGCCGAAGAGGGGCGTCAGAAGGCCGCGTTATCGCCGGAATACCGAACGATACGAGCAAACGCGCGTTAATCATGGAATTAACAGGAAATTGTTTGCTCCCATTTTACTGCGCATGACCGTTTCCTCGACTCGCGTTGCTCCGAGGATCGTGGTCGATGCACCGGGTCTGTCCGCTTTGCTGCGTGTTAAGCCCCGGCCCCGGCTATACATTCTGCGTTGGCTGTTGCACGTTGAAACGTTGTATGCCACGGTACATAAGTACTCACGTCCGTTACCTCTCGGCGATTCGCCAGGATTCATTATCATAGCGGTTAGATGCATATCATCCTATTAAAATATATTCGTGTATTACACACGCGTGCGGAAACTATGTAACGCGAAACAACGCGACACGGTGATTGGGCGTTTGAAATAACGTAGATTCTCGAGTTACGGGGAGAAATGATTTCGTCTCTTTTTTCCCGCTTCATCAGTGATTCATCGATCGATCGAGCCATGAATCGAATCGTCGGAATCAGCCGTCGAGTGATCAACGACTTTATCGTTCGTTTTATTGGTCCTGGTTAGTCCCGGCTATCAATCTCGCTGATTTATTCGTGAACCGATCGATCAATTTAACCGGGAAATGTTCATCGTAATCTGATAAAAATGATCGACACCCGAGGTTTGCAAGAACTATTTTTATCGTCGATTTTATCCGCGGTACGAAAGAGGCCGGTTCGAGATGCCGAGCTATGAAATCGATTCACAAATACACCCACACGCATACAAGCGGCCTACGTTTCACTATACTGGCTCTGGTTTGTCGTCTGTCGTGTAAATTTAATTTAGAGAAGTTGAAACTTTCAAGCTGCTTCTTCAGAATTCAAGAAAGCTGCTGGTTGAAATTCGTAAACTGGTCCCCCAGAATCGATGAAATGATGAGAATCTTTCTCAATGAGGGAATCATTCATATAGATTCTGGGTGAGCGGCTCACAAATTTGAATTTGCAGCTTCCTTCAACTCATCAATTGGATTCAGTGGATCATCTGAATCCAACAATTTTTCGTGGAGACATAAAAGCCACAAACATCGACAAGTTTTCGCTGTTTTTAAGAGGTCCTTTAATTTGTTGAGGAGTGTAGCTTCCTCCATGAGGAAGCAAAATGGAATGGTTAATAATGTGAAAAAGGAGGAAAAAAATGTTTGTTCAACCGTTTTAAATACACGCGGAACGACCCATACAACATCTGTACCGATATTCGAGAACGGAAGCCGTTTATTCAAAGATCTTAAGGCCCATACGTACGCAGACGTGTGCCTACGATAAAACATGGAACAAATTTAATACGACTGTTACCCCGTTCAACGCTCGCGCACACGGTTTGCTATGGCAATGCGTGCTCGATCGATGCATATCGTTGAAATTAAATGTGGACCGCGCCTATCTTGGCATTCTTTTATGCCGTTCCTTTTTTTCGCCCTGATTTATCTCCCCTCGTTTTCTTTGCAACCGATACCGAGAGACGGGTTGAGAGATAATGACAAAGGCAACACGCTGCGAAGCCAGAGGAGATCAAGAGCGAGAGAGTTCCTCGCGCGGTTCAACACGCGGGGGACACCCACCTCGACTCGATCACCGGGAACGCGGGTCGGTCGACCCGCTCGACACAGCGGCGCCCATGCAGTGACGATCGAGAAAATTCAACGACGCCCGAGAACGAGAGACCGGGAGCAGCATTGAACTCATGGATTGGGGTGCTTCTTATTTGGATTCTCATCGAGTTTTGGTTGTGCCGGGGTCTTAATCAATTCTTGAAGAACAAAAAAAATTAAGCCTGATTTGACTTTTCTAGCCTACTCTTACTGTGTGCATGCACAAGATAACATTTTCCGTTCAAGATACTCGCAATTATTCTATTTTTCGGTAATTACATTGGCGAAATGACTAATTAAATATGATTCATTAATAAAGAGAAAAATCCGATACCGTATGAAATTCATGGGTATAATCACCACTTTCACCAAAAGAGGGACATATATGGGCCATCTGATGCCACGCTTACACCGCTCATAAATTGTATGATTTTCGTCAGAGAAACGGTGTGAACTTCCAATAAGATGAAATATGTTATGTCTTTTCTTCTGGTGAACGAAGGGTTCATATAGAAAGCCGGGGCCAGAATTACCAGGGATAGGTTGTAATGAGTCGGAACTAATTACTTGCTTTGCTAATATAATGACCGGAACATAAAAAATTGCATGTATTTCAAACCGGAAAACTTCACTCTAAATCAGTGCGTAGTAAGAATTGGACTAAAAAAAGATCAAATTAGCCTTAACATTTTTATTTTTTTGGAATCGATTGAGACCCTGACGCAATCAATGTTCAAAAATGAGAGGAATAAGAACCACCTCAGTACGTATACGTACCGATACTCAGCGAGAAAATTGAGTAATTTCGATAACAGCTTGCCTAACCCTCCCTCTGCCCTTCGGCATCCTCGTTGCTATCTCATCCGGGCTCGCCCGTGGGCACCCCACGGTTCGCATACGGGATGGCACGAGAGTTATGATGATTCGAATCTTTCAGGCTCTTCAGTCGACTCCTTCGCCCGTACACGTGCTACGTGCAGCACCGTCTTCTCTTACGTTTGAGTCAGACGGCTTAACAGACGCGACGAATAATCGAAGACATTTTTTTTTCGTTATTTTACCATTCCTTGTCTCAATGAGATTCAGTCATACACGTTGAAACATAGAATTCGATTGATGACAGAATTTTCTCCTCAAGATATTATTATCGTAATATTTTATTCAAACTGTGTTAATTTGATGAAAATGGAATTTCAATGGGGATGGGTATTTTTCATAGAGGTATTTGCCAATAATTTCGACAAGTCCACGTTACGTTGAACAAGTCGAACGCGTGCAAATTTCCCAATAGTCGATATGGCAACCCCGAATGGTATTTGCGGCATGCCAAGAGCAACGTAGAAAATATGATCAGATATTCATTTCATTATGCCGTCAGCTATGAGTATGAGTACGATGCGTCTGAATATGGGCATAGCCTCACAGAGCCCTGGGTTACAATCGCAAAAGGCAATTGTGCATGGTCGTTGTGGCCGCGCATAGTTTATATTGAAGAATGTGCGTCAGGAACTCGAGCGAAATATCGCCGAATATATATGTATATATGGGGCATTCCGTCCCAAATCACTAGATTGTTAAAAGTTTTCTATCTCTCGACGTGGTCAATGATTTTTTTAGTATCTTTCGAATCCTACGACCTCACTAATTTTTTTTTTTGGGATTCTTCTCCGCACACCATTAAATTTGTTTTGATTAAGGGGTAACTCTTATTGAACCATTTTTTAATTAGATGAAATTTCTTTCCTAGGTACTTTATCGAAATTGAGGTACTCTTTTCATAAAATTGGAGTGGAATTCATGTCTCTTATATTTTCTAAAATTCTTTTTAAATTTTGAAAAATGCGATCCCTCCCACAATTGACGTGAAATATCCAATACCTGTATAAGCCTCACAAACAAACTCAATTAATTTGGGGAGCCAGGACTCTCAAATATTCTAATTATTTAAAAATTATTTGGATCAATTGGATGGTACTCGTCAGGGGAACGGTGTAAATGCGGAATGAGATGACCCATATATGTATATTATTTTTCGTGAAAGTAGGGTTCATATCCGTTGATTCTATGTGGTATTCGATTTTTCCAGAAATAATCAGTCACCCCACCAATATAATTACCGGGAAATACGAAAATTGCACGTATTTTGAATACAAAACGGCACCGCGTATCAGCGCTTACAATTATTGTTTGTTTGTTTTGTCTCGTTCGACGGAGACCCCGACGGGATGAAAATTAAAAAATGATCCAAATAAGCACTACAGTAAAAAATATATATACATGTCATGCCGAAAAAAACGAAAGACTTCACCATCCTCGGCGGTCGTTCGACAGCGAGCATCGGTTAATCTCGGCTGCACAGCGATTCTCGTTGTTTCTCCCCCGCCGCGACGAAGGGTCTCCGCCGATCGTCATCGTATTCCTCCCGGGTTGCCTTTCGTTCCGCAGCGCGAACATTTCGTTCGGGCGCACGAGAGAACAAACACCACACCACAATGCTACTGCCACATGCGTTCTTGAATCCCTCTCACTCTCTCTCTCTCTCTTTCTCTCGTGGCTCGAGCCGCGACCGTTGCTTCGCGCGGGGACTCCTCCACCTCATACCGCTTCTTTGCATTCTTACGTTTCGTGCTCTCTCTTACGTTGGCTTCGCGTACCTGCGGTTGTATCGTCGAACCTCGGCACAGCGCCCTACCCCCCAGCCCGCCCCCCCTCCATCTCCGCGTCGTGGAATCCCTCGCGATGCCGCTGACTCTCGGCGTTTCTTCTCGCTCTCACCTCCACCATTTTGGATTCGTTGCGTCGCGTCGTGTTCGCCAACGGTTACGCGCGTCTACCCGTGGGTCTCCCCCTCCCCCTTCACCGCACCCCACTCGAACGAGTCTCGTCGGTTAGGCTCGCAGGTAACCGCCGAGCAATGGCGCCTTTCAGCTCCGTGCACCTGGGCCGCCTAACAGTTCGCCAGGTGTCGAAGCAACCTCATTGGTCATTCTTCTAGATTCTCGACGATCATTGGACGCTCGACGCGGTTCTCACGGAACGACACTTCAATCTCGTTTACCGTAGGCACGCTTGCTGCCTGCGCTCAGTTTAACTTACCTTCGCCGTACGGACGGCCACTGCCGAGCAACGGCAGCAGCACCAACGCAAGCCGCGCAGACATTTTGCGATCGGTTTGTTTTTCTTCTATCTCGCTGATCAATCGTACGCTCCAGTGATTTTTTGGTTAAACGGGATAAATCGAAGGTTTGTCGTTGGTTCTTTCGGATTATTCGGTTTGATTCGCGGAAGTACGCGACGTTGCGGTTTATCCCGCGCGCATAACCCGCGGCAACTTTTTTTCTTTGGAATTTGCGTCAACGGAAACACGATTGACGGTGAAACTCGGGCGAACGGAACGGAGTTGCTTCATTTTTGCGACGATGAATCCACGGGATTGACGGAAGATTAACGACGTTTTCTTCATTTGGTGTTTTTTTTTTTTGGAGCAAAAGTTTTCGGGAAGACAAGTTTGGAGACTTGTTTGATGCACTTGTTTATTCAGTTTTGGGAAGATACGCTGTGTTTTAATCTTACCAAACTTGTGCGTGAATTCGTGTCTGTGTTTTGTTTTCTATTCTTCAATTTTATTTTATTTTTGAGGGGTCATTTTGCGACAGTGCGCGAGGATTGCGCGTGCGCCGAAGATCGTTTCCCGGCCGTTGCACGCAACCCACGTTTGTCGCTGGTGCCGCTACGTAAACCTATCGGACCGAAGTGACGTTCCACTGACACATTTTAACACGTTGCGAGAGTGTTGTGAGAATTTTAGAGAAGTGCAGTAACGATTGAATGATCCAGGGTGATCATACGATTTGTGGATTTGGTTTTTTTTTATTGGTGCAAGTGTTGCGGAATAAGATTCGTGCGTTTACCGGTGGTTGTTTTTTGGTGTTGTAGTTTTTTTTTTCGGTAAGAGAGTAGAGGAGGTTGAAATAACAAGGTGCGCGTGGTTGGTGGTTTGTATGGTGCAGGGATAAAGGGTTTAAAAGGCGAGAAGTGGTCATTCGCTAAAACTGGATTACGCGGGCGACTCGAGGATCATCAAGATTCCGCCGGTTATATATAAAAAAGGTGAGGAATCGGGGTAGCAATTTTCGTGGCAATCTCGATAATTTTAATGGTGGAAGGTCGTATAGATTATCTTCAAACGATTTAATTACATTGGATTAATTCATAATTGATTTCACGGTACGATTCGATTAAAGTGAAGTTCTAATTGATTTTGTGTAATAATTTGATTCGATTAATTTTGGATCGGCCGTACAGAATCATTTGATAGAATAAAATTTTTAATCGTTTTCACATTGTAATCCGGATTAAATCAATTTAAATTATTTCCATGATCCCATTTTGATAAAATGAAGTTGATGAATTTTTACATTTTACTTTAATTGAATTGATTTTAAATCCATTTCACAATATATATTTGAGAAAAATAAATTTCGAATGGTTATTGAGATATAGTGAAATTAATAATAAAGTGAAATTCTAATAGTTTCCATAATTTTTGGTTCTTACTGATTATCTTACCGTATAAAATGTATCCAAGGTTATGAAAACATGAGAATTTGGTTCACAATTTAATTTTCGATTTTATTTTGAATTAATAATAACAATGAAGCTGGATGCTATACAGCGATGGTCGATCGTATGAGAGTTGTTGCATCGTAGAATCGACGGGTGACGAACAGGCGAGACTAACGTCGACATCATTAACGCGAAATTGGAATCACCGGCAATAGTGGAAAGTCGTTAGACCGTACCGTACACACATAGAAACCCAATCATTTTAATCGACAAAATTATCTCTTCGAACGATATAACTCCGGTTATCTCTAATTAGGCGACGAAGAATAACGAGAAAATTGAAATTCTGTGAAATCAACAGATAATTAAAATGATTACCCGCATATGCGCGTGACGAAAAATACAAGGGTTCTATCTTTAAAATTACTATTACAATTTTTTTTTTTTTTTTTTTTTCGTATTTATCTGATCGTTATTTTCCGAAAAACCTTCAATTTACATATGAGTATAGTCGCAAATGAAGATAACATTGAATAATAATTATAGGTCGCGCAAATTATATTTAGGCCAAAAATTATACCGTATTAAATTCCAAAAGTCAGAATTACACACGCACACACAAACGACGGAAATCGCGTAATAACGAGAGCGACAGCCTGTTTATTCTCGGGCAATTATCATATTCCCCTCGTTATGACCGCGCCACCAGGTGGAAATGAATTCCGGGTTTTCCCGAAGCGCAACTGTTACCCGCCCATGTCATGCTATCCTTGTTAACACAGTGGAAACACGTGGTATACGCGTGGCCGTGAAAAACACCTGCCGGCGTCCGAAAATTTAGAGATGAATAATGACACCGGTATCCCGTTCATGCATTTGTGATAATTCATTTTTAACTTACGAACGAGCGTTATAAATACAGAGCGAAGAATAATCCCATATAATTGTGTAGTCGCGTTATTTTTAATTTTTTTATTTCTGTTAATGTCCTGAATCTTCGCAATAGACTCACGAACATTAATAATTCCGTATTAGAGTTGTTCACAAATTAATTCGTAAATTATGAGAAATCATTTATATCCATTTCGATTAATTTTTTGAATATTTTATAGTATTGTCATTTTATGATGTTTCGTTTTTTCAGTATTTTTCACATTTCAAAAAATATATAAATATTAATCACAATATAGTTGATACCTTTTCAATCATAATTTTTGAATGAATCGATCAATATATCATAATTCATCCTCAAGAATCCGTATGAATGACCACCAAGACAAACGAACAAAAATCCCCATAGCCAAAAGTCTATCATCGTCAACCAAAACACGTAATTCAAAACATTTCCCCATCATCAATTCGGCAACTGCACTCGTCGATCGCAACAAGACGCCCCCCCCCCCCCCCCCGCTCTATTCGCGCAAGCAAGAAACCCGCGAAATTGTTCTCAGCGCTCCGAAAAGCGCGTATCCTCCCGCGAATGACGAGGCGCCGAAAACGTACGAAGACCGAACGACGAAGTGGACGAGTCGAAGAAGAAAAATTAAAAAAAAAACCAAAAAAAAAAAACACGACGAAGAAGAAACAGAAAAGAAGTTGAAACAGCGTTCTGGCGAGTCCGCGGAGTCCGACCTCGAGGCGCGGGGTCCTTCTCGTCGAATATCGCGTAACCTTGAAACTCGGTCTCGCACTCGGTGCTCCTGCGTTGCGGGGCCTCTCGACGCCTCTCTCGGCGCGTCCACGTTCACCACCGCTGCCTAGCCGTCGTCGTCGCGACCGGCATGCGGCTGTGGCACAGCCGAGCGCGAGTGCGACGCCGCGGCCGAGGTTTAAAAACACCGGAGGGCCCGGCGCGGACGATACACGAGGAATGCGTGCCGGAGGCGTGGGGCATCACCACCGGGAACGCTGGTAGTACAGTCTCTGTACAACCACCGCGTCGCCGCCACCGTCGTCTCTCTTACCATCTTCTCGTCTCTCTCGGTCCATTCTCCCCGCTTCATAGCTCGTCGAGATTTCAATTAAAACAAGCGTACGACCCCCCCCCCCCCCTCCCACCGCCCTTCCTTATTCGCCGCTGCCTAGACTCACATTTAACTTTCAAATCCCATTAATCTCTTTCATCTCTCTCGGCTTTCCGTTTATTCAACTCGCACGCATGTGAGCTTCGAATTGACATCTCGGATCTATTTCCTCTGCGGGCATTGTTCCCGGGAATGACTTTTGCCTTGGCGATTCATTCGACTCTTCATTCTTACGTTCCATTGTAATCGCTTCATCTCTCACGACCTTATCGGGTTTCGGATTACTTTGATAGGGATTTTTTTGTTCCACGGATTGGACGGTGAGGATAATAATGTTAGGCGCGTAGACGATGGATCGTGGATTAAATTTTTTTTTTCTCTATTTGTTTTGATGATATCTTAATCTAGACTTCGAGGTGAATTTTGCTGATTGGGTATTTTGTGTGCAACGTTTTCGAGTATTCTGACCTTGCTTGTCGAACTATAATCTTAGTTCTACGAATGCTTGACGGATATATTCGTTTCTTTGATTCCTATCGTAACGATTTTTTTTTTATCTTGATCATGTCATCGAGAACATTTTTTGTGATTGAGCCTGTATTGAACAACGTTTTAGAGTATTTGTGACCTCGCTCGGCGAACTGTGATCCCACTTTTACGATTTGTGTGACGAAAGAAATTTTTTAAAAATTAACGTTCAAGCTATGTTTGATTGCTTGACCATTAATATTTTTCACGAGCTGTAGCGTTGATTCGTATCGACAAGAATTCCCTTCACATCGGGCCCTTGTATGAATAACGGCAATTCTGAGTATGAAGCAATTATTGGAGAATTCTACTGAATTTTTTTCGCATGAAAGAATAAAATTTAGTGTTAAACCGTTAATTACAGGAATCTGCAAAACGAGGATGCTGAATATTAGCGACTAAAACGGCACTCCAAGCCCGAAGTTTGAATACCCGAGGCTCTCTTTATCGTTGCGTAATTCTCGTTTTGTTTACGATCGTCTACCTCGTTCCCGCGACTGCGGTTGATGTCGCGAGACAATAGAAGAAAAAAAACGAAATACAAAAAATGAAACGGAAAAAAATGGTGTATCTAAACTGCGTGTATCCACGCGGTAATGACGCATTTCCGTTTCGTGTGCGCAAATGCAGCGAGCACTCCGGAATTCTCCGGATTTCCCTGCAGCCCGTTATGTCACGGAACAAAGGGAAAATTGCTCGGTAATTTCGTGGCGAGAAGAATTTCACGCAAACTATTTTTAACTTCTAATATGATAATCGCTGACTCTCGTAACGCATTTTGCACTCATTGCTGATGAAAAATTGTCATTCGACTTTGATCATTGAAATGCGAAAAAAATTTGCGAAATCAGCTACGGACGAATTGATAAAGTTTGGCACTCAATATGCACTATTCGTTGGTGCAGAGTGAATTTATTTTCCAGAATTTCAACTGCTAACTTGATATAGGTACGTACGTAGGCATGTGCGAGATGCAGTTTGATTTTTTTCTTCGTCAACACGCTCCGTCCCACGGGCTAATTCAATCAGTTCGAATATTATTTTAAGAGCGACAGCGGGTTTCCGGTGCGGTGAGAGAAAGAAGAAAAAAATATGGAAGTCGAATGAAGAAACACATACTGGAGCACAGGAGCGAGCAACGTGACAAGAATTCTCGCTGAATAGTTCGAAGAGCGAACACGAATCGAATCGCAATGCTGCTCTTGGACGTTGAAGGTCCACGTCCACACCTACCCCGGTAGAACAAATTCAGACCGAAAGTCTTATTTCACATGGGACTGCTGTCTCGATGAATTTCAATTCTTGCGGTCACAAAGAAAAGATTTTTCAGCCATATTTTTTTTTACACAGTCAGTTTTTTACACAAATGTGTTTACACAGTTTCGCACCTTCGAGATTTTAAAATATTTCATGCTGCTATGGGAATGAGATTCGTGTTGCGTGCCCGTGAGAACCTCTGCTTGCGTGGCGAACTGCCAACTGAACTGACGTCTAGCTTCAGCCTCATAAGGACATTGTGCAACTGTATTTACAATTTTTGCAAAGAAAAACGGGTTGATTGCCGAAAACCAGCAGCTATAATTCAATTTCCTTTCGAATACTTTTAATTAAGTATGGTTTTAGGTGGGGAGCCCCCCTCCCCTCTCAATTGCCTACCAGGGGCTTCGACCCCGGGCCCTGCCGGGGCTTCGCCCACGGACTCCACTGGCGCTCAGCCCCGGCCCCTGTCGGCCTCCGGCTGTACGGTGCGCTATACTTTTTCCAAATAAAGAAAAGCTCAGGAAACATGGTTTTGTCATATAAAGTGTCATGTCCACCATGGAGATAGGGCCTTCTTACGTTTCCCGCGGTTTTCCGTACTCGTCTTCCCCTCGCGCGCTCGTCCACGACTCGTACTAAAAACAACGCGCTCGGCGTTAAAAGTCTATCTTTGTCCCCTCGGTATACAATCGAGAGAATTGGCTACAATGTTCATGATAAAAATCTTTCGAGCTTGATGTTTGATCCGCTTCAATTATTTCTGACACTCGATGATGACCAAGAGGCGTCAGGCATTGCATATTATCTATATTGAATTTCCCGCATTTCGTCCAGCACTTCGACTCGACGTTTTTTTTTATCGATTTAATTTGCAATATATTATGGACATATAACGCGGCCATTATTTATACGTCCTTTGCAGAGGTTGGTCCGGGCGCGGGTCCATGAACAGTCTCCGCAGACTAGATGCACCCGCAGCTGCAGCAGCAGCGGGAGCGGCAGCGGTGACTAATTACGGTGCCGTGAAACGCGGTGCATCGAGAATCGCGGCCGCGAATTAACCGCGAACGTTAACGAACTCGCCACCGCGAGGAATAGTCGCGCGCGAGGCGAGGGCCGAGCAAGAGTGACCGAGTTGCTGATGCCTGCTTGCCGCACATCATCCCGCGGGTGCAGAGAGAGCTCGAGAGATCGAGGGAATGGAATGAAAGAGAGCGACGGAGATAACGCGGATTCCGAGGGAGGAAAAGAGAGGGGAGAGAGCCAATAACCGCGGCGTCAGAGTCACGGCCCACGTTTCGCCAATAATTATATCGCAGCAATAATTGCTCGGCACGAGCACGCATCAATCCCTCATCCCTCTCGATGTTCTGTACAGCACATGGACGCCGACATCGTACCATGTACGTTCGATGAATAGGGTTGATACGGAATGACCGGCAGACCCCACATGCCGGTGCGTACATGAGCCACTACAGACTATTTAATTTTGTTCGAACCCCCTTTTGCTCAAACTGATTTTTCTCTTGCTCCAATGGAATATATCGTTGAAGCTTTGCTCGGCTGTATGTACGGAATTTTTTACTATTTAACCGTTTTTAGGATTCCGTCGTTAACTTGGAACCCTTGTGGTTTCGGTCGGTCCGTATGTCACAGCTCTTGCATTGTCTCATTTACATTCCTATTCGGGTGGAATTTGTAATGCGGACGTAGATTGATAACCCAAAAACGGAAATGATGAGATGTTTGGAAACACAATTATTTCGACCCCCTCCCGTAGACATAATAGTGTACTCAAAGTTTTTTTTCCCTTACCTAGATTAGGGTGTGATAAAATCGGTCTTTTAAAATACAACAAAGAATATTCAAGGACCTTTTGATTCTCACTCTTCAGTCACAAAATAGTTGCTTTCAAAGTCGCTGTCAACCTGTTCCGAGCCGTTTAGAAAAAATTTAGAAATAACTCTTTGCCGGATACAATCAGATGTTGTCAAGGTGAAATATAGCTCTTGATACGTATTATAAAAAGTTGGAAAGAATGTTCGTGAGAATAACTACGAAACAAGGTTATGTATGTTCCCAACACGTTCTTGGTGTCGGTTTCGTAATCCCAAATTGAACCATGTTATTTACTTAATCATGTTATTTTTCATGTATCAATAATTATTATTCGTCAAAATCAATTCTATTTCGCCCTTAATTTTGACTCGATCAAACGTTTTTTTGTTTTTACAGGCGGATCAACGAACAGAGATGTTATGAGGGAGGGCTCCGGCAACGTTGCCGAGGTGGTAAGTCATATGATCTAAATTTATTAATTCTACACATTGTCTCCATTCACACACTTCATCACTGATGATCACATTTTATAGTGCGCGCTTAAACTTGATTTATTCTCGTCATCCGTGTACGCAATTTATATGCATCAGCGCATTATCTTATCGCTCTTCTCGACACCTTGCGCCTCGTTCTGTTCGTTCTCTCACGCCGTATGGGCGACGGTACTATCTTCTATTGATATGCGAACACCCTGGCCATTGATCCTATCAACAAACGATAACGTATCAATCATTCTTACGCTGAACCACGATATCACATATCTTCTCGACTCGGGTTCCTCGACCTGACGATAATGATTATAGTGTCAAGCATCAATCGAGTAGAAGCTTAAAGAGAGTGAAAAAATTGTACGTTCGGAGTAGACTCTGTGTGCAGAGGCGATCTATAGAATCGTATTTTACTCGAGCCTTCTGTCTAACTTATCCGTTCTTCTATTCCGCTTTTTCGACTCGTCTTGTAGCGCAAATTTGTGCACATACGCATTATCCGTTCAACATTTTTTTCTGCAACAACGCCCCTAGGATCTGAGAATCCGAGGATCTGAGTGTAATTTTACACTTCGTAAAATTGCACTCCGTCTACTATCTCGTGCCAGGGCCGCATGTCCCTTCACATACTCCGTAAGCGATGAGGGAATTTAAAAAAACTTACTTCAGGCAGTTAATGTAATTCAAATAATGATTCCTTGTATTCATGAGAAGAGGCACTTTGTCTACTATCCCGCATCGGTGTCCTGTGTACCTTCCCATACTTCCCATATGATCGAAAAATTAAACTAAAACCATCTGAAGCCGGGTATTATTATTCGAAAAAATGTTTCCTCGGCTATTTGAAAGTCACCGCCTCAATGAGAACCTTCTGCAGAATGCTCGAGTGTCCCATTTTCGGGTTAAGATACGACGAGATGTCAACGCAACAGAAGTCACTGGAACAAGGCGGTCACTTTTCCGGAGGGCATACCTAAATACCGTAGAATAGAGACAAAAATGTTACGTTCACTACCAAGCATAACAAGTGGCTTGGACGACAAGTGGCTACCATAAGAGACATGGCGAGTGACGAACGAGGAAAAAAGAAAATAAAAGAACGAGGGTGGCTCATAGCCCGAAGGGAAGCCGCTTTCTGCATCACGTTTCGAATAAAAACTGGTACTCGGCTAGTGTATTCACTTGATAATACACGTGTGGGGCATTTTTTTTCTTCTTTTTTCCTTTTTCGTTTTGATACAACGACGCAACAGTCCGGTAGCTTTCTTCGGGCATTTTCTAGCGTCAGATCTTTACGAGTTTTCCCAATGTCGAGAGGTGGAAAGTCACGAAGCGCGACTGTGAAGCGCGCAAGAGGTTTTTCTTGGTAAACTGGTGCGAAACTCGGTGAACACGTGGAAATCGAGCGGAAAACGAGAAGTGTGGACGGAACGACGCGCACACCTAAAGCAAATACGCCATTCGTATACGTTATTCCGCGTATAGTACACGTTCGTGCATTATACGTACGATCGTCGCGCTCGCACCGTGAAGTTGGGTATACGCAAAGTATTTTCGAAAGCCTTGCGGATGAGGGGAGGGGATTCTCGCGCCGTCTTCTTCGTCGTCGTCGTTGCAGTAGGTACGTCGGGTCACCCAGCGAGATCGGCAAAGTAGGCTACCAGGTTAATACTTGGCCTGTAGGCTTTGCTCCGCGCTCCTCACTGCCGTTTCTACCTATATACCGCGCCCATAGTGCCTTTGGCTCGTCGAGAGTTCATGTGAGCGAAATGAGAGTGGGAGAAAGCAGCGAGGGAACGGTCCAAGTGGAATTTCAAAACGAATAGTCGAGCATAAATTCATACATGATTCTTTTTGACTCTATTCTTCGTTTGATATTTTATTTGAAAGGCTCACCGGAAAATTCGACGCATTTCAAATTACGTTTCAGGCATGAGATGTTCTTGCGAAACAAAATCTACATCTTGTATGGTCAAATTTTTAGTACGGAAATCTCTGTTTGTAAAAATGAAAATAAAAAATAGCAATTCGGAAAAAATTTGTTTAGATACATAAACTGAAAGCTGGAGCAGATAATTACATCTATATATTATGTCTAGAGCTCTGGGGATAATAAATGAAAACATTTCGATAGAAGTGAATTTGGGGAATTTTTTTAAAGATTACTTTTCCAATGTATATTGATTTTTCAATGAATAATTGCGTTTTTGAAGGGAGATAGAGAAATGATAAAATAAACGGTTTAACCATATTCAGTGGATGTGCAGGCTTTCTTCTTCCTATCTTTCATAGCTTCTCGAGTATAAATCCGCAGTTAGATTCACGCTATGGATATGCTATGCATATGCTAAAGTATGAACCGCTCGGTTAGTTTGCCACCGGCGATGTGCCGATCAACTTCCGGTAGAAGTTTCCAGTCCGTTCGCCACACGCGAGAGTAGAGTGTAGAGCTTTGCCGCCATAGAGACCGGAAGCCATCGAGGTCTCGCGGTCGATAGTAGTACGTTGAGTAGACGTTCCTCCACCAGTACGTTATATTATACTACGGTAGGAGGACATCTACGGGCTTTCCTTTCATTCCGTTCTATACGGAAAGTCCCGTGATCCCAACGGTACTCTAATATCCCCATCATTTTTCCTTTAGCTTCAATAACATATTTTGTCATCAATTTCAGCAACTATTTTTATTTACTCAATCATTCTTCATCATTGAAAGCGCGACTCAACAAAAAAATGTATGCACAAATAGCTTTCTTAAATAGAAATCTTATTGTTTGGCAAATAATTGACATTGAATTTTAATCATTGTCGAATTGAGTAATATTTCTCTACTACTTCAATATTTGTTAAATATTCAAGTTGTTTCGTATTTGGTAATAATATGTGTCAATAATGAAATACTTATGAATAACTTAGATCTAATTGATTGACCTTACTCACTTACTCCAATTTATTTCAAATTATTCCCAAAGTATATTATAGCACTTATATCCCGAGTTTATACCGTGCCAGTGTAATTTATGTGTACCTTCACGTTGGATAATTACGTTGAAAAAACTTGCTAATACATCAAACATGATGCAAGGACGTTATGAGGATGAAATGCGATTTTCCTTACTCCGTGAAGCATTTCTTGTCGTGTTTGCACCTCTTCCGCTCACGCCCTCGGTAATTTCCGGTGTAGGAGCAAGATTCCGAACCCTGCGCAAGAAGGCTCTGTGGGGAAGAAAAAATCGTTAAGTGGATCCCCAGGGCTACATCGTGGCCCAGGCGTGGCCCGAAGATAAGCAAATATGTTTTTAATGATACGTCGCACCCACATGCTTCCGCTCTTTTCGCACTCCATACTTCACGGCTACTGTAGTTCCATTAAAGAGGCACCGTCCGTGCAACGAAACACATCTGCTGGTTATCATAGATTCCCGAGTGTCATCGAAAATCAGTTTCGGGTTTATGCCGATAAGAAATAAAAATATGCAAGCGCTGCAACTTATATATTGACCGTCCTTTGGTTTGTTTCTATATGTCTATCTATATAATCAGATACATCTGATTACACGCCAGATCATAGGGCTTTGGTGAGCTATGAACATTTTTTATTTCGACACTCTCTTGTGATTCGCGGTGAGCACATATTATTTTATCAACGGGTTCTGAAAGCTCATAAAAAGCTTGTGAATACGACGTATGATACAACGTTTTCTTATGTATGAAGGTTGTCACCTTAATGGATGTTTCCCCTCTTTCACCCTTCAGCTTTTTCCTTCGCTCGGCATTCGATAACACTTCCGTGTGCCTATTATGTGTCACCCACGAGCTTCTGCCCTATTTTTTGCTAGACAAAAAAACACAAATTTCCCTCGAACTGTCCAACAGACCGCGATGGTGAAAGCTAACGAAAAACGGAAGCGCGAGAAGAAAAATGGTCGACATTTTTCTTCGATTGTTCGGCTATGTGGAAAAGAAAATAAAATCGATTGGCGGGGAAGAAAGAGAGAAAGAAAAAAGTAGAGAAAATCGATTTGGAACCGAGTGTGCTAAAGTTCGAGGCTTTCTCGAACTTTCCGCAAGATGTGAATTTACGATGGATGTGTCGCGGTGGTTGCCTTAGGCGTTTGGTTCGGCTGTCCGGGTTTCGACGACGACGATAGCTGAGGACGTTACGGAGAGTGAGCGATTCGCAACCGAGTATGGATCTCCTATCAAGACATATTACATACGACGATCATCCTGGTGGCAACGTGACTTTGGACACTGGAGGAACAATTCTAACAGATTGCAGAAAATAGAATTGCGACAGCTACGAATGTTTTTTCCGACACGCAACGCAATAAATGTACGATAAAAAGAAATTGATGCGAGAATCGTAAAATTGAAAGATAAGAACCGAATGACTTGACTATTTGTGCTACGACGAGATGGGAAGTTCAAGATTTATTCGAAAGAAGCCGAAAAGTGTTGAACCTCGGTTATACCCATAGAGGATACAATCCGACTCTAATAACGCTCTGAGTTATTCGTCGGTAATTAAACAATGATAATCAGCCCAGCAATGGATCTTAGCTAAACCCATGCTGGACATAATGTCGACAACCAAACCTAAACAGGTACAAAACTTTTATAAAAAGATTAACCACAACATTCCCACATAGCCAAAAAAATAAAACTTCCTTTAATAAGAAAAAAAAAATGTATTAAAAAAATCAGGATTGCATCCCACAAAGGAAAACAAGCGATTTGTTCATGTGGTGGTTTCGGATAATGGAAGATTCTGTTCTGCATCATTATCGGTGGGCAACGCAAACGCGACTGGATCTTCATCCGCTGTTTCGGTCGCCGTCTATACTGCTATGAGCCACGAGGAAGCGGGACTCCGCCGGGTTGGCGCAGAATGCGCCGCAATCCTCTTAGCCTCGGGGCTACGAGATACGCTCCGCGTGCCATGGTCACCGTGGCGCGATGAGACTAGAGTGTAACACGGAATGTGTGTACCTACCTACCGTGGAACGGTCGAGTCGTCGCTTCGAATACGGATATGCAGGAGAGCAATACAGAATAGTGGCAACACCGTCAAGCCAGAGTATTGGCATTCCCGCTTCGAAGAACGGAACATCCGCGCTGGCTTGGTAATGTTTGGAAAATCCGATGGATGCTGACAGCATTGATTCTCTATTGGATGTATATAGTGGCTAGTACGACCGCTAACATGATGTAACGGAGAGGAGCTTCAGGAGAGCGTAGCGAGGGCAAGTACGACGTTTAGTCGATGGATGGCCGACCGACCGAGCGTATCGCGCAAACGGAACGGTCCGCACGGTGGTAAGGGCTGTACTTCGGCGATGGTCATCCCGTTTAATGAAAATGTATTTGACAACAATTTTTCAACGAATAACTATGATTAATAATTATAAAATAGTTCGAATTTTCATATGGTTGCAATTATTATATATAATTCGGATAAATCATTTGCTTATTTATTTTATTTTCATTCTATTTCTTCATTAACTCGTCTCTCTGCGCGCTTTAAAACGTCAGGATGGTTGATTAGTCATTAATTATGAAGAATTTGAAACCGAAATTAAATTTAAAACTGTTATGCCTGGAGGGGGGGGGGGCGCAAGGATGCGCTATAGGTATTACATTAGATATTACTTCTACAATGGACCCAAAATCCATCAGAATTCCGTAATAAGAACATTTTGAATGCATTTTCATTGAAGCAATGCCTTTCTCTGCACTCCTCATATGTTTTAGGATTCTATTTAAATCTAAATTGTTGAACCTTCGACGATATTTAGCCGTGCACTAGTCAGTGCAAAACGCGTGCTCGAACATTTAGAATTACGATTGGTTACGAACGATCCCCAAACCTGAAAATAGAGGGTCCACGGAATCGTACGTCGAAACTTTTTTAAACATCGTTCTTTTTTCGTACTGGATCGTTTCTACCAACGCTTGCTGCGTGTGTTTTCTCTGGCGTGTCATCGACATCGATTCTCCCGAGCTTCCAGAACAACTTCGGCTTTTTCTCTTTTCCTTTGGAATATATATCCCCTCGGCATGAATGCATCCGTTGTATTCAGTGAGGATCTCTGCATGTACAGCACGGACCATGCACGGAAGCATTGGATCGAGCATCGCGTTGCACAAGCTTTTCGAGCCCTTTCAAAAAGTTGGACCACAACAGCCATGCAACAGCTATACATAACACGGTGGTTGGTCGTTATGGTTACCGACTGGTGCACTGACGATTGCCAGACCTGACCTGCGTCTTCTCTTTTTTCCTTTATTTATTTTTTTTTTCCCCAAGGCCTGCTGTTGCTGTCGCCCTTTTTTTAATCTCTTTCTCTGTCTCGCTCTGTGCTCTCGAGATAGTGACACGGACCCAGTGTGCTTGTCCCGATGTTTAAGTCGCCATGACTGCACTCCGGCGTACCTTGGAAAAACGCCGCCTGGTGTAATCTTGGGCCATTTATCCGGGGAACGGATAGACCGGCCACTCTTTGCCGAGGGTCACCGATGGCCTCGTTTCTCGGTATTTCTCTGTACTCTCCACGAGATGAGACGATCAAACCGGCGAAGAAGCATCTCGAATTCTGTAGTTTCATCTGTTCTTCAGAACTCAACCGTACCTTGACCCACCCGAAGAAGCTTTCGATTTGGTCCGATCAAGAGGAGCGAATTCTCGTAGTTTTCGTCTACCCGGTTTACGCAATATCCGAAATTGTTCCGAGAGGCGCTTGGCGATTCCAATCCCGCCGAGTGTTTCGCTGCGCTGCCTGTTTTAATGATCGATCACGGAAATTCGAGCCACAACCACTTCAATCTCGAAACTTAATATTACAAAAATGTTTAAATCTCATTGAATTTTTTCGATATGAATTGAATGTTGCATTGGTTGATTAACTGCTGTCAGGTTATTTACCATGAGATACCATTTAATCTTCAACCATTTATGACGTTTTTTTTCTTTATAAATTCATATTTTGAGTTCCGTACCGTTCAAAGGAATCCTTGTAAGATCACTTGCGTGTCGGTCCGTCTGTGCACAGCCGATTTCGGAGAAACCATGTGACGTAGACGTTTGAAATTAGCCCTGGTAATACGTCTCATAAACTGACATATTTTCAGCCTGTAAACATTTCAAAATATTCATGTGAAAATTAAATAGGGCGGACCGCGGTGCCCGACATTTTTAAAAATCAAATATATATCGCGTGCAGTATTATTCAAAAGGGCTTGTGATATGGACTATAAACACATTTTTTTCATAACTGTAAACAGTACCTTTAAAAAAATATCCCGAAGCATATGCGGAAATAGAGCCCCTCTCCTTTTTTTTCCAAAACTACTAAAGCTACATTAAAAAAAAAATCCGGGAATACAACACCTCCCTCAAAGTTTGCACGAAAATTGTAACTAAACTCCTAGGTATTATATATTTATAGAAATTAATTATGGAAAATTAAACGGACCGCTCTGTGCGCTAGCCGAACGCGCACTTGACCCGCTTTTGAAAAAGAATGTCATATGACCATTTTGAATATTCCGGGTTGCGCAACGTCGCGCATGAGTGCACCAAATGTTGTAAAATCTGTGCAACGTACATCGTAAAACGCTACATCGTTTAGCGTCCACGTATGAGCAGCTACAGGAAGCCCCGCGACCGTGAATGCTTGTTGCGGCTTCGTGTATCGCTTGCAGAGAGTCTCCATATGCTCCACACGTTGTCTTTATAGGTACGTCCGGAGCTTGGTTTCCGCACGTAACACTCGTGTCACGTTCTATATAACGTTCGAAGCCGAGAGGGCTGTATAATACACCGCGGCGACGACCGTCGCCGATATTCGTCGGAGATTAAGTACTGGGAAACTGTGGCGAGCATAGACAAAAGCGGTCGCGCGTGAGCCTATTGAGATTGAGCGAGACAGCTGAGAATATCGCGGTATATTTTATTCAGGCTCATCTGCGGCACGTGGTGGGGACCATGATCGAAAGCTCGTTACTACGTGCGGTCCACGGATTACTGGAAAATAATTGTTTATAAAGTTTTACGCAACCATTGCCATTTATTCGCTAATACGAGAGCAGGACCAATTAATTTGGAATCGCAATTTAATGAGAAATTCAATAACCGTTGATTATTACACGCCAATTATAACACTCCCTGGCAAACTTGGCTTATGGTACGTAAAAATAAAAGATGAATGAGGAAAATGCAGCCGTACTTGACTATAAAAAAATTGAAAAGCGAATTCTAGAAGTACTTCCATCAAAACGGTTTTTTTCCTCCATTTTCGGGTTTCCATAAAACCAACATTGAAGCGACTGTAAAGCATTCTCGAAATAATCTAACCTCATCGAAAATTGTGAATAAAAATTATTAAGAAATTTGAATTCGTTCGTTTCTGCACTCTATGTACAATCGATTATAGCCCGCGTGCGTGAATAATTCGGAAAAGTGATGTAATCCGTGAGCGCACACACTTCGGAGCGTTCAAAGCGAGAGAAGCAAAATCCGAGTGGGACCCTCAGTTGGGTCGAGTGGTTTCTGTGTGTCAATATAGGTACCCACATGGGCCAACAGGGCTTCAGGTTTATCGTCTCTCGAGTGACCACAAAAACGATGCTCTCGAGCGCCTCGTATGTGCGTCGCTGGCGAGGACGCAGCGACGGGGAATTGGAAAAGTTGAATGGACCGAAGCGGGATGGACGGACTTTGTGGAGCGAAAGAGTGAGAATACGCCGAGTACCGGGGAGCCAAACTATCCACATGGGTTTGATGTATATACATATATTTGGGTGGTTCTTATTTAGATCATTCTCGAATTTCAGTTGTCCCGGAATGTTAATCGATACCAAAAAAATAAACAAAAATGTAAATCCAGTTGACATTTCAGTCCAATTTTCACTAAGCGCCCGTCGGAGCTGAAGTTTCCCGATTAAAAAAACATGCAATTTTTCTACGCTTATAATATTAGCAGGGTGACAATTTATTCTTGAAAAAATCGGATACCATATGAAATAATCTTATTTTTATATTATTTAAGTTTTTTTTTTAATAACTAGTCACCCCGCCAATATAATGACTAAAAAATACAAAAATTGCATGGTTTTCCCACGGGGCACTTCACCTCGAATCAGTGCGTGGTAAAAGTTGGACTAGAAAGGTCAAATTAGGCTCACCATTTTTATTTTTATAGTTGAACTCGATTGAGACCCCGGCGCAATCAAAAATCAAATTTGGCTCATGTCGGAACCACCCGAATATATACAAATATATATAAGCGACTCTCGTTATAACTCTGTAAAGCGTTCGCAGCAAACGATTATGCCGACTCTCGAGTCTCGTATCGCTGCTGGAACACCACGCACAAATCCCGGCACATGTTCACCGCGACAGTTCTGAAATGTCACGCTTTACCGGCTGTATGAGATCTCGCTCATGCACGCGTTGATTGATAACCACCGGCTCGCAATGGCGATGATACGAGTTCCATGAGAGTCAAATTCCCGAGGGATTAATAAATATAATAATCAGTTTCACTATGAATATTAATTTATTTTACGATAAATTTATTTTTATGGAACACAGAACATTGAAAGCTTTCTCATCGCTACCCATATGACCAGTGAGGTCAGTAGAGACTCTCTGTCCGGTCGAAGATATTCCGCAATCCATAAGGCCTAAGAAATTTGATATTTCGCCGGTTTCAAACCCTGAAACAAAAGGTTTGTTTTAGGAAATAGGATAATTTTAATTTAAAAGAAAATTTCTTGCACCTCTCATTTTTCGTTGTACTGAAAAGAACTACTTTGTGAATATAAATGAATCCTACGATCACTAAATTCATTTTGTCGGTCTTTAATATAAACTATGAATTTTTTATGATATCCGATGTCCATTCCACATTGATATGAGTAAAAAATGAACCTATTCATTAATTCTGTTCTCTTTTCGTATTAGAGTTACGAAACGGCGAGGGCCCAGAGATCAACGGTCCGGAGTCTGCGTAATATTACGAAAGGGGCGTTTGCCGGTTGATTGTATGTACTCTGGTACACACGACGCTCTTATTCGCACGAACAACAGTGGCATCGTATAATCGGCTCGCTCATAACCAGGCATCATGTATCGAGCATGCAAACTCATTTGTGTACACGTACACACATGGGCTTGCGACAAGTTGAGCGAGAAGCTAGCGCGTTTCCACCCTGGAAAATGAAGCGACGTCCGGCCGCAGTGCATATACGGACGTCTAAATATAAAGCTCTTTCTCTCGTTCGCAGTGTCTCGCCGAGCTCTTCGGTGCTACGCTCTTCGCGTACAAGTAGTTCGACTCTCGTGCGAACTGGGCACGCCCGGTTCGTGTTAAAACGTTGGACCCAGTACCTGTTAGTTGACGGTCTAACCACCGCCTGCGCGTCCGGAGCGACAACGCATACTATCTTCGTTCGCGGTTTTTCGTGGATCTTCGACATTTGTTAAAAAGTGGCTTTTTCCTCTTCGGCATCTCGTTTGAATTATTATTTTGTTTTCTTCAATTATTGTAGACTAAAACACACTTAAATCTCGCCGTTTGGTTATTGACTTGAAGTATGTAGTTGACTGATTTTTAGGTTATTATTAGAAGACACGTTTGTGCTAACGTTCTATCGAAGAGGTACGTCAACTTCGGGGATAGGCGTCGCTTCAATCAAAATGTATTTGGAATACTTTTTTAATGGAATAACTACGATTAATTCTTACAAGAAAATTAAAACTTTCACATTTAGGGAATAATTATTGATTATTTTGATGACTCATTGTTTCACAATGGGTTCGGATTTTAAATGAGACTTATTATCAAAGATAATTCGAAAGTGAAAGTATTTCAAATAAATTTTCATCGAATGAATCGAATTCCTGGTTAACATCCGCGGTTGGAAAATCGAGAATTGAAAAGAGAGCTCTTTTACGGGTCACAGCCAAAAACAACAATGTCTGTGTGCAATCGTCAACCGGAAGTTGAGGACTTGCGCAAATAATTTTGTACTTTATCTGGAGATTTAGTTTGTATCTCGGTCTCGATTAGAGGTAATTCACTATTTTTTTTTCTTATCACTGTTGCGATAATTGGAATGATGTTCCATGACCTCCAGCAGTTTGACTTTTGTGCTTGGCTCGTGAACGGGAATAGAAACTAGATCTTTTATTTCCTTTTTTCCCATCTATTTCGATTGCCGAGGTCGTTGGTTGCGCGACCGCGATCACGGCCAACCAAGACGACACACGTACCCGATCTCTCCGTTATATTTACTGCGGTGGGCGGAGAGCCGCAGCTCCAGGGTCCTCGTCTCGTTGATCGTAGGGTCTGTGAGCTTGCGAGTGGAAGCTTCTAGCTACGATTGTGCAGAAGAAGAGATGGAGGAGAAAGAACAGAAGGAGAGAGAGAGAGGTTGATTATCTATCATATCTTTGTTTGACTTCAAGGCAATTTCGAGAGTTCAATTATTAAAAGAATGTGGTTTCTAGCACGTTAGCCGGGGATTACTGAACTGTATTGATATACTGGAATTAGAAACGAGGATAACAATAAAAATAACATAGAAGTGACTCTAGGTAAAAATGAAAATTGAAAATGAAATTTGAAAAAAACAATCAGCGAGCAGGGAAAGGAAAATTGAGTGGATGTTTATTATGTCCTAGTTTAACTGCGAAGCAATTTTTGAATGGTTACGATGATGGAAATAATAGTGAGTCTTAATAAGGGGTCACAAAACAGTATACATATTCTAGAACCAGAAACAAACATAATAACAATTTTAAAAAAGGTGACAACAACAAAAAAAAATTAACTCCGTTGAATAAAATAAATTGAAAATAGAATCAATATAAAGATGTTCGCAACATAACGATAAAGAGGGCAACATAATAAGACGAAGGAAGGGGCAGAGAGAGAACGAGAGAGAACGAGAGCCATTGGAGAACGTACCAATGTGACGTGAACGTGTGAAAATTACGACGCAATCTTCGTGTGTCATTGCTACCGCCATGATTATCAATCGTGTGGCTTATCGAATTTCTTGTTCGTTGCGAGAGAGTTTCGTCGGTGAGTCGCCGAGGTTTCGATGGTCTCGTACGTCGTACCAAGGCGATAACACTCGTGAATCATTCTTGCGGTTCACATTTGTGGCTTGGAGACAAAACCGAACACGTCCATAAAACGAGTTTTCGACTTCTAATGGTTCACAGCGGACAAATCGATTTGAAGATTTATAATTATACGGTGACATTTAGTTTTTGGTACTATTTAAAATTGCATTTCGTGAGTTTCGAATAGTCTGTAACTCATGGATAAAAAAAACCGTCGGAATTTTTGCCGCCAAAATTAACGTATTTGGCTACGTTACTCTCGTTTTTTTCTCCCTGTATGAGCAGTTTTTGGCATCTCCGTGTCTCAAAACGGCGTTAACAATGTCAATCACAAGAATCTTACAAATTCGAATATATGAACTTATTCGGGTTTGCCTCTGATCCACAGATATACGAGCCGTCGACAAACACCTAACCGTGAAATTTGCTCGCTGTCGATATGACATTCGGTCGATTTGAACGAACGTTCAATTGTTGGAGGAATACGCACTGCGGATTTCACTCAACCACGATTACCGCGTGTGTGTTCGTGTGTTCATGTGTAGGTTTGATAAGCGCGTGTGCACCGACTGCAGCAATGTCGTATTCGATTGTCCATCAATCGAGTACTCACATTTCACAATAATCAATTGGCTCCGTATACCCACAATTGAGTGTGAATCTTTTTTTTTTTTGCGATATAATTGACATAATTTATGCGATAATTATGGTGCCGGTAATTGAATGTTTCAAAGTCCGAATTTTCATTGCGTTAGAAGTGAAAAAAATTAGGGTATAAATCTTCGCACACTCGAAATTCCGGATGAAAATAATCGAGAGAAATTTATCATTTCAATTATAAAAGTTGGAATAAATGCGGTCGCGTGGTTCCGGGGATGCCATAATTTACGGAAAAGTGACGTTAATTTGTCAGACGAAAAAAAAAAATTATCTTCACATCGGATGATGAAAAATAGGGTAAAAATATGGTTTAAAGTCTGCTCCAACGGTTTCGTACCGTACGAAGCGAAAGCTTGATACACCGCCGCTTCGGCGGGAAGAAAATATGTCTGCTAACTTTATGACGGTGCTCGTTGCGTAACGCGAGAAGCGACGAGATAATTAATCGCTGAAATGTTTCATGCCGTGTAACCATGAGCCACGGTTAAAGCTGTAATAGGACGGAGACTACGGGATCCCGGCTGCGAATATCTCGTAGATTTTTTATTTATGGTTTTTGTATTCTTTGCATTATTCGAACGATATCGATCACTATCGATCAAGAGTTACGTATCTGCAGATCATTCTCTCCTGCTCGTGAATTTATTTCCGACACTTTCAATATGTATCCGTAATTAAATTGTGGGTGAGCTTATGCTCGGCACATCTCGTTTTATTAACGGGTAAATAAAAAATTGACACCAACTTCCCTATACAATCGGGAAGTTAAATAAACTCGTTATTGATAAATCGACTGGAATCCACAATGATGTGTTAATAAATGAACGGAAATGGACTTTCAACATTTAATTATCAGAAAATTGATGACTCAGTCCCGCAGTGCACAAAGTTTGTCGTTATATTGAATTTAATATCCCAGCTTCCGTATACAATCAAATATTGTTTACTGACGTTTCAACAATGTTACCGAATTTTTTTTAAATTCCATAAACATCTTTTTTTCGTCGATCGTTCACGTATCGTTGTGGCCTTAATCGGGGTTGACCAGTCAGCTGACTCACTCGAATGTTCCTGATCGTTTCTCATAAATCAGCCACACGCGGTGAGTTACGTTGTAATACGTATTGCCTGCAGAAAAATGGACTCCTCCACTCGTGTAGGGACGGCTGGATTCATAAGTCAGCTGATGGCACCCCTCGCGCTGTTCTGCGATACAAAAACGAGTAATGTACAAATAACGTCCTCCCAGAATTACCGGTTGCAAATGATTTATTTTTTTTTACATTCGTACTACGAGAAAAAAATCGCTAAGTCAACAATTTTCGCAGTGGAAAGACGCGCAAATTCATTCTCTCTTCCTTGACGATACATAAATCTAACAATCCGGTTGAGACGCAAAATTTTAGAATATTCAATCTGGAATAACATACTCGAGACAAACTGAAAATAGTACAGGATATCATTTAATCAGATATATATTATGGGAATTAAATTACAAAGATCCGCTCTGCAGAGCCGCGTCGTACGTTTCCATGAGATTCTTGATCGACACTCGTAGGGTATACGTACTTAACAGATGAGAGGGTAGTTAACTCGAGTGTCGATGGGCCTCTTCGCGCCTCGTCGAGAGTGCTCGGCTCGGTCTAATCAATATATAGCTACATCCATAGCTTATATATATATATATATATATACAATATATATATGTAGGATACATGGTAGAACGTACGCGGAAAAGCAAACGTCGAAAGATGTAGCGAGAGAGGACGGTACAGAGATGAGCCGAGGACTAAGTGCAAACGCGTGTAGCAATGTCGCAACTTCTGGGTCGTAGCTCTCGTCGAAGAAATTTCGTTGGGGAATCCTTCTCTCCGCTCGTTTACCCGTTGCTAATCCTCCCGCGCTCCGGTCTCGACGACCTGTGGCAATCGCTGGTGATGGAGCTCCGAAGCACCCGCGCTGTGTACAGCCACACACGACACGGGGGATGGAGTACGTATGTTAGGTACGAAGAGCCATAGGCCATCGGGTTAGCTCCCCCTCCCCCCCTCGGCAGATCAGTCGACTACTTCAGCTGTGGTTTCGAGCCGCTCATGATGCTCTCTGGCATGCACGCGCGCTGTACAGACGGACGCAGAGGGATAGATAGGAGCGCAACCAACGTTGCTGTTGCTGTTGTGAGTGCTGCGACTGCTGCTGCCGCTGATGCTGCTGCTTCATGGGGATAAGCCGGTCGCGCGAGCGGTGGGACGGAATTGCCAACGCTGGGGTTCGCAATTACGTGGCAGGCTCGACCTTTGACCAGACCCCGGCACTCCAGAGTCTCCTACGTGCCGCGATACTCCGGAGAACGACCCCCCGAGCTTTGTCCGATCGGCGAACATTCTAAATTTCGAATTCCGGATTCTCGTGAATCCTTGAGAATGTCCGATTGTTATTGACGAAGGATGTACCACTCGGTGTTTGAGATAATGGAGCGCTGTTGTTGAGATAACGTCGCAGGCCAGAGAATAATTCGTTTGTCAGTCGCCATGGCTGAAATCAGCTTTTTTTACGGTGTGAATGATTCCATTATTTCGCCTATTTTATTATTATTATTATTACTACTTTCATTATTATTATTATTTATTTTTTTCTTCAAACCTGGTTTTACGTCCCTCGATGAAATATGTATTTCGATACCTCACACGGAAGTTCAGTGTTCACCGGACGAATAAAAAAAAAAAATCCATTTTAAAAAAATAAACAACAAAAATTATTAATCAAAAGTCGGAAAAAAATAAGTTTCTAAAATATGGATTGCACGGTTTGCGTAACGGAGAGTGATTTGAAGAGGTTGTCGACAATTACGGAGTACGCGGAACCGAGCGCGATCAGCAGCGATCAAGAAGATTCGAACGGCGTGGATAAATCTGAGAACGCTGCTGCGGCTGCTGCTGCTGCTGGGTTGCAGTCGGGTCGGAGAGCTAGCGAAGCCGATCGCTCCGCGGGGATATCACGGAGCGATTCTTATTCAGACAGGAAGACCCTGGAGGGCTTGGGTCTTCCCGAGAACTTGGAGGACGAGAAAAACGTCCGATATTTCCTTGTCGATGATTCCCCGATGGCCAAGTTCAGCCGAAGCGTCAAATGGGCTTACAAAAAAGTAAGTAAAAGACTGTACGAATTCATATGAATTTTTCATTAAGTATCGTCTTGACGCGAAATATTGTCCAAGAAAAAATAAATCGATGAATAAATAAATAAACAAATAAATAAACACCGAATCGAAACGTTATTGCGTTGTCACGCGGATTCACCGGACCTAAGCGCCAATGCCGCTATTTTCGTTCAACCCGAGAGCCTCAAGCCCGTCGAGTAAAATTATCCAAGAAGTGGTCGAAGTACCGCTCGTATAATATAGTTTTCAAATATCGTGCAAACTCATAGAATTCATAAGCGAACTGTGCGATTGTGCGGTAACGAATCGACAAGACTTCGCAGTAATTACTAGCGCACTGGAAGAAGAGTATATTTATTTATGGTTTTTCTTTCTTTTTAATTTTTCAAACTTTTTTTTTTTACGGCTGTTATATATTCTCGACGCAATTAACCCAGTTCCGTGCGGACGGTAATGGCGCGACTGGAGAGCGAAGGAGCGAGTAAGCACCGGTTGGGTATGCACAATGTACAGCTTCAGTTCGCTATTCGTTATTTCAATTGGCATTGGGGAAACGTACCTGGGACTTCTTGACTCTGCCTTTGACCAAGAAATTCGATATAAAGCTGCGATAATCCGGTCTCGATTCGAGTTGCGCCCAGTGGGTTACGAAGAAAAGTAATCGTACCGAGAAAAATTGCACCGCAGATACGGAAAAACGATTTACACATCAAAAAGTTTTCACGTTCACGATCGTGGATCTGTTTCGGATATAAACGACCTGACCAGAGGCTTCTGGTGCTGGACGCTTGGTTTATCAATTCAATGAGTGTACATACTTATTTATCATTCTGGAAGTAAAGGGTTATTCGGCCGAAGCCTTCCAGAGGTAAAGGTTTCTTTGACCGGAGTGCAGATCTTTAACAGCGATTATTGCAGATATGCTTATGTTTTTTTTAAATGTATTTTTGACAACTGTCACCCACATGGAAAGACCTTTTCAGAAAGGAAAAGTTTTGTGAAATTTTTTATTATATCACGGATTTCGTTAAAAACCTCGGTCGACAAATTTGCGTTTAAACATTTTTTGGCACCAAAGAAAAATCGTCTTTGTCGATATTTGTATGTAAAAAAATGTTTGCAGAAAGATAATTCCGCCAGATAAAAATATCAATATTAAATTTGACGAAAACTCTTTAACAATTTGCCACGACGGACTTTCTGAAGGCTTTTAAAAATATTCACCCTACTACAGTTAACAACACTATATTTTACGATCAAGTGATAATTCAAAATAAATAAAAAAACACAACAAAAAACGAAATAGAGTCAACTTCGTACGATATCGAGTATTAAGTTTGGGCACGTTGATAATTCGCGAAAGTTCGTTACATCTGTTGACAGGCGGTGGAATTGACTTCCGGCTTCTTCTGCTTCATTTAGCTGGAACCGTGGAGAACGTCGATGTTGCAGAGACGTTTGAGTCGTAGTGACGTGAGCAAGAATGAAACTATTTCTCGTGTATCTTCTGGCACGAGCGAGAAGAGCATCAAGCACCTCGTCTCTCGAGAATCCGGTTCGACCGTGATTTTGCTTCGAGATCGCGACGCTCGCAAGTATAAGAATCGAGACGTCGCACTTCCGCGTCTGTAACTTTTTCTATTTCCTCGTCTTGTCTCTTGCCACGTCGCGGACGTCGCTTCGATCGGACAATTTTCCCGCCCGCGGGTCAAACACCGATCTTCGGATTCTCGCAAGAGCACAAAAACAAGTATATTCACTTATTCAAATAAATATAAATATACATGATATTATAAATATGATACATATAATATAATAAATATAAATCAATTCCCTAACGATTCGGACAACGAATGAATTTAAGCAGCGATTATTCATCGACTTCTGAATATCTCGATTTTGCTTCATTACGAATTAAAATTCAATTACAATTAAAATAATCGAATAATCGATATTACGAATTCGGAACCATCTATCGAATTATCTGCGAAGAGCTGCCGAAAAAAACTCTTTTTCGTTAGACAGCCGAAAGTATATAGAATACGATAAATATTACATTCTAGATATAGACACGTCATTCGTGTATTTTCGGTAGCAGCGCCGATTCTATGTGATGTCAAATGCGGTAGTGCGGGAAAACCCGCGAGAGTTGAAACCGCCGCGTCGAGAGTCCACTTCGTCGGACCTAGAAACGGACTCTCTTTCGTTCACCAGCTCGTCTCGAGACACTAGAAACGCTTAAGTGCGTCTCCGCGAGACGAACAAGAGCGCGGAACAAGATATGACCTATTTCGCATTGTGGTGGTTGGCAAGCTGACTGCCCGAGAAACGATCCTTCTTTCGCTTGGCTGTGTGTACGTGGAGCACCCGGTGGCACTGGCTAATGGTTCCGCGGCCGTGACTCTTGTCTTCAACCAAATAGCTGAATTTAGCCAACAGTGATGAGACTGAGCAGTAAAACGGACAATGAGACACCAATTTTCACATTTCCCCCCTTTTTTTTTTGTTTTTTAATATTCTCCCTCTTTTGCGCTGTGTCTCTCTTCTCCAAACTCTTACTCTCATATTCACCGAGTTGGCTTTTCTATTCGCGCTCTTTTATCACCGTCGAGTGGCTTGCGGCGACACAAAGGGCCCATGGAAATTGTGTAGCAGAGGTGGGCGAAATACAATTCAAGTAAGAAGGAAGCGGTACGTGAGCATATAGCCCTCTCTTCGATTTTCCGAAAACGAAATAGCTACCGTGTACAGAGTAGTTTCGTGAGTACGTTACTATAATAGAAAAGAGGTCTAGGGTTTTTGTATTGGAAAGACTGTCCCCTTTTCACCGTCGCCCGACAGCCTAGCATTTTTCAGCTGACTATTTTTGTGTCTTTATTTCTATTATCTTTATATTATTCATCCTTCGAATATTTCTTCACCTACTTTATTTGCTTCGCGTAACGTCGACATTATTTCACAAAACATAAATTGGCTATCCATCAAAATGTACCTGAAATGTAATGTAATCCGTCAATTTTTCCGATCGAGTCTGACACATTTAACGATATCAACTTTTCTTGCATCTCTAACGACAACTGACAATCTTCCATTCGTCTTTTTTCGACATTTCAAACTTGAGGAAAAATTATGAAAATTATTTTAACGCCGATAAAAAATGACCGAAGTTCATTCGACGTTCTAACTTACCGGACATTCTCCTGTACATCGAAAGATGCACGTTGGGTTTACTGTGCATACACAGCGATTTCCGCTCGCCGCGAAAGCTCTCGGCACGGAGTGCACCGCTTCGATGTAGAGATACGCGGTCGCCACCGCGAGAAGGAGTGGTAAAGCGTCTTTATCGCCCACCAACTCCATTCAATCGTCGGTATCGACGCAGTGCCATCGAGTTGAATCGGCTTTTCGAACAGTCTCGCCCGCCCAACGAGAGAACCCTCGCGAGGAAATCCCAGTCACCTTCTCAGCACCGAGAATTGCTGACTGTATAGACATATAGACATCTGTGGTTCGGAGGCAAAACCGAATAAGTCCATAGAACGAGTTTTCGAGATAAACTTGACCTTTAAAATAAAAGAACGATCTGCGTCAAATTTCGGAAAACGACCCCCGTTTCCCTTTTCCACGCCTTAAAGCAGAATGTTGGCAATTCTTGTCAAAATTTCGAATACTTAACGTTCGAAATAAGACGAGAATCCCGGTTTCCTCGAAATTTGGAAAAAATCACCCCCATCCCTCTGAACGAAGCCTTTTCACTCCGAGTAGAGCCAAGAATTTACCGAGTACTTCAGCCAGTGCACCTGTATATATCCACACACTGTAACGGTCGCTATAGAGCAGCCATCGACCTCAATAAATTTCAAACGACGCCGTCTAGATCAGTTTTCCGCAATGAAAAATGTCCTCGATAATCTTTTCGTAACCGTACATTCGTAAATTTTAGTTTCTCCGTCTGAAATTCAATAAAAGTTCATCCGGGCGGCAGTTATATACTTGAAAAAGTAGCGCGTCTCGCGGAATATCTTGTGATTAAATCCAGAGGTTCTCAAAACGAAGTAATTTAAGTTGTGCAATGAAACTGCTTGAATTTGAAAATCTCAATTCAGCAATATTCAATTCTTCCTCGAAGTCTTAGCAATTTTACCGCAGACAGCTATACATTATAAAAACTTCAAATCGTTTTCAGCGTGAATTAAGGATCATATATATTCAACGTGCTTATGGATTTAATTTCTGTGAATAGACCGTTTGTAGGTGAGGTTTTCACAACATTGGACAGCTTGGAGCGATTGTAAAAAATGGTAATGTTTTTTTTCGTATCTCTGCACTTATCTTTCGGTCGGTTTATCTGACATATCACATTTTTTATCGCTTCAATCAGTAGATTATCATAGTTTCCCAAATTCACAGTCGATCCAAAACTTCCAGAAGCTGCCATTTATTTTAATCTGAGTCATTGAGACAGTAACTCAAATACATCGAACTGTTTAGTTATGGGTGAATCGATCAACCTCGCAATAATGTAATCCCGCCCATTTATGTCCCCGATGTTGGACCATTGAGAGTTTTTACGGTATACATCGCGTATGAGAAGTATAATATGAGGCGAGTTGAATTCTTGTCGAGCCAATGAGTCGCGGGACTGTCGCGATGCGCGTCGAGAGCGCGAAATCGGGCGAGCCCGATGCTCGTTCGGTCTGGGGAGATGAGATAGACGCGCATTCCGCTGTATACGGCAAGCCGCAACGATTGTTCGACCGAGAAAAGGGATACTCGCGGTTGATATTCGATACTTGCGGACGCACACGTCCATCGGACGCAGTGCCTGCTGGGCAGGCATTCACTCTTCAAACTCGAAGCAATCGGCTGCAAGGTCGTCCAGTGTGTAACGAGCCGATGAAGAATTCAGAGGCTACTCCTGTATTTTCTTTTTATTCCGCTCCATACGCGTTTTTTTCTCTTCGTTTCTTCGAATTTTTTTCTTTCATTTTTACATCGTTTTATCTTCTGTAAACCGGCAAGCGAGCTGAGCAACTCGTCTCAACTTTTTCACTCGCTATCGACGAATTCCGTCGATTAAAAATGAAAAAAATATATTATATAAAAAAAAGCATGCAACGAGTCGATTCGAGTGAAAGTTGGGAAAAACTGTGGAGCGTAAGAGAGTGAATCTGAGATGTACGAGCAAGAAAGGGCTCGAGAAGATGAGATTTCCAAAAGTTTTCGCAGAGAAACCGTGGTGGTGTACCTGCTTAGGGCCGGAGAGTCAATCCCGCGATTAAATCTTTCAAGAAGAAAATCCTTCTTCGCTGGCGCGCGCGCGCGAGCTCGTCTGGTGAACGCGAGAGGGATAGACCCGCGACGCTGTCGCCTTCGGGTTCTCGACTTAATCCCAGTTTTAGTGAAATATAACACTTCTTTTCATTGGCGAACAGAGAGCTGCGGGCACGAGACTCCGCTCTCGCTCTCGTTAAGCCTGGCTTGGTGGAGTCTCGGGTGTCTGCCTCATTCCTTTTACTTCGGATCGCGAAGGCCTACTTGGCCCCGTATTATGCTTGCTCGCCAATCTTCGCAGATCTCCGCACTCTCAGCCCGAATCAACTCTTATCCCTGCTCTCGTTGCCCCCCCCCCCTTCCTGGCGCACCCGCTCGCTGCTGACCGTGCAAAAGGATTAGAGCGGGAAAAACTATGTTTTTCTTTTACATATTATATCACGGAAATCTTCTTGTCAGATATGCTGGTAGTCTGGATCTCGTCATTTCTCGAGGGACGCAGATGCGGATCTATTGATATTCACCAATAACTCTATGATGATATTTAATATTTTAATAATTGATAAATAATAATAATATTCAATCTTTTCATGCCATACAATGTAATATTATTAACTGAAATATTTTATTTTTCAAGCAGATCGTTATGATCGATAAAAATCGCGTTGAATCGAAAATAACCTGAGAGTCGTAAGAATGGCCGAGTTCCCGAAGCAACGTACGCAGTTACCTGCGGTCGTTAAAACTGGTAGATTCAGTTTTTGTCGGATTAACTCGATTTAATTAAAAAGTCGAGCGAACAAACTACTCATCGGGGCCTCGAATCTTTGTCGAGACTCATTCGTACCTCGTTAAACTTCAGCATTTGCTCGCGAATAAATTTCTTGTCTCTCCACTCGTCGTTTCGACTCTCGCTCGACCGACACGTGTTTAAGATTGCGCGACCCTCCGGGATCGCAGAACCCCGCAGCGGCTGCGGTAGCCGCTCCGGAACGCGTCCTCTCCCCTCGATACCACTTGTTAAACCTCTCCTCGGCAATGCCCGAGAGGGAATAAATTTGCAAGTTAAATTGCCCCACGGGCATGGGTACACCGGAGACCGGTACATCGGGAAAAGGGCCGAGCGATGAACAAGAAGACGAAGAAGAAAAAGACTGGGGCAAGACCAAGGTGCGAGAGAGCCGAGCAAAAAGCTTCGCTACTTTCGCCGCGACTACGGCAACAAAAAAAGCAACGAGTTATCAAACTTATGCGGAAAAACTGTGCGACAAACCAAAGCGAAACTTGGAGGTGATGCCAGGATGTTCCTTCGCCGAGCTACGGCAACTAAACACTCGGGAAAGATGACGGACTTGTCAAAGTTGCAAATTGGAAAAAATCTCTCCGTGGTGCACGTACAAACATCTTTGCTCGTGAAAAATATACGGGTTGCGTTTATAGGGTCTTTAAAAAAAGCATCTGCATCGATACACGCTCCAAAGACGCAGTGAGACGCTGTCGCATCTTCCAAGGACCAAACGAAAAAAAAGTTAGATCTCACGGACTATCATTTCCGGATCGTCAAGATATATAACTCGGCAAAATGGAAAAATAAAATAAAAAAGTTTCGCGAAGCCAAAGCGGACGGCCATTGGGACCCGCACTACCTCGCTTTAACGAATATCGTCGGTAATCTTGTCTCCTTCGACGAGAAACGACGGGAGAACGACCTTCGGCGTCTATCGTCGCAAGCTCTCCTTTGATCTTTGGCAGCGCAACGAGACGCGAAGACCTTCCACACTACGAGAAGTGAAGTGCGCTTTACGAGACAGGATATAGCTCTAACGTGGTGTTCCGTTGGGAAGAGCGAAGAGGGCACTTCTGTGCTATGCAGCCTCGGCACCAAGACCCCGAGCCCGAGCACGATGCACTGCACAACTTATCTACGTACTTCGTGCAGTTATGCATAGAATCTCCATCTTCCCCTCGCGACTTTAATACAGTTTCTTACTTGTACTCCACGAGACCCCATACGTTATATCATTCGTATGACACTTGAAGCTAAATCGAGATGCTAATTATTGTTATTATTACGATTAAAGAAAGGATGTCCTCTATTTTTATTTATATTTTATTTATTTCATATTATTATTATTTCATTCAAGTATTGATTTTTATTCGCATAATTCGGTATTCAATTTTTTATGTAAAACCAAAAATACCAACGGAGGAAAATAAGATTCCAATTTTCAAGGCGACCGAGATGTACCACGAATCTCGTATGAGATGTCTCGGCTCGTTAGTCCCGTTCGATCGGAATTCAAAGCGCGAGTTAATGAATGCTCGCGGTGAATTTATTATTTCAATCACTTTTATTCCGTGTCGGCATTTCCTGACTCAAGCTCGATGATTGTCACGGATGCATACACAAGCACGCGAGGACAGTTGTTAATCGTGGGATTTGCGATGGTCTCGACGCGAAGGAGAGAGCAGTGTGACAGGACAAATGTTGCCAAGCGTTGATCTATGTACGAGCGTGATGTTGTTCGCCCAGGAATGGATTCGCGTAGCTGAAGAACCAACTGATGATGGTCCAGGCCCAATGCCTCCTTCTACGTTATGTGCCCGACGCTCCTCCGGAGCTTGGCTCCTATGTACCGCAGGCTTCGGCTCTGCCTCGGAGAATCACTCGTCCGTGTGCATGGTCTGAGGCTGACCGACGTTGACTCGGTTCGCACCGAGCAACGGAAGGAGAAGGTGGAAGCGAGACCACCGACGACCATATAGCTGCGGTAAGCGTGAGGCTAACGGTTGGCGGGCAGTCGAGTTCTCGTCGAGAATGCCAGAGAGAGCATCGAGAGTCAGCCTGAATCTCCGGTGTTCCCTCTCGATTCTCGAGTATCATCATCCCTGACCCATCGCAATTCAAAACCTTTCATCCTTCTTCATCGCCTCAATGTTATCCGTTTTCTTCTTCTTGATCCTGTGGCAATGTACTACACGGCATACATCCGAACCTCCGATAAAGAACGATTAACCCCAGGACGATCCTCCGGGGGCCGAGTCGTCCTTTCGCCAGATTCATTCTATTTGCCTGAGGTCTTGGGATGATTTTATTCCTAATTTTTTCTTTCCTTTTAACGAGTTTCTCTAACATTTTGTCTTTGATAAAATCAAGCTTCATATATACCAGTCTCATCGTTATTGAAAAGCAGAAATATGTGTGTATAAAAAGGTTTTTCTGACAAATGGGTAATATGACGCCCAGCGGGGAAAAAAGTGAGATATTTGGTCCTTTGGATACCCGTTGAGGGAAAAAAGAAATAGGAAGACCCACTCAGGGTTAATATCGCTGATTGACCGCTGTGCATCGGCTTCGTCTTCTATCACTGATTGTGGTTCGAACTCTCCAAGGCTTCGTCGCAGGACAGACTCCAGAGCCGTTCGTCAGCGGATGTCCCACGGTCGCACCACGCGGTGTGACCAAGAATACGGAATGTCGTAACCTCCGCGTGTGCCTCCGCGTTACGATTCCACTCGAGGTAGAATATACAAGACTCGCTCCGTTGCACTACTGTCGTACCTCGTGGTACATCGCATTCCGTGAGACCGTGCGAGATTGGTACACGGCAATACGGGACTCGGTGCGGTAACGCCCGTATTCGTCCGTTTACTGTACAGCACCACTTCTCTTTGTAGTGCGTAACTCGCCAAGAACTCTATGCAAACGGTTATTCCACAGTTTCGCTTGAATTACACTGTCTGAGAGGCTTTTTGCAATGCATTGTTGCAAGGCACGCTGCGTCTTCGTATCTTAGGCTTGTTACCAATTCTCATTGTTCATGGTACACGTTGTGGTGGAATTGTTCAAGGGAAAAGTCATAAACATGTTATTTACTTGCCGAAATGATTTAAACTAATGAGAATTGTCGTAGCAAGTGCTGTTCAAAGTGTTAAGTGTCTGGCTTGTATTGAAAAAAAAAGATGCAGCAGGTAGAGCTTTCTTCTGATTTTTATTTGCCGGGCTGCTGTAACTATGAGATGTTGTTTCTATTATTTTATTGAGATTATTAGGGTTTTAATATAATTAGCAGTCAGCCTGGCCAATACTATCTGGTTTCATTGAATTTTTTGAGCTGGGGGTAAAAAAATGTATGCACTTCGTTTCCTCTCTCTCTCCCTCTCTCTCTCTCTCTCTCTCTCTCTCTCTCTCTCTCTCTCTCTCTCTCTTTCCCTTTCAGCCCACTATTGTTCCTGAGTACCTTCTAAAGGCTCGTACTCAATGGAAACGGTTCATCTGATATAGCTCTACTTATACAGAGACTGGTTTTTGTTCCTTCTCGGTCCAAGAATATACCATGAGACCGTATTGTACACGATGGATTTGCAGTAAAAGTAATGTTCTAATTGTTCTCCGTACTCGTACAATACCATTGAAATTCTATCGGGGCAGTGCCATGAAGAATTCCCCAGCTACCATGGCAATTGTCTTACCATGGATCGAGGGAAAGAACAAAACAATTAAACAGAAAACTTGTGAAAACTCCGTGCAAGAGGCTGATTGAATGTTTCGCGACCGAAGGTTGTCCGATAATAGATGAGAAAGAAAAAGACCAGCCAAACTCGTGGATTCAACGATATGAAATTTATTCCGAACGCGTTTCCGACCCTACTTAAAGTAGCAGCGAGCAGCTACATGAGGATCGGAAAGAGCGGGCGAACGGAAGGAAAGAAGGAAAAGAAGGAACAGAATGTTGAAACTTAATCGAACAGTGGACAAAGGGAATCGAAGACATCGAGGGTCTCGCAGTCGCGGCAGAACCAGAGTTGCAATAAAAAGACCGGTAAGACTCGAGGTTTGTAAAAGGACGGGAAAGAATGAACCAGTAGGTTCGTAATAGTCTACGATCCCCTCGAGGGTTGAGGGGGGGGGGGGGTTGAACTTGGGTTATTGCTTTGGTAACTCCCCGCACTTGTTACACCGAGCTGGATGAAAGTTAAAACGCCTTTGGACAATATGTTACAGATTTCATTAGCTCTCGCCGTCGCATAGAAGGCTTCTTTGCTCAACCGTTATTATTGGGACATTCAGTCGATAACAATGGAGAAGATAACATTTTATAATCAGGGAATGGCTGGCTAGCAGGACATGATTTTCAATAATCTCTCATTGATGAAAATTATCGGTAAAGGGGCAACTGCGAATGTTCGAAGTACGTATAAAAGTCCTTTTACGGCCCATTTACGAAAATTAGATGGCACAATGGAATGAGCGCGATTAAAGTTCTAGAAACGGGGCACACCGGAACCGGAAACTCGGGGGTGATTGGCAATTTGTACGGATTTCATAGAGATATCGATCGACGAAGACTGAGATTGCTAGATCAACAGTCGTTCAATTGCACATAGTCATGATTTGACCTGCAGTTTGGCAGGAAATCGTCGGCTATTCCGTGAACAATCGATAACTGACCTTTCGTTGCGAAAGCTACAGTGCGAGGTCTCGCTATAGTTCATCGAGGTCTATGCGCTGGTCACTGTACACAAGAAGTTGGTTAAAGTTTGTTCTTTATCTCCAAGAATAACTTTTTCTCACTCCGTGGTATCCCAACGAGCTTCTAATTACCAACAATTACCGTATAATTTGTTGGTAGAGGAAAGATAGCAAATCGTCTGGATGCCCCCAAGCCAAACAGCAGCGAAATAATCAGTCTGCATTCGTCAAGGTTCTGGTTGAGCTCGGAGGCGGAGTTTTTCGAGTTTTACCTAAATCGGAGAAAAAAGCTCTATCTTACCGGAGTCGAGAAATCGGACCGTGTAAAAGTGCCAGATGTGTTTGTTCGCAATTTTCTTTCGTCTCAACTCCCGCTGCTGCTGATGCTGCCGCTGCTGCTTGTGCCGGTGGCGCTTCTACTACTGATCTTAGTATGCCTTAGCGTATCTTGCGGTGGAGGCTTACGACTGGAACGAGGTCGTGCGAAACGATCCCGCCCTTCCGTTTGGAAAAGGAACTGAAGATAAAAAAATTCCCACGAAAATAGAATAACTGGATGCTAGGACGGGAATAAATGAGACATTTCGAAGTTTCGATTTTTTTCTTTTGCTGCTTTGTTGTTTTACGATATGAAAAAAGTTGAATATTTATGGATTTAATTCGATCAAAACAGAGAAATATTACCGCCTACTTCTTATGATAATAGCCAACAATCTTCATTATTTATTATACCCTATTATTTTTCATCGTGTCCCATTTTAAGAGTCATTAATTTTCATGCAAAGTCGGTATTATGAAATAATCAATAATAATAATAAATTCGAAAAATTTTCGAGCACCTTCACGAGGTCAGATGGATTCTATTGCAACATTTACATAGCTTCGATACGACGATGAAACTTTGAGTCAATTGACTCGAGGTTCACGTTCGTTCGCTTAAGATTGTCCCCAAGTTATTCGATATTTGGGAAGCGCACTTTCTCATCGGCACCAGCATCTTCCGCTGTTCCGACAAGGCGAGGAACAAAATTGGAAACCGGGAGGTACGAGTCCGATGACTCTTGGCCCGTCCGGTTGAATATTCGGCTAGTCGGAGAGTGCGCGAGCGTGAGAACTTGAGATAGGCGGAGTGAGAAAAATACCGAAAGGCATTCCATCGAGGTACCTGCCGGGTTTTTCGGCCCACGGCTGTTTCCTGCTCCGGACCGAAGAGTCGATTCTTTCATTCCTTCTCCGAGCCACGGTCCTCATCTCGCTTTTCGCCTCTGGCCATTGAGATCCCCGAATACAAGTCGAGCCTCGGGAACGTTCAAAAGAAAACACCCTAATAATTGTGGTTCGTAGTATCCACCTTGCAACCACTCCCACGTGCATCATATACCCAATAAAGAAAGAAGGAACGAATGAAAATCCACACGCGTTATATAACGTTGAGGATTAAGGGGTCGTTAGCTCAATCGTCGAGGCTGTTTTCCGCTGAGCAAAGTTTTCTCACGAGGGTTGTGTTTTTTCAAAGTGCACGGGTAGTAGAGCCCGCTCGACGAGATCCAGGGCGCCACAGGGAGAGAAGAATTGCGAGAGAATAAAGAAAGTAAAAAAATACCCAGAGTGAACGTTCGTGGTGCTCTGACGCGCACTTAACTGTGATTTAAAAGAGAGCCAGAACCAGCAGTTTTAAATAACGAACCGTCTGGCGTATACGCCGATTGATAGACTGTAATTGTGGTTGTTCGGGCTTTCGGTTCCGCCTCGTCCGCGTCAATATCGATTGTCGTACATTGCGGGCAGGTCCATGGACCTATTCGATGGGCCTTCGGACCTTACTCTCAAAAACTGTTGTTGAACCTGAGCGGCAAGGCCCATCTCCACTTCTATTGAATTTGATCCATCATGAAATTACGTACGAGTCTCCTGTTGCTCCTCCGTTCCTTACTTAATACGCTTCGTCCTCCCACTCCGTACAGTTCAGAACGGTGAGTTTAACTCCGTGCCCTTCTCGCCCCTTTGTCATCTGAACAAACGAAACTTTCTCAACCCGGAACCGGGGACAAAAGTGATGAACGTTCATCCTCAAGAATTTGTCAGTATAATTGAATGTATTACGAACAGTCGACCGGACTTTTGTCGGCTCTTCGGGACCCTGGGCTTTTCCCAGCACAGACTTCCACTCTTTTGTGCATGACTTTCCCCTCTGCACTGTCCCTCCGTTGGGGCTGATCGCGTCTTCAGGGAACGATAAGTTTCTGGAATTATTTCTAACTTCCGACATCCCTTCCAACTTGTTTACGCAAGCCCCTAAATTCCCCGTGGTTTTCCTTTATTTTCCAATTGTCCCGGTAACGACATTGAACGACCGACCGAATTGAAAACCTCGCCAGATTTCATGAGCTCTCTCTCCACGTTTCCGTAGATCACTGCAGCTTGATACGAATGATGGAAGCCGTGTGATACCAAATCATCGGACTTTCTCACAATAAGTAATGGCAACTGTTAAATCCCATCTTTCCGCTCGGTCGCGAGAGAGCGCGGAACGAGCGCGTAGGAATGATGAAAAACGAGAATTTCATCACGATTTCACTTGGCACGCCAGAATGGAAAGGGCCCCTTTCTTGGACTTCGCATCATTTTCTTTTTTTTTTCTCGCCGTCACTTGGTTATGATTCCAACATAAACAAGCCGCACGGATCGCCGCGTGCTAACCACGCGATACAACAGATCGTATCGATTTTCTTTGTTTGCTCGTATCTTTGTACGTTCGAGATGATTTTTGCGATTTTTGCGGGGAATACCGTAATTAGAGAAATCGAATGGGCAATGTACGGATCATACGCTGTTTGGACGCTTCGATGGCGACGGCGTGAGTTTCATTCCGCGTGAGCGGAAGCGAAAGATCGCGTGTTTGGACGAGAATCTCAAAATGGCTGCCATGCGATGTGTGTACGGACGGTCGTCGTACCTACTTGTGGCTCTCGGTGCTGGCTGGCACCTAATACGCTGCCACAAGCGTGTGGTCCGTCGATCCATAGTTCGCTCGGGGAGGGGATTCGGGAAGGAGAGGGTAGTTTTGTTGTTTCGTGCCATTGGCTTATGTACCTCGTGCAGTGAAACGATACGTAAGATGTAGTCACGGGGTAGATTGGCAAACGCTTGCGGCCTCGCGCGACCCCTTCGGGACCTAACACGGCTTCCGGTAGCGTGTTGTTGCTGTCATGTTCCCATGGCAACCGTCGGCCGTTGTTCAATAAACGCTGAATTATGAGTGGACTCGTCGTCATTACACACACCACCCTTAGCAATCGACGTGGCTCCTGGTACGCCGGTGTATACCATGTCTGTGGTCTATTACTGTGTCGCCACGATTAATCGACCACGAGCCGTCGATATTTCTTTTCGTGAAATACGCGCAAAGGATTACATTTTTCAATTATTTCTGTATGTATTTTAGTATCGCAGAGGTTTCACGTTTTATAATATTTTGCGTGTTTTTTGGTTAATATTGCGGAAGAAAAGAAAATAAGATTCTAGACTGGCAGTCTTTTCCTGCTATGGGCGAATGGGATGCGAATTCATTCGATGAAAATGTATTTACAATTTTGTGACTTCGAATTTCCGATTTGTAAGCAAATCGTAGAAATATAGTTACTGCAGTTTCATTTCGGTCAGCTGAATGACTCGATGCGAAAACGAAGTTTCGGGAGAGCTGAAGAGATTTTGATTTATTTCATTCCCTTCTTCAGCGTTTGTTTCTAAAGGTACCGAGCTTGGCACTGATTTGCCGGGTACGTCTCTCTCGAAAAACTCTTCTCGAAAAATTTCATTTCCTATTGACCCGTTTCACCCGTCGTTTCCGAATTTAATAAAACTCTTATCCATAGGGAAAGAGGGTGGCGACCCTTCGACATACAAGGATGCTTCTACGAGAGCTCGAATTTCGTTCGCTTGCGAACCACCCGAGTTGAACGTACGATAGACCATGTCACTGGTCGAGTAGCTCTGGCATTTTAAAAGAGTCTAGGTGCTTCTTTTTTTCCCGCTTCATGAGAAATATCGCAGGACGTTGAGCAATTTCGGCGCATGGGATAAAAACCAGCTTCGAGTCTGAAACGGATTGAAATTTATTACGTCGGCTTCTGAAGAATAGAATCCTTCGACCATCCATAATGAAAGAATACAAATGAGAATAAGACGTGACGGTGCGAATCAGCTATCTATGGGGCATTCTACATCGATCCGATCAAACGTTACACTCATAAATGAATTTTCCAAAACAAATTTGTTGCATCGCATATAAAAAATGCTGAAAAATTCATCAAAGACACTATAAGATTCTTCAGATAAATTCTTTGGCGCAAAAATTACGGAATAATCGCAGAACAATTTTTTTCACACCAATGTAGGGTCACACCGACTTGGCGTAAAAGTTCCCATAGATACGCCGTAGGTCAATGGAAAGAGAGGTTTTGGGATACATGCGGCTCCAACCTCTTCAAGTAGCAATGCCAGTGCCTTTCTTTTCTTCCATCAAATTTTTTTCTTCGTTCTTTCTTGGCGCCTTTTATTGTAATTATTAATGATTCGCGTCATCGTGAAAGAAAGCGGCTCGGCGACCGTGCCCGCTAGTCGCGCCAAATACGTTCCGGGAAAGTAGCAGCGAATCGAGACGGGAAAGTAATTTACCGGTAATAATGCGAATCGTAGCGAGCTCGGCGAAGAGCATGCGAGAGAGACGGAAAAGTGTCCATGGCGCATGCGATCGAGTGCTCTCGCGGCTCGTTACGTTTATGGGGTCGAGAGGCGTCGTCGTCGCGACGTTTCCCTTCATTTCTTTTTGTTTTATTTCTTCCCTCTCTCTCTCTCTCTCTCTCTCTCTCTCTCTCTCTTTCCCTTTCTCAATGGTTCTCTGCTCGTTCTCACTCATAGCATTCTCCTCCCCTCGATCGGAATTTCTCGTAATCGAACTCATAAATTCGCCGCACACGATCGCTTTTAATCGCTCATTTATATCGAGTATAACGCGACGTTTCGGATCGCAAGCTTGCGTCTAGCCGAGATTAAAGATCGAAAATATTTATTGACGCGCGGAGTCATGATCGAGGTGAACTGAAAGATAGTGTTTTCCATTCGACGAGAACCATCTCGCTCGATATTCAACCCTCTCCGAATGCCTACACTCGCATTATTCGAGGCTTCAATGGCAATATGGACCGGAGCATCGTACCCCCGGGAATTACGATCGCTAATGTCGCACGCCAACGTTGCATTTGTAGGTATGTTCGTTTCTTGTCATTAGGATACATTGAAAAGCGAATGGAGATTGAAACACGAGGAAAGAACGGGTGCACTGTAACTTCGGTGGAATGAAAGACTTCGGTGTAGGCGTAGTCGCAGCAGCAGCAACAGCAGCCGCAGCAGCAGTAGCAGAAGCAAGAGCATCAACAGCATCAGCGATAGCAATTAAGAAGGAAGCTACGCGAGTCTTAATTAACGACTTCTCCGTTCTTTCACCCACCGCAACAAGACGACGACTCACGTCGGACTGACCGCCGAGTTATATCTCGCACTCAACATCGAATAGAACTTTTTTCTTGTTTATTTTCCCTCGATCAACGTCCACATAGCCTCCTTGCGTGATTTACGCGCCGTAAAACGATAATCTGATCTAAAATGAGTAAGGAAAATCGAATGAAAAGCTGTTCCAACGAACCCGGGTTTCGCGTCGTGGACTGGCATCATTGCGGAAGGAAGACCCTCGTGATCGTCAAGTCGCATCTCTTAAATCTTGTGCGAGTGAACGCCGCGAAACGACCCAGGGACCGAGAGACGAAGATGAAGATACAGTCTGGCGCGCTAGAAATACGACTATTTTCCACGGAATAGCCACTATCTTTCTATCGAAAGCCCGGCGAGCATGGGAGAGTATATCCCACGCTGTACGTGGATCTCTTCAGGTCGGTTGCGTAATCATGGAGCTATAAAAGAGACTTCCCGAACGACTCTACGATGATCGATATATTTCGAGGTTATCGTCATTATATTTCTTTTATTCGTCCGCTAATGTCTATTTTTTCTGCGTGCTTGTTACTCCTCGTCAGAGATGGGCATTCGTTCTATGGAAATCTGCAATACTGTCATTACTGCATTATGGATCATAATTGCTACGAAATACAAACATCCATTTCAAAACGATATTTTTTTTCTAAATTATTTATATTTGTTGCAGGAATGTAACATTTTTTGACCGTTCAATGATGATTAATCATAGTTATTGAACGAAGACTTGTACCTCCCACACGTTTTTAGACACGAATAATATCGCAAAAGTATGTTCTCACCGTTATCTGATCTTGAAACATTTTTGAACGAGCATCCACGACATCCTGAACCCAGAAGTCTGATTCTCAGCCATTCGGAGGCGCTTCGATGTTTACCTCGTCTATTAGCTCCCTATGACTATATTAGCTCTTCTCATTTTTCGTAGCGCTTGCATGTTAGTTCGGTTCTCGCTCCGCAAGCTCGTGGAACAAAGTTTTAAAAGGCCATAGGGGCTTCCGACGAGGCGCTTCGTTAGTGAACAAACATTTGAGGAATTCAATGACGAGCGTTAGTTTTGACGAGTTCCCCGGTGGCTCGGCGAATGGACAGCGCCGGGAGAACGTGTCGGAGGAAGGATTGCCAGTAGTCCAGAACTTTATGAGTGTTATTTTAATTTTGGGCCATCAAAATAAGGAATGTGTTCGTGCGGTTGGACGGCGAAGAGCGTAATTGTGAGGTTGATGGGTGCGAATCTGTCAAAGTAATTTGCATCCGTAGAATCGTGCCAAAAAGTGACCTCGAGCGGATCATATTTAGGGGTTGCGCCGAAATTTTAAAGTTTTCACAGTTGAAACTTTAAAAAGTCAGTGCCATCCCTCAAAATTGTCCGATCGTCGTATAAATACATACGGAAACGACTCGAGTACTAGCTGTTGAAGCGTTCGCTATGTAGCTTTCCAATGGACTGTGGATGTAGCGCTGAGAGAGAAACACTGTATCTCGTAGGTACATCGGGAAACAGGTGCGTCGAAGGAGTTACCGTCAGGATTTGGCCCGTATGCGCATAGTCCTGACACACCGGCTGGGTTTACTGTGCAATATGTATCTCATTATACAGCCTTCCCTTGAAAAAAAATGTTTTTCGTATTTATGACAACTTTCCATTTTATTTGGGAAAAATTAAACCTCTCAAAAAATTAATTAAGCACCGCAAAGAATTTTTCCACTGCTGTTTCTCTATCGTGATTGAAAACGAAAATATGGGAAACTCTTTTGGTTGCCACCAAAAGATACATAAACTATTTCGAAAGTGTGCAGCAGGTATGTTCCGTTAGTTTTATACTGAATATTTACTTTCCGACGATATCGGTCTTAACTTCGAGCTATCGATTTTTCCATAGCGAAGTACAAACATCAATTTAGTAAATTGCAACGATACATAGTAACGAAGCTCTCTTCGAAAATCTACGTATCTCGTTTTCTTCCATGAATTCAATTCCGATAACAACATTTTGCCCCGGTAACGAAGGTATTGACGTTTTCAACCGTAATTCCGCGGTAGGAGATTGACATGTCAAATGACGAGGAAGCAAACGCACGAGTATAACGCGTTTTTTCTTTCTATTCTTCATAATTCAACGACATTGCTCCAATGAAGATTGTGCGTAAGGGAGGATGGTTTCATCGGACCCCGAAAACGAAACGCGGTGCGATATCAAAAGGCGATACCGGGGTTAAGAGCGGCGACGCGTATTCGGGTTACGCTACAATGCTCCAGCCGCACATCAGCGCCGACCCCGACGATCTAGACGCGCTTTTAAACCCTCCTGCATATTGCACTCCCCCTTCCTCCACGTTCCCCCGCCGAAGCACCGGTGACGCGAGGATTGGAGCAGGCGCGGCAAAACCACCAGCAATTTCGCGTCCACGCGCGTGCGGGGGAGTACGCCTCGGCAATTCCCGGAACAAACTCGGAGTTCTTCGGACGGGCACGAGACGCGCTCTTCAAGTACGAGCCGTCAGCGTGCAGTTCGTACGGGACCGCGAACACATTCGCGCGCGCGAGTTAAAGCTGCAATTCAACGCGCCGACTGCACTTCGCCGTTGCAGTTTATTTTACTTCCCGATTTCATAGGGAAGTTATTAATCTTTCTTTGCGTCATCGCGAAAAATGTTTACATTCTTCATCGTTCGCCGATTCAAATGAAACGTGTAATTTTTTTGGTAAACATTAATATCGATTTTTCGCTGTTCGTTTTGTTGGGTCCATCGCGTATTTGATGTTTTTTTCTTTCATTATTCGTACCAATCGAGAGTCAAGACTGAACCTTATTATTCGCTGTGAGAAACGCGATGTACTTAATTGTACTCGAGAATTCATGTGAATTTGTATTCGACGTAGTTCACGAGGAAATTTCTCGAACTGCAATCCATATAAAAGTTCGAATGTTTCATTGTCGCAAAAAAAGGAAGAATCAAAAAAATTGCAGTCAATACGAGTGTTTCGACGGAATCGGCTGAAGAGTTTAATCCGAAAGTTGAATCCGGATTCACGATGAGTTACGTTCGAAGATGCGATAACGAATGGACGTTCGTTTGTTCCGAATTATCTACAAATTTGTATTGGGCTCGAGGGTTGCACTTGGCGATGCCTTTCGATTAGAAAATTTTGCTCTCTGTTTTACTGACACATGTCAAGTTGATTCACCGATCGGGCTTGAACGCACAGAACTCAGCGAAATGTGTTATAAATATTGATTCCGTAGCGGAAAGATCCAGGTGATTGTTGCAATATTAATTTTTTTTGTAAAAGGACGACGGCATGATTCGAAGAAAGTTCTGGTTATCGCCTGGTTATAATACACAATTTTTCCATTATTGGCAATTTTAATTATTCTGGAATTGATAATTTATTTAGTTTTTCTCGGAACATTTTATTTATCGAAATAAAGTTTATTTTAACTCGATTTTTTATTTCCATGAAACTCAAACGAGTTAATTTAAGTTATTGAGAAATGATTTAGTTCTTATTTCGCGATAATAATGAAATTCTAAGAGCTGATGAATATTTAAAAAATTTCCCATTATTGACCATTTTTATGATTTCTCTATTCATAATTTATTAATTTTTCTCAAAAAATTATGTTAATCAAAATAAGTTTATTTAAACTACATAAAATATCTTTATTGAACGCAAACGAGTTCATTTCAGTCATTGGGAAACAATTAAGTTATCTTGTTCGTCAATAATAATTCAATGCTGTTAACTGTAGAATATTCCAAAAAAATGCCTATCGTTGTAAATTGAAATCACTCCAGACCTTATAATTCAATATCTTCTCCTCAAAACATTCAATCTATCAAAATAATTTCATTCAAAATTGATAAAATAATTGTATTAAACTCCAGCAGGGTAATTCAAGTAATCGAGGAACAATGTAGTTACATTATTCGGCAATAACAACTGGCTGCTCTTAACTGTAGAATATGTCAATAATTTCACGTTTCGAAGCGTTTAAGTTATGCCTGGATCTTCGCGTGAAGAGTTGAGCGGAGGGATGCTCGGATAGCCACGAATAGGCAATGTCGAGATTCGTTGGAGTGGCGTATCCCACGGGAGACAGAGCCACCCTGTTACTTACGCTGAAGCGTCGGTTCAGCTTCTGTTGGCTCGGGCTCGATGTTTGTACGAGGAACACGCGCGCAAAACGTGCTTCGTTCCTGTTTCGTGTCGTCACAGCATGCAACTTGTCTCCTAAACCATTCACAACGTTGAATTATCGCGAACCGATGGATTTCCAAGTTCGATGGTAGAATAAATCACGAAAACTAATTATCGTTATTTGTCCACTTATTTGGCTATTTAAATCATTGATGCCAACTATTATTACGAATAATGACTTCTCAGTGTAATAATAATTCCTTAAGCATTTTTATAAATGGTTCCAAAAAACTTGTTGACTGGCTTTTATTTTGAAAAGATCGATCTATTATCATTTATTTTCAAGTATCATTGATAGAGCAAAAATGTTTTTTCTGAATTCGCCACGAGGTTTCGGAGTATTCAAACTTTGCCCGATCATAATTCTTCAAATGATTTCAAGCGGAATTGCATTGCACTAGGATTAACGTGGGTGGGATTTGAAACCATCGAACTTGTTGGTAAATAATCGCATATCCTATTTTTATTATTATTATTATTATCCATCCGCAATCTCCTTGCCTTGCTAAGCTCGCGATAAAGTAGAAAAACAATTTGATCCACCAATTGGTGTTCAAATTTTACTCGTTGATAATTAGAAAATTCATATCCGGATTACGGCAACAAACGTGCTGGATAGACCCGGAGGTTGGGTGGGTATTATTTATAGCTCTTGTTTAATCGATCAGAGATCTCAATTGGGTACCATTATCTAAAAGTCGATTTCTGGTTACGATTGTGCGAGAATGGGTTATCGGCGTTGGAGTTAAGCGCATTCAGCTGGTACTCACGAGATTCGGTTAACTATCGCTATTGAGTCAAGCCAATGACACGAAAGGCTAAACCTAAAAATCAATGGCAGAGAATCCGGCAGAATTTCACGTACGAAATACGCGTGAAAAATTGAAAAAAAGAAACAAAAAACAAAACTGGAATCGTGGCTTTAGCCTTTTGATTGTGGTGGAAAGAGTAACGCTTCGATGTGGATGGACCGCACAGCGGCAACCAGCCAGTGCCCAGATTTATCGGCTTATACAGCTCTATAAGCCGCATTCGTGCCCGTAAACCTGGTTTAAGCACGATATAAACCTGTTGATTTTATATTTCGATGTCTTTTTCGCACACACCCCAGAAACTGCAACTTCGTGGATGATCGGCTCTGCACTCAAAATATCCGAACGTCTTACACAATTTTCAATGAATTTTACATTTTCAATTACGATCAGAGTTCGTGATTAAAGCACGATAATAATGGTGATTATTATTTTTCCAATACCGACGTCATTGTTGGAAAAAAAAATTAATTAGAAGTCTGGATGAAATTTGAGTCGATTGAAACGTAGCCGTGTGATAGAATTAAATTCGTATCGCGGAAGCAATTAATTACGGTGCTAAATTAAGTAGGAATATCTTTGCAGATAATAGAAGATTAATCGGTTGAGCGATGAGAGATAAGTTTCAGGCATAATGAGTAATAAACAAACGCAAAGTGTAAATTTGAAAGAAAAACAAATTGGTTTACAATTGCGAAGACAGAAAAGAAAAAGAATGAAACAGTGGGAAAACGAAGAAGTATGAAACCGTAGTTGCAGGATATCCGATTACCAGCGAATCCGAGGTCGAGGCTTCCCCGGGGAACGATGAAATTTTTTTAATTAAACGATAATTGGGAGCTGAGCACCTGATGCACCATCTGACCCGTCTCGAAATCGCGATAATTCACGGAAATTATCCGCCAAACCGAATTCACGATAAAGAAATTGAGCAGAAGAAGATATAAAGGACTAAAGTATCGATTACTTATTTCCGGTACCAGCGAAATCCATACAAAAACAAATGCGAATCAACAATCGTGTAATTTTTTTCGTCAAAATTTTAAAACTTACAAAGAAATAACTAGCTGTACGGAAATAATATCGAATTCATCAAAAAAGCAGAAAACATCGTTTTAATTGATGGCTTTTGCCTTGAACAAATCAAAATTCTGGAACCATAATCAGTACATCAACGAGTGTTGCACAACAGCGCCATGTCAAAGTTTTCTCAAACTCGATTAAGCCGCTCGATACCGAATGAGCCTCGAGAATCTCCGTAGTTAGAAGTCGGATGCGAAAAAGTTTGTCTGCAGGACAACTTATTCGTTTCATGACTTTCTGGCTCTTCGTTCAGTGCCCCCAACTACTTCTTCGTCTTCTTTTAATTTTCGACAACACTGGCTACACTAGCCCATGTCTTCATCGTTTAATCTCATCGGTATCCACTTCCGATCCAATTTCGAGTTGCACAGCTGGACAACTCTTCGCCCTTCACGCATCCGCCCTCAACAGATCCACGAATAAAGAAATAAGAAAACCAATGTTTCGCTTCGGCAAGCATCCACGACCTATCTTAAACTCAAAAGTGTTTCTACAGTGGATTCTAATTCGTCGTCGTTCGCCCATTCCCGTACACAAACATTCAAAAAATGGAAATCTGGTGAAACGCCTCAGCACGTGCATCTCGATGTTAAAACCTACGCGGCCGCTTTTCCACGGTCGAATCCGACGCGGAGCGACGAGAGAAATACCGAACCGCTCTTTGCATACTAAATTGGCCCTCACCGTCACAATATTCGTCTGTCAGAACGCGCGTTGCTTGTCCAGCAACAAGCATATTCGGTAGGTGACTGCTGTTGCCGGGTACACGCTTGTTGCCACTGCTGTTCACCCATGCATTCACCAGGGGGTGGCGATGGAGCGACGGGGAGGAGGGAACAACCTGGACCGTCCCACCATCAGCATCAGCTTTGTCGTACAGCGTTACCCAATTTCCATAAATCGTGGATGACTTCCGGTTGCGGGAACCATCAGCGTACATCTCGCTTCGACGCTTCGACGATTTCGCAGGTTGGAGGCTGACGTCAACGCGCGAAACTCTCCCGGTCGAACAATTTGCGCCTCTCTTCGGGAGTCTCTCGCTCTCTCTCTCTCTCCCCTTCTCTCTCTCTCTCTCTCGAAAGATACGGTTTCCAGGGACACCGTTAATTCTCCCCCAGCCAGGAGCGACCCTCGACTCGGTTCTCTCAAAGTCTAATTAACGATCAAACTGTCGCGCGCGTCCCGTCAGTTCTCGCGCCTCTTCCCAAGTGCGACCCTCTCGCCTCCAGATCACCCTTCCACGATTCACACCATGGTTTATACATTCCACTTCCGACTACCCTTCGCTCTCGACGCACTCTCGACTGTATATCCTTCGATTCCAACGGCTCATTCTATATTCAATCCAGCCCATGGTTTCGAGTAGAAGAGCTTGCAGTTAGTGGGTAAGAGGAATGTCCGCTAATCTTGGAATCTAAATCCTCGATCGTCGATAAACTCGTCGTTTGTATACAGCCGAGCAGCCGTAATCTGTCCGAGTCAATTGATCGGCTTAACGGACTTGGAAGATATATCGAAACGTCGTCAAGGATGCGCCAAACTCGGCAGTCTACTGAGTGCATGTGTCGAGTTAACTTGACTACATGTTTTTACTAGCGTTCGCTCCTTTTTCCTTGTGTCGCTCACTGAATGGATTCAAAGGTTAAACTCCGCCAAATAAGATTTTTACTGTCCCTAAGATTGGCAATAAAAATTGTGATTACGCGGAAGTATATACCGGATCAATGAATAAGAAAAGCAATGGACATTCCACAGTTGACGTCTAAGAAGTATCTACACACTCAGTCCCTGAAACAGTTAACCAAACGAAAGTATACGGCCTACCATTCCCCATGAGAGAGATTCGCTCACGGGCATATCGAATGCACGCTTCCCTATATCCTGAACTGACCGATTTCTCTGTTACATTTTGTCCGCTCAATCGATAACTTTGATCGCAGTGAAATTGACGGATACTTGCACACACCTTTCTTTCGTATATCTGAACGCTCATCTATGGTAGCGCAGCTTCGTGTTATGGAGTATTCGCCTGAGTCACGAATAAGAGAACGCTTTCCATAGCAGGGAAAAATTACTCCATCTAAATGCAACGGTCTACTAACGTTTCTCCAAATTTATTGATTTAGAGAGCTGAACTCGATCAGGGGGAAAAATAATTTATACTCCTTTGATAGGAAATTATGGCTTTTTGGAAAGAATGGTATTGTCCAAATCGCTGAGCCTATCTACATCACGCATTGTTGTTGTGGGATAATGTAATTTTGAATCTATTGAGCCAGAAAATGTATCATCTGAACTCGGGCGGAAAAAAATTAACTTACACGGCTTTGAAAGCAAATTATGACTTACCGAAAGTAATGGAATTGTGCAAGTTGATAGAATTTCATTACATTTACGAATTGTTGTAGTGTCATAATCGTCTCGATGTATATAAGTCGCACCCCAGTTGTTCCGTGTACAGAACGAACCGTGCATAATTTAATTGTGCATCTGGACGACTGGGCCCGACAAGCAATGCACCGTGTCAACCGTGTGGACATAGTTGGCCGCGCAATGCACGCACCCCCGCGGATGCGGACCAAAGTTCTGATTATTCAACGTTAAATATATATAAATATATAAATATATAAAAATTAAAATCCCCCGAATATGAATGTTCCTCTCCGCAAGGCTCCGACTGTTAATGCCCTGAAAGATCAAAATTCAGCGAGCGTACATTAAAGGGTGTCCCTTACTAAGACCATGTTGGAATTTCACAGCGGTTACTGTCTAATACGATTTAAGGTATATAAAAAAATCTGGGTAAATTTGGCGACCCGCAGGACACCGTTAAGGGGTGTCCCTAGTACAGATTTCCCGTGCACCGAGGCCGTTTGAATCACACAATCTCGTACACGATTTCGCGTTACACAGTCAATCCCGTGCACATCTGGTGAGTTACATACAGTCAATCTTATCGAAATAATTGAGATTTTACGTTAAATTGACATTCTCCGCTATTCGCCATTCCATTTATCGACCCAATCCACCTGAGAGCTGCATACAAATGGGACACATCCAGAAGATGCATTCGCGCAAATTTCCTACGCGTTACAGCCCTCGGGCTTGCGATTTAATTTATCGAATGCACGATGATGCACATGTGACACGTTCTTCGTCTATCTTATTCGGAAAAACCGTGTGCCATCCCCAGGTGGATACGAAATACAATTTCACCGCTGACATCTCCATCACATCACAGACTTTATCGTCCGCTAACCAACCGCGTGGCATTTCTTGGCTCAAACGTGAGACTCTTTCCAACGGGTAAATAAAATTTTCCCGGTTCGTTTGCCGACGACCTGGAGAAAACCTACTTGCCGTAACCACCGAGCTATAACGATCCCGGAGCTTTGTAATGTCATAGTGATTCGATTTTGCTTGCACTGTCAAAAGCAATGGAACTATTGCTATATACGTGTTTACGGTGGAGAAAGTGAGAGAGAAATGAGGAACGCTCGAAGGCGTGTCTCGCAAGCTAGCGGGGCCAGAATGTCGTTGCTGAAGTATCGCATCAGCATTCATCCGACATCGAGCCACGGGAACCAAGCTTTTCCAATGTGTGTTCCATGCGAACCGTACTAAAACTGGGGCAGACACGCTTCGGAGTTCTCTCGTCTCCACGATCTCCCACCTGCCCCTACGAGAGAAGAAAGGCAAATACGATAAAACCGGCGATGACGGTTGCATTTTCACGATGTCACCGTCCTTGTTGCCGGCGAACGACTGTGCTGACGAGAAAATACCCCGAACCTACGAGGAACGTCGGAACGTCGGGTGCGGGTTATAGCGACGAGAGCTACGTGTGTCGTTGTTCGGATGTATGCTATAATTCTGGAGAAAGCTATGGTACTTGTGGTACTGCTGTCTTCGACGAGGCGATAATAATAATAACACCATACAAATAATAATAATAATCATTATAATCATAATACACAGATCAATTATTCCAAACTTTGCAATTACAACGATTTTCATTTAGTGATGGAGATAAAATTATACCGATGAAATCGTCTCACTAAAGCCCTAGGTTTGAAGACATATTTGGCGATGTATTGACAAATATATTGAAACTCATATTTTACATATCTTCGAGGCTTAACATACATTTTTATGTATATTGTACCGTATAATAAGTATATTCGGAATAGGATGAATAGACGATCCTCGATGAACCATAAAGGGCTAAAATACCGGAGAAGCCATCACTGGAATCGCGATAAGGGCGGCGTAGCTGCCCCGTACGCGTCGACGTGACCGTATCGCCGTACCCTGTTGATCACTCTCATCTCTCTTGCGCTGATTACATTTGCACAAGTCCCCCACTGTGCGTAACCGCATGGTAGATTCAACGCCCGTTTCTACCCCAGCAAACTAGTGAATTACGCAAATGCTCACGCGCCTGCGAGTACGCGTGCCGCACGGGCAAATACACGTGAAGCCGAACATGCAAACAAAATTTACACCCGCTTTCATCCGCAGAAAGGGCTTAATTAATTTTTCTCTCGAGAAACTGAAGAATATAAAATACAATTTCAGAGGGTAAATTTTCTAATGGTATTGCAGAAAAAAATAGGAAAGGAACAGATTAGGGACGACGAGGATTATCTTATCAGGAAGACGACGATGAAATCGTTTCAGAAGGTTACTCAGGTCGGCTCTTAGGCACTTAAACGTTGGGGATGAGGTATCTCAGGATCCGATCTCCTTATGCCTTGTCACGTACCCTTCGGAGAATTATTCCTCATCTTATTACGCTCCTTACCCTCAACTACCCCTCCTCCGCCCCCTCACGACCCTTCGCACATCCGTCTCAGTACTCGTTTACGATACACGGTCCTGTCCTGTGTAATTTCGTATCCTTCCAATAAACCTCTTTAAATTTTAACAACTAAGGCCTCAATAGCAAAGTTCATCCCTTCTTTTGTCTCTTACAAGAATTCAATTTTATATTCGTCTAATGAACATTGATGGTTGCCAATAGTTAACTGCTTCGATTCAGCTACCCGGATAGCAGTATCAATTTATTTCGTTGCCGCGACTTTGTTTTACTCGTATTCAATGTACCGAGGTATCACACATTCCGACGAATCTTCGATATCCTTTCCGAAGAACGGAAAAATGCTAGCGGAAACCCAACGCAACCACGTCCAAAGAAATACGCACACCTTGATCTTTCAACTTGTGTGAGCATACAAAAATCTTTAAAAGCCTTTCACTAAGTAGTTTTGGTTGTCACGTACCTACACGGTTTCTATATACCAAGTTAGTTCACTTTTATCAAACGCCACTCTCTTATCGCACGTGACCCATTCGAGCGTCTCGCAAAACGTTGCTCCGTGGATGCGTTGACGTTCGATATTCGATTCTAATTTAGCTTCGGTGCTTTCGCATTATCAATTCTCTGTCAGAACTTCCTGAAATAAAAACACTCCCAGTCGGTATCGCTCGTGAGTAGGCGTCGCGCTTTATTTTTTCCTGTTGATTCTGAACCCTAGCCCACTCGCCAATTCCGGCGTCACTGGCAGTGGGAATTGAAATTGGGAGCGGAATCGCCTCGAGAACGAATGACGTCGATCGTGTGTTGGCTCGGTCCATGATAATTTATTAACGAAGTGGCGAATCATAGGCTCGCGACCTTTCGATCATCCGATTCCGTTTTCCCCCAGGCTCGCAACGCCATTTCCGATACTGCTTGGGGTTGTGTGTATTCGTTACCCGAGGATTGTTTGACATGTCAGAACCAACTGATTCACTTCGGAAATCACAAGGTATCGAAGGATAAAAAAATACTTATATTATTACGGAATTTATTGATTATTATTTATTCTTGGTGTTATTATTATTATTATTATTATTATTTACTTATTATTAGACAAAAATTGCCGGACTTATCAGTGTAGTCACAGTATCGGATCACGACTTCGATCGTAGGGAAGTCAAACTCCCTGTATAGACAAAAAATTCACTATAAAATAATCGGAAGACTATTTTGAAGCTGCCGCGAGTAGTCCATTCGGCAGTCCAAGGAAAAGAGAGAAGCGTCGGATAAACCGATCGAGGATGGAAAACGAATCAGTTGCGAACGTCTTCTTGCAGAAAGAATTCAATATACCACAGAGATGAGCTACACGGGAGGTGCATCCGGGGCTGGATATATAGATAAACATGAACCGATGAGAACGAAGGATCCTTCCGGGTGGCCGCTGACCGGGATACCGTCGAGCAGAGTGCAATTGCGGACGAGTATCGAAGCTCAGAACCAGAGCTACAAAACGACTTCTCGCACTGAATCCTTTTTCTCATTCGTTGATGCGAAATTTCTGTTGTGCATGTTCAGTGATGGATTACATCACGAACGAGACAATGAGAAATTCGTTAGATCGCGAGTTCTTGTTTTCACGATGTGCAATCGGCTTCTCGTCCGCTCCTTTTCTCACGACGACAATGACGACGACGATGACCATTTTGTCTAATTTTCCAACAATCGGAAATCAATTTGAACGATACGACAATTAGATTTAACACAGATTTATTTTGATAATTCAGTACCGGGCAATGCCGTCGTCGAATTTCGGAATTTATTGCAGTTGGCATAATGTGTCGATTATTCTTTCTCTATTGTTTTTCAGATTTTTTTTTCTTATTTGACATTCAAAAATTATTATTTTCAGCAGCCACCGTTCTCGTTTGACTGCATTGTTATGACATTCACTCTGACACACAGAACTCCGAACCATAAATCCTTCTGCCTACATTCCCATTCGTATGTAAAACAATATTCAAAACTGTCACCAAGTTCGAAAAACGTGATGACAACAAAAAAAGTTTTTTACTCCGCATTTTTCTATCCGACAATTTGAAAATAGTGTCACGAAATTTCAACTAAATCCTTTCACCTCAATTTTCGTTATATTTCATTCATGACGGTCAAACACGATGCAAAAACATTCCATCAAACTCGATCCTGGTTTTAAAAAAAAGTTTTATGGTTGGAAAAAATAAAACAAAAAATCACGTATAGAGCTGCAGGGGAGATAACAAAAATGCAGGTGGTCCGGGATATAGTCGGTTCGTTTTGCATTTAGGTCGTCGATTGATAGAGAGTGCTTCTGTGGTCTGCGCACGGCCCGAAGCGCGATACCGTATATATTTTCCACCGATTTCAAATTACTTTCGTTTGACCGCGTATAAAACCGCGTATGTATATTCAGTATGTACGCCTCTTCCATGACAGTAGGAGACCTATCCCCTTCGCCGATCAATCTTTTTTCGCCCAAACCAGACGAGCCTCTCGTACCCTTCAAATACCATGTCGATTGCTATCATTATTATGAACTGGAATTTCAACGACCCACATTGTTCGATGTGTCCCATTCCCTTTTCCATGTCTCATTAAAGTTCCATCAATCACAGGAATCGGCATCAATTCAATTAAAATGTATTTCGAATACATTCATCTGAATTATCACAGATTATAATTTTAATTATATATCGGCGAATGAATTATTAATTGTAAAACAATAATTTATTCAAATTACTCGTTATTATTGCGCAAATGGCAATATTTCAATGATTGTATGACAATTGATCATAGTTGTTTGTTTAAATGTGTATTTTGAATGCATTTTTATCAAAGAAATGCCCATCCCCGCTTCATCATCAATTGCGGTTGTTAATTAAAATTGATCGATGATGTATTCGAAATATAGTAGCTCACAGAATCACCCGGCAATATTCCAAAGCATATTTCTTTCCATTAAAAAACTTTTCAATCAGCACTGTCGAGCACATTATCTGGAACGAGAATGGTGGATAATGAAATATATGAGGGCACGGTGACGAGATTGCAACAGAATCCACGGAGTCAAAGTAGAACCTTTTACGTTGCTTCCTCATTATTTTCCGACTTTATTATATTCCACCTCTATGATAAAGCACGGCGATCGATTTCGCTTCCGACGTAGCTCAGTGAGAGGTCAAAAAGTAATAAGCGAGAAACTCGCAACATTCGTCGGTGAAACGGGATTTTTTTTAAATACCGCTTCAAAACTTCCATGAAAAACATCAATTCTTTTGCCGAGCTTTGTCTATGAATTAAAAAAATGCAAAAAAGAAACAAGCCGGAACAAACCATGCGGTAGTGAAGCCGTCAATGGCCGACAAGTAATTTCAATCACGTCGATATAACCACTGGTTCTCCGTCAGGCTGAACTCTGCGTATAATTAATGCCCGTTATAACGAAGAATGTGACCAAAAAAGTGTCAAACGAACAGCCAACAGTCGACAAGCAATAACCAAGCAAATTTAATGAAAACAGTATCGCGAAAAGTTAATGAAAATTCCAAACAAAAAAAGATTATCGACCCGCGTTAAAATCACCGTTAACGAAACTAAATCACAGGTCGAGTAAATTCAAACTACTTTAAACGATATTCCTCAAAATCAATGTCAAACCGTTGCGTGAAGTGTTGTGGCCACTCGAGCTGTACAACTATCAGAAACTGCCGGTAATCCGAAGCAGACTCGACGATGGAAGCTAACTCGTGGGAGATGTCGGGGCACAGAGAGTTTGCCAACTGCGATAGTCACTTGTTAACTCAGCCAACGGCTTGCAAGTCCCGCAGTAACAAACAAACAAACCGACGGATGCAACACGCGCACGCTATTCGTATTGTTGCTCAACTGGCGCCAACACCGCTTGGCTCGGCAAACAAAGACAAAAATGCATTCAACATAAGCAGAAAAAAAAATCATGAAAAAAGAGAAGAATAAAAAAACCGAAGCGAGTGTCGTACCGAGCGCGGAATTCACCGAGCGCTCGTCATTCCCCGATCCTCGAGAACGCTGGAATTATCATTTTTCCTCGTGCGTTTCATAAATAGTCGAGCTTCTCCACGTTTTGTGAAACCTCCGTGTGTACCTGTACCATATACACACAGCAGTCTCGCGAATGCGACAAGAAAAGCGAAAGAATTACATTCCCGCCAGATCCATAAAACCAGAAAATCTTTCAGACGTTTCTTTGGCTCTGGATGTATTTTACGTTCAGCTTCGTCCACGGAGCTGCGTTTTTTTCCTTCTTCTCCGCCTCATTTGCTCGACGGGCGAGCGCGCACCCTCTGTGTATCGTGCATCCACTCGAGTACGAGAATATATTTTTCCTACGCTGGTTATCGACGAGGACGAAGCTGCGTTATAAAGTTTGCGTTTCTTCGTTTCTTTGAATGTCTTGCTGATGGTGACTCTCCCCACCTGCCCCTTGTCGGTGCGAATATATCCCGGATTTATTATTTTTCTTACCGAGAGAGCTATGAAATATACCGATGGCTGTAAGGATATAGCGATTGGTTACCCAAGTGGGTCGAATTGAACAGGAAAAATAGTGGGTGATTGAAAATTGTGTAAACGTTTAAGAAGCGTAGTTCGAGAAGCACTGCTACGTCAGTCGACCTGAAAAATTGGATAAAAACGATTTCATTTGCGCTCAGTGTAATCCAAGAATTTAAACTTTTTTTAAAAACGTTATATACCGTGAAATAAATTTGAAACAAAGACGAGAGCATGTCGAGCACGCACATGATAGAATTCCATTGGTGTTTCGGCCAGGGATGGGCACTGTTCCAACAATCTGGAGATAAATTTGTCAATCAGCAGCTCATTGAACTCCGTTTACGAATGGAATGATAAAATCCGTTTGTCGTATTTATTGCCATTGCAAAATTCGCTGCGACGAAACTAATTACAGTATAACTCGATCGATCGAAACCAAATCGATTAAATGACGCTGTCGAATATCGTCACCCAACACTGCAAATTTATCTATCTTTATGTCCGTGATTCGCTGCGAGTATGTTTGCCGGATTTATTCATTGCCGGGCTCGGTTTGCTTCACTCGCATTACGGATAACGAATGTTCCGGATAACCAACATTTCCCCGTATAATCAGTTGATGGCCCGGCCCCTTCGACGCAGCACTTTATTCAAGACCGTTGATAGATTTCACGGCCCATCAACTGCTGCATGTGAACGGATTGAATCATCGGAAATAGAAACCGTGTGGATGTATATCGCCGAGCTTGTCGGCGAGAACCAATTTATTAGCCTGGTCTCCTCGATGATGAGTTCATAGATGTACTCGAATTTATTATGTCCTATTCCGTTCGTCATTGACTCTCGATTGGATCAGAAAAATGAAACCATATGTGTCGATGCGAACACATATGCACATGAACATAAGAACTTCGCGACGATTTGGTACAGTTAAATACGTTTCCAGTGGCCAAAAGATGTCCCTAATTGCATCTAGGCTACTGGGATCGTCGTACTGAATCGTGGTGTTTGAATTAAATAAATTTTAACCCCAACAAAATGATATTGAAAAATAAAATAAAATTATAAACGTAGAAAAAAAAACTTTTCCAAGAACCTATAAAGAGAAACAGTTGAGAAAAGCGACGCCGCGGCATAAAGTCGGCACTACGTTCTTGCCGTAAGCAGTTAAATCAACAGGTCTGTGTGTGTGTAAATCGTAAAAAGAAGAAAAGTTGCGTACAAAGTTCCTCCTTACGAGTCGTTATTCCTCAAGCGTGAGAACGCGAAGCTCAGAAGCGAGAACGCGAGAGGGGTGACTTTCCAATTTTCTCACCAACGTGTTAAGCACGTGCGAAAACTGTCGACGAAGGCTCCCCGGCCGGGGTGTAAATAAAATCAGGAATAACGTACGCGCGCGAGATCAGCGTCGAATATATATTTGAAAAAGAAAGAAAAAAACGATTGCCGGGACGAGAGTAGGCGATAAAGCGTGTTTTTTTTTACCGAGGGAGAGAAATTTCGTAGCAGCAACGGGACTCGAAGCACCGGGGTCCGGAGGACCCACGGGCGGTTACTCGCTCGGTTCCGAGAGCTTCGTGGCGGATAACACAAATGTGAGCCATCGGGTTATCACGAAAACAACGACGACAACGGTGGCAGCGACGACGAAAAAAATCTCGAAGTCGGTATCATCATCGTCGTCGCTGTCGACCTCCGCGAACGAAAATAATCGCATCAGTGATAATAAAATGCTGGCTTGCGTCTATCCGTCGGAGAAGTTTAACACGAAAGCCTCCGGGGCCGTTAAGGTGCGACATGGAAAATCGAGCGGCAGAAGAAGGACGAAATTGCCGGGGGCGAAAGAGAGTCGACCCGATAGGAGTGTGAACAACGACAGCATCACTGGAACCATCAACCGAAAACTTCTTCACTCGACTACCTCCGCTACTGCTGCTGCTGCTGCTGGTGCTGCTCCTGGTTCAGCTACCTCCGCACCGAACAATGAGGTAGGTCGAGTCTCCGTCTGTCGTGCTTTTGTTTTAAGGACCAACCTTCGGCGTAACTGCATTCAGCCCACCGCGCGAGAGAGCTCCGAGTTCATTTTTATTCTCCAAGTTTTCTTCCATTTACGAAGCCCGGAACTCCCCGACAGGGAAACATGGCGACCGTGGTTAACGATGGTCCCTCAACAAAAAAAATGTCCACTTTGAACCCATCCTGCGGAAAATGGAATTTTTTTTTTGGTTCTTCATTAACCCGAGGACGACAATTTCGCGTATAATACTTTTGAAAATGGGATTTTTATCCAGCGACCAGTTTGGGTAACACATTTGTCGAATAAAAGACAGAAGGGAGAGAAAAGTTTGAACCCATGCAAGCGAATGATTTTTTCTGTCTCCTGTTTTTTTTTTTACGAACGATAAATTTTATTTTACGCGTTAATAACAATTTTTTGAGAGGGATACGATGTTCGAACGCGTAAAATAAAACTTGCCAGTAGCTTATGAGACATAAATGTCTGTATTCATTTATCGCGGAAAAAGCTCATGCTACATAAGGTCTCGGCTATTTGTAGACGATAAATCCCCAAGAGTTCTTATTTAGGTATCACCAGGGGAGCTTCTTGGCACTCTCCCTCATTTTCTTCCCAGGCTACATATGTACGGCTTTTTATTTGTTCCCGATACGTGTTCTCTCCGGGGAGTCTGGGATTTATCGTTTGTTGGGGTCATTTTCCGGGATCGAAAAGATTTTCCGGGGATTTCGACCTACCTATATACGCGCGTCATTCCACCGTTAAAGACCCTTTTATTTCTTCATCTAATAAAAAAAAGAACGTTCTTGTAGTCGATTCTACATAAAGACCGAAAATGTTAACAATCCGTAGTGTCAACGTAGTGGAATGAGTGAGCGAGTCTAACGATAAAAAAATTCACATAAAATGGCTTTGGACCGAAATAAATAACATGATCCCGGATCATACATGAATTAAAATAATTCGCCGAAAATATTATTAATTCCTATATTTCCGCGTAACTGAGTGGTCACGTACTCAACTTTTCCACGATACTGGGTTAATATTCCCCGAAGTTCGCCAGGGGTCGAACTCGTGACCTTTTCGAAATCACAGACCTTGATTTTTCGACTTCACCTTTCTTTGTTCGAACATTCAAACTCAAACTCACTCGAATTCAATGGGCAAACTGTGAATAAACCCGCGAGAGTGAAACAAGGTCCATTGCTGACGACCTTCGTTCCTCGTTCTCCCGTTTCAACTTCCACTCCAACGCGGAATACTCGTGATGCGGAAACCGGGGCCAATCGGATCAATACATTAACCGCAATTATCCGAATGCCCATTGAAAAGCGATAACATTGACTTTGGTCTGCCGGTATGGAGTCGGGTTATTTTTCAAATGTTAATAATGTAACAGAGCTAAATGTATGCATTTTGTTTCCGATTCTACCGAATGGATGGCTCAACTTGTAACATTATTATCAGGCGGTATCAGATGTTCCGTATTGATTTGCACGTTGCATTATACGCGAAATCAGAGGGACATCTTTGTTCGATCGCAGATAACAAAACGATTGTTTTAATCGGTGTTTCATAACTTTGTTGAACGAGGTGGAATCGTTCGATCGAATCGATGAAATACTTGATGTGCTTAAAACTGTCGTAATGCCGATAGTATTATCATTATTATTATTATGATCATCATTATTATTTTAGTACACGCCTTATTAACCCTCATATGTGCACTCCTTAACAGACAAGACTATTGCTGTAAGAATTAACAGAGAATTTAATCAGGTACTCAAAGTTTCTTTTTTTAGTTCTATGTTTCGTGTAGTGTCATTTGGAAGGGCTTGTTTGTGGGATACAACATTTTTTTTCATAATTTCAAACAGCGTATTTGAAAAGATATCCTGAAAAACATGCAAAGATAGAGCCCCCTCTCCCCCATTATTTCCGAAACTATCGAATCAAACATTTTCTTTCAATCAGGGAATGTAACAGCTCACTTGAACTTTACCGGAAAATTGTAAGAAAAGTTCTGGGTCTCATAGATTTCTAGAAATAAATTTTTTTATTCTCGGGCTTGCGTAATAACCCGTCTCCGAATGTTCGAGCCTCAGTCACGACTGTGCAAATTCATAGCGCTTATGAACTTGCCAACCGAACACACGGAATAACGAAAACCACAATCAAGACCAACCGACGGTAGAATTAATGAGAAGTACGCGGGCGACGCTTGCGTGTGGTATAAGACGGGTAAACCCGGTCGTGAAACTGTACGTAACATTCACATTAGACCGAACAAATTTCACGTCGGTTTCGGCGATCCTTCTGTCTCCGCAATGTCGGCAATGAACGTCACCGCGACGCCCTCTGATGCGTGTTCAATGCGACGAAAGTGCGAGGATCCGTGGCCGCCACACTCAAACACGTACCACATGGATGCTGAACGCCGCGCTTTTCCACCCTTGTACATGCGAAATTTTGCGATTCCCATTCCCCAGTCCTCGGTTTCTCGAAGCTTGAAGAGCTGGAAGGGCAAACCGCAAAACTTGCAAAGCTTCTCTCAAGAACGGCTTCGCCGGAGCGTCTCTCGTGCTGAAATTCAACGCCGACTAATTTTCTTCCGAAATTTACTTTCGGACGCAGCTTTCATCGTCTATCCCGTCGTCTCTTTATCTCTCATCTCTTTCGGCTCGTGGATTCTCGTCTTCTCGGTTCACCTACAATTTCTTCCTCTCGAGGATCGTGTGTAAAGTCCTTTTTTCTCTCCGTCTACTACTCACTGCTTTTTTCCTCTATTTTTTTTTCTCGTCTCCAACGAAATATGAACTTTCAACACCCCCTGGCGGATCGAGACGCGCAATGCACAAGTAACTTTCTCCCTCGCTGTTTTTTTTTCTCCATGTACGTGTCTCGCTTCCTTTGAGTATACATTCAAAAGCCATATACATTTACGGTACTCGTCGCTGACGGTGCGGGTTCTCTTTGACAGCGTTAAATGTTTTCGCGTAAAATAATATTTTCCACCGTGTTGCAGATGGAAGAAGTAATTTTGCACGTATAATGAAACACCTTTACGGGTGAAGAAAGGATAATTTGATTCTCTTGTGGGTCGGTAAAAGCGAATGTAATATTTTTCATGACATGGCCATTCTTCAACTCTCAACCGATTCTATCTGGCACGGAAAAAACCTAAATTTAAAAATAATTCATATATTCCAAACGGAAAACTTCACCTGGTCAGGGGCATAGTTTTGAAATTGGATAAAAAGGTTAGGAGTAGGCTTGATGTTTTTATTTTCATTCCGGCAATCGATTGAGACCCCGTCGAAACCGAAATCCGGACATGATCTAAATAAGAATCACCCTGATATACATACACACATACAAAATACACGTATACACACTTGAACATATATTATTACGTCATTGTTAGATATCATGCTAACATTACATATATTAAAAATAAATAAATAAAAATAACATTTAGAAAGCCCTGCAGGCTTTTGCAAAATCTTACCCCTCTAACGTCCTAAGAAGCGATTTTCCGCCTTTCCGAGATCTCGCTGAAATGGAAAGAGAATGACGCAAACGTGTAGGGCATCATCTTCCAAAGCGACGCGAGAAAACTCGTAATTTCGTCTGTGATATTGTCAAGAAAGGTGCACTGGTGAAGTCGAATAAACGTCGAGGATGGAACGAGCGTGCTATTAACATTAATAAGGTCCGTACGGGGAACGGAAATTCTCCGGGGTGTCGCGTTTCGCGAAACGTGACGTTTCGCCTCTCGACACCCTCCTGTCATGCTCCAGCAATCTCCCAACCTCGAATGACGCTGTGTCTCCGTGCAATTGCTTATGTTAACCCGTAGTAACCCCCCTCCAAAAACGACAAGAATAACAATGAAAAATGATTCTTCTCTTCCACTATTGCGGAAATATGCAGGGTTTTCTTTACTTTTTTCGTTGCGGGATTTTTGTACGTGAGCTGGAGAATTTGCAGACGTTGATGGGACGAAAAAATACTAGGCGCCTTAACCTGAACTGTGAATTGGATTATTTTTCATGCTCTGAAAGATACGGAATGCGACATGGCTTGGGTTGAATATTTTAGAACATCGCGAGCGCCATTCGTGGTTCAACTTTGACCAGAGTGATGAGAAGATCTTGCGAGCCATGTCGCAGACGAAGAAATATCGTTCACCGACGAGCAAATTCCGATCGATAATAATTTTATAAATTTTCTTCGACAGATTTCGTACGATTTGTTATTAATAGAGCCAAGACTAGTCCGGATTGACGTCGTCTTTTTGTCTGAGAATAAATTCTTACAGTCAATATTGTGCCACTGGACTTGTGGTCGATATTAATCATACCGACTTGAGTTGCACGAATAGAAAAGATGGATACCGCAAACTAGAAAATACAAGGACGGTGAGACGAGAGATTCTCGAGCGAACGATTTGAGTGACAAACGGAGGAAAACCGACGTTGAATATGCCATTATTATCTCGGAAACCGCTGCAGTAGTTTTAGCTCTCTTCGGAGCGATGGTTTCGCTTCGGGAAATCCAGAGATCCCAACTCACATGGCCTGTTTCGCTTGCGATAAACGTCGCATGAAATACCAACAATGCTGCAGAATTACGATAACAATGTGTAATGAATACAATTATCTATTTATTACCTCCAAATCGACGCGTTAATTGCCTTTGCAAAAATTATCAAACGTTGGCGTCGTAATTTCTGGTGTCACGAATGATAAACGACTCCTATAAATAAAATTGCACGCGTTAATCGTTATTAATTATTTTGCCATCGAAAATTACTTCGAAAATCAATAATTTACGACTATTTTGCTACAATGAAATGTGTTTCGATGTGTAAAATAGAACAAAACATTTGCAGCACAAACGTCGACAGTTGTTTGCAGTTATTGTTTGCACTCGGGTGACTCGGTGGAAAACTTGTTATCAAGCCTTCCTCTCGGCCTATATGCCGTCTCAACGGGTAATCCACAGATCCCAACCCACACGGTCTGTTTTGCTTCTGATAACGTCGGATGAAACCAAAATGATGTTGCAGAATTACAATAATAATGCATAATAAATATAATTATTAATTCTTCATTTTCAAATCGACGAGTCACTTGAATTCTCAAGAATTACCGAACGCTGTTGTAATTTTCAACGTCACAAATGATAAACTACTCTGATGAATAAAATTCCACGCGTCATTCATCGTTAGTTATTTCTCCATCGAAAATATTCTCGTATATTAATAATTCACGCCTATTTTGCCTCAAGGAAATGTGTTTCAACGTGTAAAATGGAACAAAACATTCGCAGCACAAACGTCGACAGTTGTATTGTTTGCTCGCGGGTGTCTCGGTGCGGAAAACTTGTTATCAAGTTTTCTCCTCGGCCTATATACCCTCGCGACGGGTGAGCCAGCGGCAAACATTAATAAGTCAAACGTCACGAGTAACATGAAATCCGGGAACTCGGTAGAATGAACAAGCGTGTCATTGTGAGAGACGGAAATTCCGTGCAGCGATCGTCGTGACGTTTCTCGCTCAAAACCGTCACCGCCCACACCCGAGTCTCCTCCGCGTTTTCGATAATGTACGTTAGGGACAGAATTAATTTCCTGGTTGCATGTGAAGCTCCCGCGTGAACGTGCTGGCGAACACGAGTCGCAGATTGAACGAAGCCGAGGAAGGATGAGCGAGTACGAGAACCCGGTCAAGATAACGCGCTCGAACGAATCTGTTTTGACCGACCGACCTAATACACCCACGGGCGGAACTTGTCGACTCCGTGTGTCACACGTGACACAATGATGCATCAAGAGCTTGGCGCTCTTGTTTCAGTCGCTCGGGTGTGGATCGAAGTTTCAAATGTTCAAAGTTCCAGATTCGAAATTACGACGCAATGTTCCGACCGAGCATGGTACCGATGGTCCATGACATCGACTCGGCAATGTTCCGAAACGGCATTACATCGACGAGGGATTGCTTCGGACGCCTATCCTTCGAACGACCAGTAAACGTATAGATAGGGATTAGGGTGACCGGCCAAACAAAAATATTCGCCGATTTTCGCGGCGCGTATCAGGCTCACAATATCTTGCATCCGTACAAGCAACTTTTACTTACTCTCACCGTTGGGTGGCTTGTACTATTCCAAGAGCTCGAGTGGTGCCTGTGAAAGTTTTGACACGCTTATGGTTCGGTTTTCCACATCAATTTTGGATCCGTCTAGACAAAATTTTCACCGACGCCAATAAGGCGAACATACGCACCCACGCAGTCGCTCAACCGAGAAAACTCAACACTTTGCCACGCATCGACCATGTTTCAGTCGGAGAAACGTGCTGGGCTTTGCCGTTCTTCGTCTTTGAGCTTGCGAAATACCATATTTCCGTATTCACGGAAATCGACGGAGAGCAAAGACACACTGACGATGTCGCGTGTGCGCCAGATTGCTTCTCATTCTCGCGGTGGAAACGCAGTTTCACCAAAGTGCCAATCCAATTCCCCGTTCGCGGGTGTGCAACGTATTATGTGAACAATTCTCCCTCGAGCCTTGACTCGTGCTTCTGTCGAATCGATTTTGCCCAACTTCGACGTTGTCAATTTGAAAATTTTCGACGCGTCACGACGACATATGCACGAACACAAAAGTTTTCTTTGCTTTCTTGACTCGTGACGAAAATTCGTATGAAACAGTAGTCCGCCGCGAAGAGGGCGGGCAAGGGGGCGGGGGATGGATATGGCGTCATAAATAATGCGAATATATCAACGCCTGAATAAAACCGATAAAAGTGCCGAAAAGTTTCGATTGTTTATGCAGAGGTGGCTATGGGGACTCGTACGAGTTTAACGATGGAGGATGCTCTTTCGAACATTCCGCTGGCCAATTTTTCACAAGCTCATAGCCTTGCCGGGCATATAAAGCGGATCGGGGGTTTTTGCTTTCTTTTTTTTTTCTTTTGAGCGTTTTCGAGCGAAGAATCTGACTCTCGAAGCGACGAGCCGGTTGCGAGCGGAAGAATTACGAGGAGATGCAGAGTAAAAATGGGAAAAAATTTTGCAGCAGGTGGTTGGACGAGCGTCGAAGAGGAATCGTCGAGAGGTTGGTAACCTCTAATCCGGATTATTCATCGGACTGCACAGGACGACGAAAGGCGAACAAAAGGATGTTCGAGGACGAAGGACGGCGCGAGGGGGTGGATATAGTCGCCCGAAGCCGATAACGCTATTCCGTTAGCGTTAGGTCTATCTTCACTTGTCTCCCTTCTTCGCCGTATTGGACTTTTCTATTCCGCTTTTCCGACACACAACGTCACGTTAACTTCCGGATTGCCGGTCGTTCCGCACAATCCATTCCGCTTATTTGTCCATTCTCTACTCGAAATCGACGAGGCGAATGGTTTTACGACTTCCGTACGAAATATCGGATCGAAATTTACGTCGCACGATTGTCCGCTGATTTACGCAGTAGCTATCGCAACATTTTATTAATTTTTTGGAACTGTTATGCAGTTTTCACTTTTTTTTCAGGTTAACCAAAATTTAGATTTTTATTGAGATATTTCGATTCTTTTAGTTAACGTTTTATTTTTAACGTTGTAAAGAATTTATACGCCAATTTTATAATTGGATTATTGATTTGGTATTTATAGCTGGCTTAAATTATTGGTGAAGAAAAATGCCAACGAAATTGACGAATTGTTAGAGCGAATACAATCGATCAATTGAAACTGCGATTTTTTTCTCTCTGCTTAAAACATTCGTTATAGGTAGGATAAAAATACATCCGTCAGTGGAACTTTTTATTAGACCCTACGTCAGCTAATAAGGATCAAAAAATCGGTTCACACATTTCAGCCTGCCATCTAGTGGCTCCAATGTTTTTCTCTTTGTCTCTATGAATTTTCGAACAGAGATCCATCTTCCAAGATGTCGTCTGATGTCATTTTCCCTTCAATATAGGTCCTGCATCCGTCATTCAGGAAGTTCTTGTCGTTCACCGTTGAATTTTTCGCGCATTCGATCATTTACACGTCCCAAACAGTTCGTGAAGAGAAAAAAACACGCACACAGTGGCTTCGAAAGCTGGAAAGTCGGTTCCGAAAGTATCAAAATTACCGTCGCTCAGTTTCCACTTCTCTCTTTTCCTTCTTGTCCATAAAACTTTCGAGTAATACAAAACAACCATCATCCATTATCACGCGTATGAACCTTCAAGCACAAACGCGTCGCTGAAGTGCCCTCCCGCCTTCCGCCACCACGCCCGATACCCCAACGTCAGACACGTAAAACCGGAAATGTTGGCTCGCAGACCGGAAAGACAGTCCGGACATTTTGAGAACGACGATCGGAAGAACGAAGGACCTCGACGTTCGGCAAATGTGAGAAAAAACGAGAAAATCCAAACGATCGCGAACATTCGGGTTGTACCACGCGCATAGCCGAGAAGATCGAGTGTATACAGCGATGGAGCGAAGCGAAGCGAAAAGAACGGATGGCAATAGTTTCGTGGGATCTGTGTGTTGCCCACATGCCGGACCTCCGAAGCGGGCGCGCGTTATTGGATTCGCAATGTGTACCGCTCTACTCCCCTCCTTCCTATCCGAGTCCGTTCCATGACCGGTATCACAATTCTCCGCTCAGCTGGGAAAATAGATTCCATTCCTGCAGTTGCGGAACAACCGAGCGAGGCATAAGTGACGGGTAGTTCTGTGTGTGATGCCTCGCGCGCGAGTCTTTGTCAGCAGACAAGTCTGATAAAGGTGGCTCGTTTATCAGTGCAACCCCTCGGCGTTACTCTCCGACAATGCCGATCTAGGCCGGCTGCAAATCCCGTGTCCCCTGCGGCGAATGGACGAGCACGCAATATCTACGACCAGCTACTACACTCGTATTGCTTTTTTGCGCGCCCCTGCGATTTGTGGATGAAAGAAAATCTCATATAGGAACCATGTGAAGAGATCAGGCGACATTATAGACCGATGTAAAATGTCGATGGGTTTACGATGGTATGAGCATAATGTTTTGAACAGTTTCGACTACAGGTAACACATTATCGCATTGATTCGTCCATCCGGTTGTCGCTGAAAATAAATTTTATTAAAAATTTATGATAAATTATAATTAATGCCTGAAAATTGTGTTATTATTGGTTGTAGGGAATTCTGTTTTATTCATGACATCGTTCGCAATAGGGTGGTTCTTATTTGTGATATTTTCGAATTTTTATAGCGCCGGAGTCTCAATCGATCCCGAAAAAAAAATAACGAAAATGTTGAGCCTAATTTGACCTTTCAAGTCCATAAGAACCACGCTAGTACGTGTATATTTCGCTGATAACAGAAGCCATAACCACTCAATAAGTTCGACGTTCTTCGTAGCTGACGAATAAGTAACGTAGTGCCGTATGTGTGTAAGGTTTACGAGCGTATGAATTATCACGTGACATCGGCCTTGGGGCTTGTCAGCGGCGCACCTCTCGTCCAACTCGACCAGCAAAATTCACGCATTGGTAGGCCTCTCCTTATCCGAACACCGGACCATACAATGCCCCGCCTGTTAATTTCCGTCGATACGTACGCTTAATTACTGTTGAAAATAACGATACGGGCTCGGTAGCCGAACGCTCCTCGGGATAGGTGCTCAGCAGTCTACAATATATTTTTTCACCGATGCCGATGCTGACTCTTCTCGGATTACGACTAGCTTTTCCAACTACAATGTGAACGGAAGCATTATCATCTCTGCACGATACTTCCATTTCTCTCGCGATATCGACTGGCCCTGCGGTTCTCCAATATTTCCATCTAAAATCAATGAAATAACGGTTTTCCATCGGCTCAACGGTTTCGTTAATCCAAACCTTAGGTTCAACTTCAACATATCATGTATCGAATTTTAATTTAATTCTATTAACATTTATCGATTTATTTATACAGCAATGTCGAAAAATCAATCTCGCGACCTCGAAGAACGTTTGATGGAAAAAAAGAAAGGATTCAGAAAAATCACGAGTAATGATGAGAGTATTTTTTTCTTGGTTCCAAAGGCTTTTGTAGTAGTTTATGGGAAGGCGCCTCCATGAGTTAATTACGAAAGGATATATGTGTACCTCCACGTCGTCTTCGAAATTCTTTCTCGCGTGTAATTATGTTCCGCACGGTGATTCTCTTCCCTTGAGTTCGACCGGACTGCGATTTCGAAGTCATGTGAAAAGAGAGAGAAAAAATATACGGAATGTTTTTTTTCCCTTTCGTGCTGACGAGGTGCGTGTGGCCAGCCTCACCGTCGCGAATCACGCACTACCACTTGTGCAGTGTATATACATGATGAAGGATTCCACGGTATCTCAGTCACGTTCGACCAGTTGGGTCGGAAATTATGCCCCATAATTTTTTACATCAATGTGTGTCGAAAACAAAAAGACACGTATTTGGGTGTTTTCAACTATTGACTTATTTGGTCATTCACATCGATACATCTCAGCAAAGGTTGATGATGAAATGAAAAATCCAGGGTTTTTTCGTGAGGTTTTTCATTTTATCACTAACCGTTGCTGAGACATATCGATTTTAACGAGCAACTACGGCAGTACGGGCAGTAGTTAAAAAACTCCATTTAAATGTATCTGAATAGTGGACCCGCAAAATGGAAAACGCCCAAATACGTGTCGCTTGATTTTCTACATATATTGATACAAAAAATTTCGAGGCAAAAATTCTGACCCAACTGGTCGAAAGTGACGGAAATCCCGTGGAATCCCTCATATCCATCTCACTACAAGTCCATTTCAGCCTCGACTGGAAATTCTTCGGCACTTTGCCACACGCATCGTCCAATTCTGATGAAGGATAATTAGAATATAAATCGTCATTCATTACACGAGTTTACTGAAAACCACTGGCGAACCGAACCGGAGCTTCCGGTCGACCGGACAAACCGTGAAGTCAATTTATCACCGCAAACACCATTTCGCTCGTATTCCGTACGTGCGCCCTTCGCTCACTTCTGCAGATACGATGCTAGTATTTAAGGGGTGCGGTTCTTCCACACGTGCAAACGAATACAGAGTGATTCAGAATTAAGGTGTGTCATAACATGATTTCCGATTTTCTTCAGAAGTAATTAGTTGTTCCGCCAATTTAATTAACAAAAAATAAAAGAATTGCATGTTTTCTAAACGCAAAACTTTACCTCGAATCAGCGTGAAGAAAGAATTGGACTAGAAAGGTCAAGTCAGGCTTATTACATTTTTTTCTTTTGTGATTGAAACCTGGCCGCAATCGAAATTCGGCTCATGTAAGTGAGCCAAATTAAGGACCACCCTAGTGTGTGTATATACGTACATTAACGCAGCCTAAGCGAAGCTCGGTTTTTATTATGGTCACGCAATGACTACAGCGCGGAGGTTGAATTTTGGATCTCCCTGTATGCGGCATCGCAGTCGCACTCCCATAGAAGCTGGCGAAATTACATTTTAAGGGGGCAGCGAAACCCCCGGATACCCTGTTTCCTTCATCCCATCCCTCTTCTCCGAGTTTGATGGATTGCTCAACTTTCTCTTTTAGCCTACAACATAAGCCAACGTGTGAAAACATATATGTCTCAATCTTCGCTAATTATTTCCCACCTCAGGATTTTTCTCTTTATTACTGTATATGCGGTGATGACGCGTAGTCGATGAGCGAACGTTCCCAAAAAATTAAAACTCGTGCGATTTCATCAGAGAATGGCATCGGTACGACTTTTAAAACTAACACTTTATTGCAAGCACCGGAAGTCGCCCAATGGATAATTAATTATGGAATTTGACCCACATTTCGAGAAGATGATTTTTAAAATAGCAATGCTTCCTTGCAGATAGAATGGAAACCACAAAAACGCGAGTCATAGAATCAGGTTTTTTTTTGTGCTAATTTCCATGAAATCGTTTCGTCATCGGTCCCATACTCTAGCCTACATCATCCTCGTGTGCTGCAATGCGTATTCGTACAAGCTGTAGGGGAATGCACAATTTTCGTACGCTAAACCATGCGGTGCGACAATTTGTATTCCGAGTAATGGAGAGTTAATCAAAATTTGAATAGTTCATTCCGACTCGGAAGCAGAAGTTTGAACGACGTGCACACAGAACCGCAACGAGAGAGGGCGCCAGCGGGCTCAAAATAGACCGCAGGGGGGAGGGTGATATATCTATACACACATATATGCATCTATATATAAATACAAGGGAATGTCGTTAACACTGCGTTCAATTTTTATACATATACATATATATCGAAAAGTTATTCGCGAAAGAAAGTTGATTTATTCGCAGACCACGTTACAATCTTTCCGCGTGTTCTCACGCTTTCGACTCGACTGACGCGAATCGTAAACCGATAATACGTCGGTCGCCGGACGGTGAGAATACGACGAACGAAGATACATACATACATACATACATATATACATTATTACGGAATCCCGTAGTATTTTACCTTTTCAACGAGGTGCTAGGATATCCGAGCAGAAATTATTATCTCGAGTTGGACAGCCTCGTCGAGGATAAAGAAAAAACGGTGATGCTGTAAAAACAGAGCTTTTGGGGCAGAGCCAAATTTTTCACGGTGAGATAACCGCGGCTCAAGCTCGTTTTTTTCTCTTTCAAAGCTCCGGACATTTCTTCGTCACATTACCCGGTCACGGGTGCGCTTTTATATCTCCCTCTCGTTGCTTTTGTGTTGCGATGGCTTTTGAAAAGTTGATACCATTCACACGACTTTGTGTGTTACGCTACGTACCCACATATCTAGATTCTGAATGCCGAGAACGACAAAAAAAAATTTATCATCAGCAGCCAACCGAAAAAAGAGATAAAAACGTTGTGCCTTGAATGGAATTCCGATTATTCCGTTCATTCTCTGAAACCTCGGCTCGAATATTCACGTTTTTCGCAAATTCCGTATGAGTCCCTTAAAGCCCATGGGCTTTTTCTGTGAATCGTGGCGGATATACGATACCGAAAATTGGCACAGCCATTCGGCGACGTAAGCCACAAGAATTCCGAGGATTTATTGCGGCTTCACCGTGCTACGGAAATTTCTTATAGCATTTTCATGGGGCATGGTATCGATATACGAATCATTTGAATACTCTTGCAAGTCACGAGATCAACGGTTTTCATCCGATCGAACGAGTCTTATCTTTGCCTCCAATTCGATTCAAGATCAGTTTCATTAACTGACATGTCAAATACTGCAGGAAAAAGTTGTTTCATGGTTTCAACCAAATAAACCATGAAATTATTGATTTGATATGACTGCAATGAATTGTGAAAATTTAGGATTCTGTGTATTAGTATTACACCAAATGCATTATTTTCATTTACACGTATATGTTTTTGAATATAATGCAAACGAAATATGTTTCGTGCTCTAACTAAATAAATAATTTTTTCAAAATATATATTCTTAACATTAAAATAAACTGCAAAAAACAGCGTTGTTTCACGTTGAAACGGATTGGCAAAATCAATTGTTTATATTGACGAAATTATATCAATTAGTTACCGGAAGATTAAAAATCTCAGTTTCTCTTGAATGTTAGTAGAAGTACTAGAAAGATGTATTTAAATAAATTTTTTTTCTATTGTTACAGTTACCGGTCGGCGGGGGTGGGGCCGTGCTGGTGCTCAGCGAGCTGGAGAGCATGGCAGCGCGGCAACAGCGGGAAATAGCCCAGCAAAGACGTCTCCTGGAGCAGCGGGAAGCCCGCCTCGCCGTGCTTAGAGGCACCCAGGTGAGTCTTCGCTGTTATACAAACCGCATTAGAACTTTAATTCTTCGAATTACCATAAAACGAGACGAAAAATATCATCCTACTTAGACGTTACAACCGTGCAATTAGCGAGACGACACGGAAAGTTTTCTCGCCAAGGTATCACCGACCGAAATCAAACTTTGTTTCTTTCAATTTAAAAGCAAATTGTCTCGTTACTGCTGCAAGCTACTCGAAACTCCAAGTTTCGTGGCGGTGATATTTTCAAATGCTTTGAAATGTCACGCCGGAAGTGATATAACGGATTTTCAAACTTATATTACTATCCTCGAGACATCAGAAGCCTTTTTATTCAATCGAAATATAATCGTCCATTATTCGTACCGTGAAAACCGCAGCTCGTTGCACATCGCTTACAAATTATTATGGAAATTTTCACAATTTCGGATTTCTCGGCACGAAGAAGGCTTCGTGCGATAACACAACAAGGAGAGAAAAATAGTTAAGATTTCCTTTTTATATTATTGATTATCACGTCTACTAAATTAACCCTCACCATTCTGATAATTAATTGTCATAAAAAATTAATCTTCATTGTATAATCAAATTTTTCACCACAAAAAAATCATTAATTAATTAACTTCGAAGCTCCACGAGTTGACAATTACAGCTGCAGAGTTAATTTTACACCAAACCTTATTCACACGCATTACCCTAATTGCGTTTATCCTGTGGTATTTTTTGCTCATTACATAAAGCGTTCTCACTTTAGTCCAAATAAAGATTTCTCACGAGCGAAAGTATCTCAGAGCTCCGGCTGATCGATCGCGGGTGCAAAAACATTGGAAGCGGAAATTGTGTTCCCGCGGCAGTGGAAATTGCTCTCAGCCGAGGCTTCGGTTTCTCCGTACCCTCGTCAACCGATTCCTCTCTTTGCCAAACTCCATCGTACCCAGTTCCGCCCGAGTCCTTTGCACCCAACGGTGCGACGGATCCCCGCATCGACTCTACTTCCGGTCGACGACACTGCGAGACTCCGGTAGGACATAGGGTATCTCGGACTGCTCTGTGCGCTTGCTCGCGTAAAAAGACCGCGAGAACGATAGAGAAACGAGGAGTTGCTGCAACACGGATACACGTCCGGCAAACCGGACACGCCGCGAGTCGAAAAAAACGACGATACAAATCCTGTCCGTTCTCGCGAGATACAAATCTTCTTTCCGCGCCACTCAAATCGAGCCGGAATACACCGATAGCGCCTCCCTTAATCACACGCACGCGCAAACGATTAGGATCGGGTTGGGATCGACGTTTCGTATGTTCAAAGTTTCGACGGGGTGAATTTCCGATAATGCGATGTTCCGACCGCCAATGTTTTGGCCGAGCCCGGGAACGGCGGTCCATGACAGTGATTCGGCGATGTTCCGAAAGGGCCTTACAACGACGGGGAGAGGCTGCGGGCGCCAATGTTGCAAACGAGAAAATTTCCATCGCATAGAGACACCCCTTAAAGGTATCGTACGAGTCTCCAAGTTTATCCAGAGTTTTTTCACCCACCTTAAATCGTATTAGAAAGTAGCATCTACAAAATTTCAACATGACTTTATTAAGGAACACCCTATATATATGTTGTTTAAATTTTGCTCGGAACATTGGCAGCCGCAACCTTACCCCGTCTGAGAGCAAGACGTTGCGCCGCGGCCCTCTCCGCGCGAGTTGCTCCGACGCGAGGATGTTTGGTTATGACGTTATTTAGGTTATTAGAGGTCCTAGATTATTTTCGGTTATTTAGGGTTCTTTTTTTACGTTTACTTCTCGTTATTTACGTTATTTTCCACGTGCGGTCGGGAAATTTTCGACAACCGTTTCAAATAAGCCAAATCTAAATCATCATCGCGCCGAAACGATCTCGAGCCGGGATATTCTCCCTCCGAAACAGTCGCGCCGAAACGGGGTTTAACCGCCCCGTCGATGTAATGCCGTTGCGAAACATTGCCGAGTCGGTATCATGGCCTGTCGTTACCGTGCTCGCAGTATCGCATTTTGGAAATTTTCTACCGTCGGAGCTTCGAACATTGGGAACTTCGATCCGCATCCAAATCGAGCCGGAGAACATCATCGGACCTTCCCACGACCACACGCACGCGCGAACGAAGGGGTTGATGATAATGCAATACGGTAACACGCGCTAGCGCCAACTATCTTTATAGTCGTCTGTACGACGTGATTGTTCACTTGCGGGTCTTTATTTTATTTTTCTCCGTCGCTCTTCAACCTCTCCACGTTTCCCGCAACCCGCACTTTGTTGCGGGTTATTGTACGCCGCAAGCACCTCGTCCGCACACATTGACGAGAAAGAAACGAGAAATGTTGCGGCCGGAGAGAGACGAGAGAAGAAAAATAAAATAAGAGTGAAGGAACTCGACCTAGTTTGCAGTTTCTATTACGACAATGGGTCATTAGTCGAGTGGGCGATTATCATGTCTCGTTACTTGTACACCGTATAAATATAATACATACATCTGCGTGAATGTATGCACATTTATTTGCAACTTTTGAAAAAATTAACGAAAGTAAATACATACCTCAAGTATTAGAACTGTTATTTTATCAGAGAAATAAATAAATAAATAATAATAATAATAATAATAATAATAATAATAATAATAATAATAATAATAATAATAATAATAATAATAATAATAATAATAATAATAATAATAATAATAATAATAATAATAATAATAATAATAATAATAATAATAATAATAATAATAATTTTCTGATATCATAATTATTATGCACTGTAACATATACAACTATCCGGATAATAATAAGAATAATGCGATAATAATCACAATTATTAGTATATCATTATACATGATGTTATATGTATGTATAATACGTATCTATTATGCCTATGCTACGAAAAGAAAGTTATTATATATTAGTTAATGATAACCCTTCCGGTTATATTCCAGAAAACTATAAAATTGCGCGATTGTCGAAAATCAAAATTCTTGTGATTTGAACTTGATTTGCATACGCAGATGTGCTTCCGTTGGACCGGCATTGCTGTCTACATTTCTCCGACGAGTGTATTTCACGTATTTCAGTCGGCCATGCTGTTAGTCCGCAAAATTGCAACGGCGAAACAACGTCGGGAATTCTTGAGTTCTCGACCGCGTCAGAAGCTCTAATACGTTGCGTATGAGCCGAAGAGAGCCTTGTATAGTTCCACAATACAGCCACATCGTGGTCTCTGGTCGCCGCCCCACGTCCCGGTTACGGCTCGTGTAGTAATTTCAAATGACTCCGTGGTTTCGTAATACACGCAACCACACTTTTACCCCGTATCTCTATCACCTCGACTCGCGAGCAAACAATACGATAACTCTTTGATTCTTTGGGCAACCTTGATGCAACGAGTAGCTCGTTCAGCGTAGCATTTCTATTTAGAAAAAATTACAATTCAACGGATAAATCAAGCTAGAATGCATTAAATCGAAATATAATGAAAGAAATAAAATAAATAAATAAAAAATGACGAAAATAAATAAAATAAATAAAATTAATATTTATTAATTAAAAACAAAAATATGTCCGCACTTGGCCTGGACGAGCGTGCACCGACGTCAACTTTACTGTGGTAGAGCGTAACTTGGACGATTATTATCATTGAAGTGTCCGCGAGTTTTGATCGTGTACATGGATAAATAAGGGAAGAATAATGCTGGCCAATCGCGGAGACGTGAGTACCAGCGAGAGACCTTATCTGAGCTACTTAAACCTTGATAAGTACATCGTGCTCCTTCGCTCTTGTGCTGGAGCGCGAGAGAGAGATTGGAACAGAGAGAGAGGCAAGGGACAGGATGATGGAATAGAGTCTCTGGCTTGGAGTGTTCTGTCGCAGCTATACTCTGTGTCCCGCAGCGAGTCACGGAGCAACTCGTGGCAGGGTCGAACCAAGTCGTCCGAGTATGTCACGCGCTGGGATAATTTTCCCTTTCCCAATTATCCTTCAATTATTTTTCATCACTCGTTTCATCTACGAATATAATAATAATGATAACAATAATAATAAAAACAAAAAAAATAAAAAAATAATAATAATAATTATAAATATATCATTAATATTATTATAATTATAATTATAATTATAATTATAATTATAATTATAATTATAATTATATCATTAATATTATTATTATTATAATTATAATTATATTAATTATAATAATAATAATAATAATGTTGACAAGCGAAAGAGGTCACTGTATTCTTGTATAGCCTCAATAATAATTCATTTAAATGCTCAACCCGTAACCATCCCTGCTTTGGAGAAATGATTAAGGGTAATTCGTGCTCCGTTCCAACCGCGATATAACAACAATGAATTGTGAGCAGCAACGAGGGTTTCCAGTTTCTACAGGTTTCTTCGGTAATATCGTTATCCCACTAGCTACCATGCCTGCGAAGAGGCTCAACTCTATCCCCAACGGATGTTATACGTTTCGAGTTCCAAGGGTGTTATCATCAGACGAGGGAGCTTCGTTGAAATTTACAGAAGCGTCTCTCGTATGAGATTTTGCGAATTATGGTTTATTTCTTGTAAAATCTGCATAGCAGAGAGCACTAAAAGCTTCGTAAATGTTGATGAGAGTGAATTTTCCTTTCCGAACGATAATCCCGTATAAAGTTACACGTCCACGTATTTCAAAACCAGGAATCCGTAATTGTATTATAGTAATTTTTTTCTTTTCGTGCCGTGTGAGCTTTGATTTCATGCCAAGAAAGACCATACAACAATGCACCGTGCTCAGAATAGTTCGCAACGCAGTGATGTCACGTCTAAACAATATATATTGCGACAACAAAAATTCTCGTAAATAAAGCACGTAATTCTTTCGATAATTCTCACTAATGTATGATTCACACATACTTCAACGCGAAATATCAATGTTCCATATAATTATTTCTATATTATATGAGCTATAAATATTAGCGATGAAGTAACGAATGCCAGCAGAAGACTGAAAACTTAAGACGTTCCCGGCCCGATAAAATGACGATTCGTTCCCAAGATTCCGATATTTCTCACAAAGATCCAATATCCTTCCGTCGCACATAACGATCGCAGTGCAACCGATGAATATCGATTCACAACGACGATACGCGAGAGCACGTAGTTATACGTCTGCTTTCTAGTTTCATCCACTTCAGCGTTCCTCCACGACTCGTCCCACCAAATATAGAGCTTCTCCGGTTCGTCTATACTCACCGGCTCGAGCATCGACAGCGTGACGAGCTCGCTGAAGAAATCCTCCTCGGTCTGAATAGGCCGGATCGGAATATACCACGGTAATAGGTACGTTGTCCCGGTGTGCGACGAGAGAACGCACGAGTGGGTCTTCGTAATCCTCCGGACTTGCCGAGGCAGACGTCGACGTCGTCGTCTACCATAGACCCGGTTGCTCTCAGGTCGATACACCCCCGGGGGAATATCCGCGGGCGCATGGAACGCGTTATTTCCGTGTACGCTATACCCTCCCAATTCGAATATACAAGCGTGACTGATGAAGTGACGTGTATCTTCCCTCATGTCACTTCTCATCGTTCAGTCGATACACAATTTTACGAATAAAGTTTTTCCCCAATCTTTCAAATCTACCGATAATCAATTATTGTGTGTGTTTTTTTTTTTTTCATATTTTCTCAATCAATATCAATTTTCAATTGTTTGATTAATTTTCTTCCTTCTGAATCCAATGATTCGGTTTGTTTTTAATTTTCATTTCTTTTCAGGAACCCGCCCAGCAGGACAGGCTCGCCAGGCTGAGGCACCGACTTGATCAGCAACAGAGCAAGCTCAACCGGTTGCGTCTGCTCAGGTCGCAGACCGATCAGTCGAGAACCAACAATGCCACGCTGAGTGAGTATATTTGATTCGATGCGCGCCGGTGATATTTTGCCTGATTGAATTGATACACAATATTATCATGTGCGGTACGAACGTTGCCTCGAGATATCGCCGTAGTCAATACTCCCTTTGACACTGCGGAAATTCAATATCCTGCGGTAGCGTAACCAGCGGCATATTGGGGTGAGGAGTTATCGATAGCGGCACTGTGATCTATGCTAATACGGGTGGCTTAAGGGTTCAATTAGACTGCGATGCACTTCGAGAACCTCTTGCATATTCAGAGCTCACATATATGTATGATCTCGTGCATACTCTTCATCAAAGGATTTATACGCAGATCGATAGAGGGCACGAGTGCGTCATCGCTATAAGGCAAAACAAAAAAAAAAAATCTTCGATGCAATTATACCATTTTTGAATTCTGTTTCGCATAATTAATGCAACTTTCGGCTTAAGGAAAAATTGAATTGTTCGGACATCGACTTTTCACTTGAACATTAAAAAAAATGTATTTAACATTTGTTTTTGAAGAAATTACGTGCACCCAATACGATTTCTAACCAGTTGCACGTTAACTAATCGAATCAATTTGAAGTTCACCTGCGTCGAGTACTTAAATTGTAGATCGAAATTCCGATTGAGTCGATGTTATACCCCATAAACTCTGTAAAACCCTGAAATCACCAATTTGAAACGGTTACGAGGTAAGAAAAGCTGGAATAATTACACACTATTTACATTGCATCCAATGGACGTAATTGCTTGGTGCGCGCACGATCGCTTCGAGATGTTGCCGGAGTGACTGCTCCCTTTGACACTCCGGAAACTCAATGTCCTGCGGTAGTTCGATCGCGAGAGCGCGCCCGTATACAGATATACCTGTATACATAATTATACATAAAGATGGTTCTTATTTAGGTCTTTTTCGAATTTTGGTCGCCGCTAGGTCTCGATTCATGCCAAAAAAAACGAAAATGTTAAATGTTGGCCTTCCTAATCGACTTCTCACTACCCGCTGATTCGAAGTGAAGTTTCCCAACTAAAATACAGGAACGGGAGATCAATCTTGTCCATATCTGGCCTGGATAATACCAGAACGAAATCCATTGAGTACCTTAGTTAAAAAGCCGCCGATACGAGCGCTCGAACTTATGAGAAGACGTCCTGATATGAATGTCGTACGTATATTTTGGTACATCTGGTACGCCAAACGTTTTCAGGAATTGAACCGTCGGGACATAGTCCCCAACCCAGCACGACCCCTTTTTTACTGAGTTCAGGACTTGTATCAGTGACTCTCGAACAAACCCTCTCGACGGATTTTTCCACCACATTCCGGACCAATCGTTCGGTCTCCTGTTATCTAACCTTCCCTGTTGTGCCATTGTCAAATCCCGAATGCATAGTCCTTTCACTGAGATCCCCCCCCCCCCCACTCCCCTCCCCCTCCCCCCACACCCTGGCGCCAGTACTCTCCTTGCAACTTTGACTAAATATTCTTAAGCTCGTTCCATTTACGTTGGCCCAGAACCCCTCGTCCTCCTCAACTAGCGGAAAACGCTCCCAGACGTTTTCCTCGCTGTAGTCCGAGCTGCATGAAATCGATAGCTGCTGGAACCGTGGGCTGCGAGGTTCTGATACCGATTGAATCTACCGGAAAATGTTTTCGCTCCAAAGTGCCGAGGGACGGGCCATTGCCGAACGAAGAGCACGGAAGCCGAAGAAGCCAGTCGAAGCCGAAGATATCAAGCTCTGCCTCTGCCGGGTCAAAGTCGAATCCATGAAAACGAAGATCAGAGTGGATTGGAGAGTTGCGGAGGATTCGGGACGGCCAGAATGGTTAGGAACAAAGGTCGGGACGGGATATGGGAGGCAGAGAGATATGATAACGAGATAGGGAGTTTCACATCGTGTAGTCTGAGAAGGCGGAGAGTGGTACAGGAGGAAATCTGTATCATTGAGATTCAGCGTGAGCCATGTATACATGGCTTCGCGTTGTGTACCACCGATATCCCGTGTCTATGGATTCGCGAGAACCACGAAGATATTGGTGGAAAATGGGCACATGGAGCGGTGGGGGAGGAATAAGGGAATCTGAATGTTTGGTGTCTTATGCAAATCGTCATCAACGTCCCAGATGTTCAGGCGAGCGTACCATTCGTGTATGCAGCGACAGAGTTCGTGGGTTTGTACCAGATAGAGGGATACGTATACGAGGCAATGAGTCCTCTCGTCACCGTCCGGGTCGTCTTGTTGGCTGGCGATGCAACGTGAGATATATATGCGAGTGACGAGAAGCGCGCCAAGTGTCTTCGGTCCCGTTCAGCGATAGGGTATACATAAGTACAATCGCAGCGTACACGAGCTGTTATGATTTAGGGTAACCCTGCTGATTGAATAATTCGAATGTCGTATGTTGGAGTTGATATTAATTTACAATGGCCCATTTTATTAGGGTTTCATGAGACGACAACTTAGTTAGAAAAATCGTTTGATTTAATTTATTGCGTTTTCTGAGCTGATGATTTTTTTCGTTGAAATATGATGTGTGTATGATAATGTAGACGACGAGAAACCCCTCAAGAGGTCCTTTTACCCTGTTCAATATTTCAACATTATTAACCCCGGTAAAGAATGTTAGCAAAAATTGTAGTATAGAAACGTTGGTCGATCTGTCACTTTTTCATTGGAACATTTTAGTTGCGATTTGAAAGACCTTCGCGGACCTTCGAGACCTTCGCTCGTACACCGAATTGCATTTTCTGAGTATAGTTTTCACCCTTCGCTCCTGTGTCCAAGGTCGGTGTACTGCGCAAGATACTCAGTGTGTGCTCAGCATTTTGGTCGAACCGGACGTGAACAGTATGTTTGACGTTAGGTTTCGCGAAGCAGAACAGAGAAATAAACTGCAGCTCGAGAAGTCGAAAAAAATCAAATACACGGAAAAAGAGGGAGAAGCGAATATTCACTACAATTTAGAAGCATTCGTGGAAATCCGTGCGTACTCAACGGCGGGGAAGGGTGAAGGTGGAAAGGATGAATAAGCGGCACGGAAGGATATCCCGGGAAGGAATTAAAGGTGCGGGGGATGAGTAAGTGAGGAAAATTATCCGGGAAGTGGGCATTCGTGAGATTGAAGCTTGTTATTCCCCCCTCCCCTCATCCCCCTCTTTCTCCGCCTTCTCTACCGAACTTCCTCTCGTTCACTTCCCATCTCGAATTTGCTCACTGCTGCCAATACCGTAGCTGTGCATCCATCTACCACAAGTAACCACGATGTGTGTGAAGTTCATAGTAACTGGCTCCCGTTCGAAACTCCCATTACCAACTTCTCCTCCCGTTTTTTCGCTCTTCCACAGCTTATGTTCCTCTCCCCCTTCGCGGTCAACTTTTCATCATTGCTCCCAGATCTTTCCTGAAATCCGTGAACGTCTGGCACCGTTAATGCACGGCCCTCGCGGCCATTGAGGCTCCCCAATTAGGTGACGCGAGGGTGCGGTAACGTAACGAGTTTTCCGGTCTGTCGTGTCGGTCCGCGCCTTCCCGGCACGCGTTCAATTATCGTCCAAATCCACTCGGTTAATGAAGAAAAATGTGTCTATCTTTCTACCCTCTTCTGGCGGGTTCTCGAGAGAATTTTCTTCTCTCGAAAATCCCGATCGTGCGCACGTATAAGAGATGCCCCGGCTAATGAAGACTCTTCCTGGGCTCAATGAAAAATTTCCCTCACAACGAAATGTGTGACTGATGTTCAAATACTTAATAGATGTTAACAATAATGGGACAAGATTATTTGATTCCATGAATGGGCTGCAGAAAAATCTCGGTGCGCGCCTTCAATCTTAATTTTAAAAAAAAAAACATTTTATCGGTCTATCGTACTTTCGTACGAAACTCTTTTGCTGGGGTTGCTCGTTTCATCGAAAGTTGATCGAGGTTTTTCAAACTACGAGCTAGTCAATAATCGAGTTCATGTTTTCACTCTTAAAATTTGCTGGTCTTGTAAAAAACGATGGAGAGTGGAACATTTTTTTTATTAGTTTGTTCAACGTTCGTACGCTTTTTCATGCGACCGTGCGCCCATTGCAGAGGGGTCGTATCTGGTTCGCTGACTAGATCGGACAATCTATTTAAAAATGCAGCCTCGCGAAAAACAGGCAACCTGGTTTGATTTCCAATCGGCCGATAATTGAAAAAAAAATAGAGAAAAACGGATCCAAAAAGCGAGAGATAGTCCTTCGGCCACAGTCGATGAATAAAATTTGCTGTGATAATTGGCAGCTCGACCGTTGGGGGCGTCGAATAAAACCGTCAGTCAATATTCGAGTCCCTCTCGATACAGGAGGATCAAAGTATATCCAATTATTTTGTCGGAGGTAGAGTGAAAACCTACCCCTCGGGAGAGGGGGCGAGTCGGAGGGGGTTTGGTTAAATAACCAAATGCGTTCCGATTTTATTAGCTTTGACTGCAGCAGGCGGGGCGAGAGGGGAGGGAGGTAGATTTTCGTATTTATCTGCGATAATGTTAGTGCGAAAAAAAACCGTCGATGATAAAAGCCAATCGCGTGACAAACACGTTCACTTTGGTGCGTACATTGCAAATGACACACATATATACATATTGGTATATACGTGAATTAGGGTGGTTGTTATTCGAGTCATGTTCGAATTTTTATTTGAACGGGTTACCTTTCGGGTCCGAAAAATATAAAAATGTTAATCCTCCTTTGCACCTTTTAATCGAATTCTTATTATTTCCCGTAACCAATTAAAGTTTCACATTTATAAATACATACAATTTTTCTACATTTCCGTAACTATATTGACGGGGAGTCTCATTATTCCTGGAAAAATCCAATAGCATATGAAATTGATGGGTATGAACCATACTTTCATAAAAAAATAGCCATATGGGGTTCATTCCATGCCACATTTACACTTCTGACGATAATCGGGCAGTTCATGGACAGTGTGAACCGGGCATGAGATGACCCATGGATGTATATTTTTTCGTCGAAGTAGGGTTTATACGCGTTAATCCCACATACCCCTGGATATGTCCAGAAGTAGGTAATGAGTCTCCCCACCAATGAAAATACCGGAGAGTAGAAAAATTATATGTATTTTGAATGGGAAAGTTCACCTCGAATCGGCACGTAGGAACAGTTGGAGTAGTCACGTCAAATTAAGCTTAACATTTTTATTTATAATTTTTTGATCGATTCCGATCCCGGCGCAATCAAAATTCAAACATAACCTACATTAAAACCAACCCGATATATACATTTCGGCTCGCAGAACTACATATTTTACTTTCGTACATTTATCGTGCGACATGTTTATACAACTTACAGCGAGCGCCTGCTCTGTGGCGTATATGCAAAACGCGAAAACGACGCTGTCACGTGAATTTATATTTCTCGCGAGTTAATAGAACGTTACAGCGCGTGACTGGCTTAAAATGATTTGCTGTCCGGTGGCTCGGTAATAACGATGTGCGTTACCTAGTGCGAACTCAATTTTCATACGACGGTCGTTATCGTCCCACGGCAAATATTTCAAATAACCGCGGTCACATCCTGATTTCAAAATTTGAATTATATCTTCACGGCTGTCGATATTATCCCGTCACTAATCCGTACTGCAATATCCCCGAAAATATCTCCATTATCCAACACATTCTGCGGATCAATCGAGAGTAGGATCAAAGCGAAATGCAGCCGGAGCGGATCGGCGGAGACGCGACGGAGATCCCGGCAACGTGAGAGACAGCAACAAAATGCGCGACGGAAATTTGTTTTCACCGCCCTTCGCTTTCTCGAGTCTGACAATCAACGGGCTTCCGCAAATGGCCTCGTAATTACGTGCCAAAAACACGATGTAATATCCCAAAGGACAGCTTGCTACGGCAAGACCAGTACCGCTCGATGATAAAGCTTTACAATTACGTATACGACGTATTCGATCTGGAGAAACAGGGAGCATGAAAAAATAATTGTACCATGTACTAATCGATCGTAATAAATTATGGACTTTTTGTCATTTTTTCCTAGTGCTGTTTATTATTATTATCATTATTATTATTATTATTATTATTATTATTATTATTATTATTATTATTATTATTATTATTATTATTATTATTATTATTATTATTATTATTATTATTATTATTATTATTATTATTATTATTATTATTATTATTATTATTATTATTATTATTATTATTATTATTATTATTATTATTATTATTATTATTATTATTATTATTATTATTATTATTATTATTATTATTATTATTATTATTATTATTATTATTATTATTATTATTATTATTATTATTATTATTATTATTATTATTATTATTATTATTATTATTATTATTATTATTATTATTATTATTATTATTATTATTATTATTATTATTATTATTATTATTATTATTATTATTATTATTATTATTATTATTATTATTATTATTATTATTATTATTATTATTATTATTATTATTATTATTATTATTATTATTATTATTATTATTATTATTATTATTATTATTATTATTATTATTATTATTATTATTATTATTATTATTATTATTATTATTATTATTATTATTTTTAAATGTATTTTGGTACATTGTGTCTGCCCTTTTGAAGGCCAAGATATTACGTTTCAAACTCAAGGATCAGATTTGTAAGGAATAAAAAAAAGCCTTCAACCTCGATCCTGCCGAAGAAGTAAACCGCAGTCAATGTTGAAAATGAATATGGAAACGTATGAATTTCTGTACTCATGCTCTTCTCAAAAGTCCAACGACAGAATACGTACCTACGTATTAATAGATTGAAAAGTACGAGATTAGCTCGGCTCAAATCCGTGGTATCTACATGCGAGATGGAACGAGCATGCGAGAATTACGTTGAACGTGTCACCTGGTATTTATAAAGCCGCGAGCCAGAGGGCGAGACGGTCGAGCTGTGGAATTATCAGCCTTCCATACTTTCAGTCTGGTACATGCGCTACTTTTTTTTATCCTTGCATCTGCTTTTACATTGGGACTCCTACTTCTCTTTTAATCTTTGTGCCTTTTTACTTCCCTTGGTCGGCTGCGTTTTTGATTTTTGTTTTAAATATTTTAACGACTTGGCCTTTATCTCGACCAAAGCTCGAACAAAAACTCGAGGTATAATATTTTTTAATTCCATTTTTAATATCAAACCACACACGACATCACTGCCCTATTCCTGCATTTTATTCCTTGTTAGCTTTATTCGTTCGTGGACTCGGAAAAAAATATAGACATCATACGTACGTATAATTTGGGTCATTTTTTAATTTCGCCGACCAAGTCTCAATCCATTTAAAAAAAAAACTGAATTTTTTAGTGTTACATACATTTTAAGTTCATACGCGTTAATTTTACATGGTATTGGATTTTTCCGAGAATCTTCGTCTCAAATCAAAGAAATCGGGCTTAGTATTTTTTTGATATCTATTCAGACCTGCTTGCAATTGAAATTCGAAGATGAACCAAACAAGAAGCATCTCAATATACCTACATTTAAATACACGAATGCAGTGTCAGTGGCGCATGGAAAAAAAGAACGTATTGAAAAAGTAACTTCAGATATAGATAAATATACATATATGTAAAATCCTTTTGATCCAAAAAAAATTCTCGTACACCCATTGCGGCGTCATGCGTGTGTTGTTCGGCCGAAGCGCGTGACGCGAGAGGCTAGGACCGAACCCGGAAATCCTATCGATTCTCGATAATCCCATCGTTCTCTCACATATCAGCCGGGGCGTGTTCGCTGTTCGTTCAGTTTTTTTGTCGCATCACAGCGCTTGAAATACAAGCAAACGAACCAACGAAAATCGCTTCCAAACTCGGGCCCATCTCGGTGTCGTACATGGGTTGTATGTGTTATAAACGTTTCTGGCCAATGTCGAGAAACCGGAAGAGACCAACGTGACAAATTTATCGTCAACGAAAATTCGCTCTCGAACGAACGACGACGCTTTACGGTGATAAAAGGGCACAGGGGGAGGGGAGGAGGGGATTTAAACTTCGTTTCCGCGGGAAACTCGTTGCTCCCTGGGAGCGAACCAACATTACCGCAACACTGCGTCGGTCGAGAAAAGTGAGGAAAAGCTTTCTTCTTCCTTCGTCATCGTACTTTCTTCTTCGGTTGTACGTTTTTTTTTTTCATTTATTTATTTTTTCTTCTCTTTCATCCCGTCCCTTTCTTCTCGAGATACCGGGCTTGTTCTCGGTCTGGTTTATCACATTGGGTGGATAAAAAGTCGTGGGGTCGAAGCTTTTGCTCGAGGGTCGTACATTAGAGGTACTCGAGATATCGGGTATCGTGAGAAAGTATTTAATACTGAGTGAAAAATACTGAGCTAATAAAATTAATGGTTCTAGTACAGAATTCGCCGATTTTCTTGCGAAGGTATGTTTTTTAATACAACTTGGAACTTTTATATTGTTTTATATTTTATTGGGCTCGTTGGATTTTAAAATTTCTCTGCACGAATTTAATGAGGGCTCATATACCCCTGAGCGTGCTAAAAATCGGGTTAATTTCAAAAATTATTATAAAGATCATATGATGAAAAAAAAATATCGTTGATTTCACATTCTTCATTACCTTTTCAACTTAAAAAAAAACTCTACAATTTTTTTCGTAATATGACCATTGTTTTTTACGTGTACGAATGGACTACTGTTGAAAACCATGGTTTGCACGATAACTCCAACGAAAATTGTTATATCTGAAAGAATAAAGAAGCATTTAGTAAAGTAATGTAGTAGTTATAGTCTGATGCGAAGTTTTTTTAATTTTTCGGTTCGACAATTTTTTATAAATTATTAAACAAAAAAAATTCTCTGCATATTGAACTTTGAAATACTGCGAATTCTTTATTTTTAAAAAGTTTTAAAATTCCCTCCGTCAGACTATGACTACTACATTACTTTACTCGATGCTTCTTTATTTTTCCAAGTTGGATAATTTTTGTGGCGGTCAAAATTTACTCGCATGGTCAAAATTCTTTTTCGCATTAAGTATTATCCCTTATCCGTTTTTCCGACGAATTCAATTTCAAGCATCAAACAAACTCCTGACGCCACGCTTTCAGGACAATTCTACTCGTTTCGCACCAACTTTTCGAGAAGTGAAAGAATGTGCAGAAAAGTTTCAAGAGAAATAACCAACAAGTATCTGCTATTCAGGCAGCTCTACGACCCCTCTTCTCTCGAGCAATCGTTCTTCATGAACAATCTCTGTACATCAGCTCGTTTACTGCGAATAATGTTTCGCCTAAGTTATGCCATTCGTCAGCCGTTCTCTCAGTTTGTGAATACTTTCAGTCTCAAAAACAAAAGTCCCGTTGAAACTACGATGAATACTCTCGAATAAAATCAGATGGAAACATTTACAGCGGAACTTCAATACCAGAAGTGTTCGTCAATGAGCTAACACTGCGCATTCAATTTTCAAAACAACGCATTCGCACGAATTTCAATCCGGCCTTCCAACAAATTCTCCAAAAAATATCACAACTAAATGCAAATCAATTTTATCGAACCAGACTAAAATTCCTCACCCAATACTCGTCGCGAAACATTGAACCGTACGAAACAACGTTAAAAAAAAACAAAAAAATCATCCACGAACGACATGAATAACAATTGAAATTAATTTAATCGAAACTTTCGAGTTTGGTTGCAGTCGCCAATTAAGGTAACATGTCGACAAGTTCGTTCGGCGATCAGTCGTGATACTCACCGGCTCGTTTGTCCGGACGAGCGTAAATTCGTCGAAACAAAATGCATGTGCAACGAGGGAGTCATCGCGCTTTAGAAGGATCCACGACGTCGAACGAGCTCTCCGCTCGCGTCCGCTAATTGGAATCGAAACTGGCGATATCGAAATGGGCGTGGAGATCGACACCTGAATATATAGAATCTGTGAGATTGACGAGTGGACATTATTCCCTCGCTTCGATGAATGGATACAGCAGCTCGCTCGTATGCCCGCGTCAAACACACTCGCAAGTCGTGATTTTATCGATAAAAAGTAAAATAAAATTAAAAAATTTTAATAAAAATGCGTCGATTCTGTAGAAAATCGAATTTCCATTATTCCACGCGAGTTTCGTCGGACTCTTCGGCCGAAGCTAATGAATAATCTTGCACGAAAATTGAGCTGCCCGTTGTGAGACCGCCTATGAGCTCTTCTTGGGAATAGGATTTTAATTAACTTCACGAGTATATCGCAGGAAGAACGAATCAATTATTTAAATCCTATATCAGAATATGAATCATATTTGGTTATTGATCACCGATGAAATTACAACAAAAGTAATTTTTTACGATTTCACGGAGTAATTTTCATCGCGCAATGTCAACCGAATCATGGAGAGTAAATTGAATTGCAAACGGGAAATCGTGGTCCGAACAAATCGTAAATTAAACCGCTCGCTGTGTCGCAACAAATTACACGCGGTACCCAATTATACGATATAATCGCGTGCATTTGCGGGTTTTCTGAATCGGCAACGACATTCGCGAGAGCATGTGCAGTATGATGGATTATCCATTTCGGCAACGGTGTTGGTATGCGTATACTAGGGTGGTTCTTATTTGGATCATGTTTGAATTTTCATTGGGACGGCTACGAAATCGATTCAAAAAAATAAAATAAGAATGTTAAGTCTATTGAGAGCGTTCTAGTCTAATTTAAATCATTGTCCCTAAGAAGAGCAAGCTTCTGACCAAAAATACACGCAACATAGGGGTACGAACCCTACTTTCACGAAAAAGCATACACACATATGGGTCATCTCATGTCACGTTTATAAACGTTCCACGAGATTACCCATATGTATATTATTTATCTTGAAAGTAAAGTTCATACCCGTTCAATTGATACGGTATTAGATTTCTCAATCCATAAAAAATGATGGAATTTATGTCGACCGTCCGAACATAAATACCGAAAGGTGGAAAAATGTCACGTATTTTAATTGAAAAACTTTACCTGGTTGGGGCAATGCTCAAAATTAGACTGGAATTTTCGAAGCAGGCTTAAAATTCTTCTCTTCCTTTTTCGAATCAATTTCCGGGTTGTCCCAATCGAAATTCGAACATGCCTTCAATAACAACCACCCTAGATCGTATACACAGCAGCCGTCGAATTGAAACAGCGGGAGAACCGTGAAAGCCACGCGGAAATTGCCAGAAGAGAATTATCTCCGTGAAGAACACATGGCCCCATCGGATGCATCGCCAGTGCATCGTGGCTCGCCAAATTTCGTTTGTCGACCCTCGACCTCCCAACGAGCTTCGCGATGCTCGAACACGAAATCCGCCACTCGAGACACCCTCGGCCCCCGAAGAAAAACCCACGTCCGACGGCTGTGCAAAATGCACCGGAGAGACATCCCGTGTCCTCGCGCACCTGTTAGCCGGTCAGATTAATCGCAAGAAGAAGAAGAAGACGAAAATGAAAAAAAAATCTCGAAGCTTCGGCAAGGAAATGAACCAGACGCTCGGAGGCGCGAGCTCGACGCAGTTCGCACACGATACAATCGGTTCCATATCACACACAACCATGCATCCTTTCGGTTACTCAGTCGTTCCGTAATTATTCCCCCTCACCCCCACCCGCGAAGATGAACGACCACGGATAAGAGCTCTTTCGCCGAGGGCGGACGTCCTGCTCGAGACAACTGAGTAATTGGAGGAACGAGAAGAAAAAATAAAATAACCCCAAAAAAAAAAAACTTGGAAGGGCGATAAGAACGCGAATAGTATTGAAGTCGTGCATGTCGCATTGTCTTCGCGGTCGCCCGTGCCAATTTTAACGTAAATGAGTTTACGAGGCTCGTCTTGTTTCTACGGTAAGTTGCAGTTTCGGCGACAAAACCCGTTGGGAAATAAATTGCGACCGCGTTGTACGTGGCGACGACGAGACGTTCTTTCCGATCTCTTCTCTCTTAACTCCCGTTTCACGCTTTCTCCGTTATTCCGCAAGGGCGCGATGGCAACGACGGCGGAAGAATTGGATTATTTCCTTGGCAAAAGCCGCGGATCCGCATCCTTCTGACTCGTTCCATAGACGTATCGGATTACGACCGAAAGCAATACGAAAAAAAAAATCGAGGCTGAACACAAAAAGAAATAAACCCCAGAGAAAAGGTATAGGCAGGGTTGAAGCGCATCCTGCTGATGATGCGGTGGTGGCACAGGTGCTATCCGATATATCCCCCCCTTGCTCCCTCGCGGGAGGGAATAGTCGTCTTCGTAGTCTTCGTAATGATTCGCGAGAATTCTCGAGACTCCGTTGGCTTCGATGCCTTTTCCATCTCCTTCGTCGTCTTTTCGTACGCGCGTGTAATACGAATTGAAAAAAGCTTCGATGCTGGCTGTGGCATTTTCTCCGATGCTCTTCTGGGAATATCCCGAGGTGACTGCGCCACTGATATTGCTCGAACGCTATTACAAATCGAGTGTGCGCGGAGAAGGGTCGAAATTTATCAGAGAAAATCGATCACCAGACGTTCGTATTGTGTACCAATGGAAGGAAACAGCCTGAAAACCCGACGGGGAAGATGGAAACCAATACCTATAATATAAGACGTATCGTCCTGCTACGGAAACTTTGACTGCAGCTTAGTACATCCGACTGACTGTACGGCGATCGTTTTTTTGATATTATTATTATATTTTCTTCGTTCGATATTTAATTGGATAGTAAGGGAAACGGTACGATAAGTCGTATCATGGAGAATATTTTGAACCGATGTCACGTACATGCAGTCAGTAGCCCTAGCCAATTTATTTTCAATTTTTTTTTAGCTGCAGCAGATGGAATAGTTAGAGTTTGATATCATAAAAACTGTAAGAATTTAAGCACTGTCGGATATGTCTAAAATGTCGGTTTCGGGTCTGACCATTTCCCATTCGAATAGCACGTAGAAATTCGTACTTTATCATGCGTCAGCCATTGTTGTCTGCATTTCTGAACCTTTCAGGGATTGCGGGAAAAAAATTGAGCTCAGTTATTGCCACTTCCCCGAAACTCGTAGAAAAATCCCGATTATGTCATTCGATTGAGAAACTTATCACCTGCAAAGAAAATTCTTATTTCCTATCTGGATTGAAGAAATAAATAACAAATGAATTTTAAAATTTTTAAAAACTCCTGGCTACGGAAGTTTTGCATAATCATTGAATTTAAAGAGGCTAAAATTAAGCAAATTGAATAATTTAAAAAAACTTTCGGCTGTGGAAGTTGTCTTGCAAAATTCAAAGGGTTGTTGAAAAATTAAGAAGGGATTAAATAGTTCTCGCAATCGTCTTAGTTTATAGATAGTTCGAATTATGACCGTTAATTTTTATAAATACTGCATGATTTTTATGAAGCCTTCAATTGAGTCGGGAGATGTCCTTTACCGCACCGTCAAACTCTGTATGGCATATCATCACACCGTTCAATAAATGACGACTCCCGACTGAATTGAAGGCCTCACAAGAATCATGCAGAATTCATATAATATGAATATTTCATTGAAATATTTATGAAATTCCCAAAATTCAAGAAAAACGTCGGGATCACGACTCAATCGCAAAGTCATCTTCATTGTCAAGGATTCGCCTCGAGAGCTGAATGGAAAAATGCTGGATCTGATTCTTCAACGTTTTATCGACATTTTTTCCGTCCATCTCCCACGCAACAATGCGATGCTCGTTGGTTTTTTTTGGACGCGTTGTTCTTCGTCTCTCTCGTTCTCTCTCTTTCGTTCTCGTCTCATGGAAAAGCGCACGTATAAATGCACGGAGTCGAATCACGTCTGTCCGTGCCAGGTGCATTTTTCCCGACACCTCTCTAAACCTCTCTCGCGTCTATGTGCTCCTCGCTATCGCCCTCCTCACCACCGTCCTCTCAAAACCGTTTTACTTCTATTTCTATCCTCTTATCCACCTCTCGTTTTCCCACCACCGCACTATCACGTCCTTGTTTCCAGGGAGAACCACCGATCCATAGATTTTTCCCGTCCAGTCTGGTTCAATTCACCGTTCCAATCTCTTTTATCCGGAGTCGTGTACGCGAAGTCCGGTAATTTTTTCGTTCCGATTAAAATTTTCCGCGAAAAAAATTCATTCACCTACTTTGGCTCAGCTAAAACTTGCGAAAATAAGAAACTTACTTTCATCCATCTTAATTCCTTCCTTATTCTACGAAAATATAAATCTTTTAATTCATCGGAATTAACTTCGGGCGATTAATATGAACGTTCCTCATGAATACACGTTTATATGTCAATCCGAGCGATAATGAACCTCCTTTCTTTTTTCTACGGAACGTTTTTTTTAATTTGCAAGAGGAAGTAACGCCCAGGTCGGTCAATCAACGATCTAAATTAATGAAGCAGTTATAGTAGGACGTTTGCTAAAGATCATACTCCACGCTTTTAACTGCAACCAATAATTTCTCGTTCAAACAACATGGTTCATACAAAATTAATTACCGGCGGAAAAATGTTTCTGCTCTCGTGGGAAAAACCCCCCTCCTCATAGCACGGTCTTCTAGAACAGTCGCTGGCCGTACTCTGTAAATTTCATCCGACATACTAGTACAAACTTTTCTTCTGTCGCCGCAGGCAGTATTCTTTGCTGCGTCGCAGCATACGTTCTGAAAAAATTTTCTCGTGATTGTTTCACGTTTTTTTCCTTCTTTCCACCTTTGGATGAACTAAAAACACACGCAAAAGAGTTGGAAGAATTGAAAATTGAAAAGAATTGAAAAAGAAAGCAATTTTATTCGGTTTGCCGATGGGTAAAGCTAATTTAATAAAAATATGGCAAATAGCGTTCCATTAAAATCAGCGTAATACGCGTGTCCAGTCCAATCTCGAGTGAAAACCTTTGGAGCGAAACTGTAAATAAACGGTGCACAAACTTTCGACCGCTGAAAAAAAAAGAAAAAAGAATTTACGCCGGTAGTTTCACCCTCTGAAGGTCTGTACTTCTCGGCCCTTCTAATTTTATATTCGCAGTTAGCTGCGATAGCAGTCGCTCTTGCATATACACCGCTCTGCGTTATAAAGCGCGGTACAGTTAGGGCGAGGGTGAAAAATAATTTCCATCCGTTCCCTCCACGACTTTGAATAACAGCGTTTTTTCTTTTTTTTTTTTTTCTACGTTGCCGTTATCGGGAGCTAAGAAAATATTCGCTTTTCCGGCATCCGCGTATACACGAACACAGCTATAGCAGCTGTATAATCAAGCTTGATTAAACGTTGCCGTGTACGAGTACGTATATGTATATCAAACCCTTAAAACGGAGCAACAACCATCCGTCTTCGATTACCGCAACTTTTTTTCTTCTTTTTCAATCTCAAGCCCCGGGATCCTCTGAAAATGTATTAATTCATCGTAGACCGATGAAAAGCTCCTGCCATTGGCCAACAAAATCCCCTCTCGAGATTGTAAAAGTTTTCAGTACGGTGCGGCGATCGTAGCCTAATCATCCAACCCTCGACGTAACTCAGGAGATCGGGGTAGATTGGATCAGACTGTATCGAATCCTCACCCACAACTTCGATTGTTGCGCGTTCACAAATGTTGCTTTTCCACTTTTGTTAAATAATAAATATTCAAATATTTGTAAACGCTGAATTTTATTGTACACGTGTATGGAAAATAAAAATATATACTGATGCGCTGTAGGCGGTACATTGCAACGTTGCTCGGATCAATGAAAAACACTCATAAATGCCACAGATGATCGCCCCGAGTTTTATTACCGTGCACTAGACATTCAAGGAATTGCCGCGAGTATCGGGAAATCCAACCGACCCCGGTCTTCTTTACCCTCGGGCTTCTCGTTCGAGAATGGTCGTGCTATCGTCTGTAGCCGCATACACGGACTGCACCGTACGTAGTTCAGTCTATGAAAATTTTTTAAAAATAAAATAAAGAAGAAAATAAAATAAAAAATGTAAAAACGCCCCGAAGCGCTCTCCATGGGCGACGTCCCTGTGGGTGGCTCGAAGCGGGAAATACCAGATACCGAAAGAGTGAGAGATATTGAAATCTTGAGGTATATGGCCGCTCGAGCATCCCAATTCCTATGAATTCCTGATTTTACGATCCCTGGAAAATGCGCATCAAATGCATATCCGAACTCCCGTCCGACCTCCCCCGCTACTCTCCCGACGCTTTCGTCCTTCGAACGACGGCAACCGCGATCATTCAAGGATATAAAAAATCCCCCATATCGCTCCATTTCATAGGAATAATGGATACGGTTGGACAGATTGGTTTTTCATTTTTTTTTTTTTTTTTCACGTAAAAGCTAGAATCGTGAATAATCCGAGAGTGCGTAATGCACTCTGCGTGCCCTTTGAGGTGATTTTTCAGGGAAAAAATATGAGTGCAATAAAATCGATTGAAAAAACAAAATTGTTCAACGATAGATACTTCGATTATGATTTTTTTTCTTGAGAAAATGTTTACCAATTTTTTCCATGTGCTCGAAGACGAGCGTTGACAGATACTATGACATAATGTCAATGAATGTCGTCCGTAAAAACTCCGCTAAAATCCATAGAACAATAAATCCCGCAAAATCATAACTCAAAAGCGTTGAGTTATGATTTAACTTTTTTTTAAACTATTCCTTAGATAACGATCAAACGGTAAGTTTGATCTTGAATTCAATCGTAAATTTAATATGACGACCGGCAAATTTACCTCTCAATGTTTCCGTACCTGACATCTAAATTTCGCGCTGACCGTAATTTCCGTGAGTACCGATAAAACATTTCGATATTGATATTTAACGCTCATCAATCAAAATATCGTCGTTAGAGAAAATTTATGAAACTTTCCGATTGGCAACGACGCTTCATTCGTACCGGGGCCTTTTTTCCCTTCGGTAAATACACGAGGCAAAGCCCGTGCTTTTGCCGAAGGTTTTACGATGCCATTAAAGTCGTAGGGCGCGAGCGGAAAACGACGAGTAATGGTTAGACAGTAAGGTAGCTGGATGAAAGCCGCAGCTAAGCTGTTGCACGGCCCACTGTGAGTACCGAGAGATACTTTTTCAGTTTTTTTTGTTTAATTCTTTTTTTTAAGGGCCTTCCTCTCAGGCCAAGAGCCATTCATGCAGACGGTGGCGACTGTGAATTTTCTATACGTAAAGCGATAAAATTTAAACGTATAAATAAATTCAACCGGATAATCAAGTCGCTGTCACTCGTGGAGCCATCAATCGCCATTAACCGGGACAAATATCGTCCACGAGATCTGTACATCTCACCCACGCATTCCACGTTATCGAAGTAATGTGCGATCATTCAAAATCCCTTCGCTCCTTCGCTTCTCAACCGATCGATAACGCGAATGATTATACAAAACGCTGACGATAACGAGTCGGCTATTACCTCTTCCCGCTCGCGAATTATCACGTGAATTATTGCCAGCTAATTTTTCACGTCCTCCACCTCGAACTCGTGAGCTAAAAATATCTCACGGACGTTCCTTCACCCCGACTGCAACCAAAAAAGCATGTAAATCGCAGTCGTGATGGTCGGTTATCGTGAATAAAAAATAAAAAACCTAATTAAATTTTTATAACAACGAATGCAGCGAGCCAAGCTCCATTGACCTAAAACGTTCCATATGCAGAGTACCAATATACAGTAATGGTAAAAACATACAGAGCACAAGTTATTTCATACCCGAGCGGTATAGAATGAAATGGTAATTAAAAGTTTATTCAACAGTTTTAGTATCAGATGGTAATTATCCATATCTCCGGTGTTTTAACGAGGGCAGTATAGAACGTGCGAGAATACACGTCATACACGGTATCATAAAGCACGTTCGTATTTTTACGCTCGTGCTTGCATTTATTTATTTTGCTTATTTTATTTTTGTTTCTTATTTTTATTTCTTATTTTTATTTTTTTTTATCTCTGTTTGCGAGTGGTGTGTACGTAGCTGAATAAACGAGGATGAGGTGGACCGCGGGTATGTGCAGTTTAAATAGTATATTATACACACATGTGTAGGAATATGGACGGCGAGACGTACCTTTGATCTTCTTAATAACGCCGCAACGACATAAACCGTCGACGATAACGAGAACGCACACGGCGATATCCTGAGTTTTTATCGTCGAACCGACGGTCCTTAGAACTCAGCTGATATATGAGGGTGGTTGTTATTTGGATCATTTTCAAATTTTTTATTGCGCCCAGATCTCAATCGATTGCGAAAGAAATTGTGAAATTCCAACGAAAATGTTTAGCTCAATCTGACGTTGCAAGTCGAGCTCTTACTACGCGCTCTTTCCAGTTAAAGTTTGCCGCATGAAATATATGCAATTTTTTATTTTTCGGTTATTATCCAAGCGGGCGATCCATAATTTCTGGAAAAATCCAATACCATATGAAATTAAAGCGTATAAAGTCTAATTCCACGAAAAGAAAGATAAATATGATTCATCTCATACCACGTTTACACCGAGCTTCTGACGATTGTCATCTAATTTATTAAAATAATTATAAAATAATTAGAATATCCGACGGTCCAGGTGGCACATCCCTCCTAAAATTTACGCAGAATACCCTACATCTACATAACTTTCTCATACAACCACAATCGATGCGGGGCCCGGGGATTCTCCAACATTCCAGTTATTTCAAAATTACTTTAATAAATTAGATAATCATCGTCAGAGAAATGTGGCGTGAGATGACCCATATACGTATACATTTTTCCGTGAAAGCAGGGTTTATTCCCGTTGATTTCATATAGTATTGGATTTTCCCTGTAATCATTAGTGGTTCTACCGAAATCACGACCAGAGCATAGGAAAATTGCATGTATTTCAATCTTGAAACTTCACTTCAAATCAGTGCGTAGTAAGAACCCGACTAGACAAGTGAAGTTTATCTGCTTAACATTTTTTGCTTTTTATCACTCGGTCGTAGCCTGGGCGCAATCAAAATCCGCGAATGTCCCAAAGAAGAACTACCCTTATATACATGCATTTATATCGTGTGAGGTTGGATTATGCTGAGACGTACTAAAGGGTATAACGAAAGCGTGGGATGTCCCCAGCCTCCGCGAGCCCGGCTGACAATTCTCTCGCGAGGATACGACTATGAGAGCACGTGCGGTTCGGTCAAGCCCAGAAACACCCTAGAGCACGTCGTGTTGCCACCGCCCGCGGTGTCGCGCGGTTTATGCGTAACGTAAAATGAGATCGTTGTAAACTATACCACGGTTCGCCCTTAACCATAGCATTGATGTTTTTGTTCGCGTCCGACGCTCCAGCGTCCATATTTTAGGGCTTTATCCGCAATCCCTTCTACAATAGGATGCCTCGTCAAACATTCTCGACCTCGTACACTTTGGACTTCATTACGTTCATGTTTCATTTTATTTCATATCATTATTATCAATGTCACTCGCGAAAGCTCAACGAGAACGTTGATCAGAAATTTGTTAGAGTCGATTTCATTGCAAAGTTTTTTGAAAAAAGAAGGGATAAAACTCGTTGTCCCTTTTTATGTTTCTTGATTTACATTTCAAGCCAAGCTCCCTCGGGCAAATAAAAACTATAAAAGTTATCTCGCTGTTTGCGACAGTTTTTAATTGAAAAAATTTTTCACTCGTTTACAATTTTTTATATTTTTATTTCCATAGACTATTCACGAAGGTCTAAGTTGTACTTTCATGAGCCGTAATTATTTTCCCCTAATAAGACGGAGCGAAAAACTTTCCAACGGGTTTCTCGCAAAAATGATGAAAATATTGTTTTTACACTTAGTATTTTTTTTTCTTTCTTCATAATTATCGTCGATATTCGAAGAGAAGATGCTGTACTAATAAATCCGTCGCCGGATGAAAACCGGAGGATAGGGATAACTTTTTCAAAGGGTGCATCGCGTGCGGGAGGATGGCGCGAGGTCGAGCACCCTTCAACGATATTTCAAGAGAGGATATAAGGTGGATTCTCTCATGGCGTAGTCTATTGTCTGCCGAAGCACGGCGGGCAGCCCTTTGTCTTCTCGTCTCGAGGCGTCGACTCGTGTACTTCACCTATAATCCCATCGTCTCACTAATACCGCGAATTTTCATCCCTTCCGCTCCGCATCATGCATCTCACTCTGAACTATTCTTTCGTTCTTACAGCCTCGGATTTGGACTGCATCAGGGCGCTTTTCAATGAGAAGGAAAAGGAATTGTCGCTGGCGGTCGCGAAGGTCGAGGAGCTGACGCGACAGCTCGAGGAGCTTCGGGGACGTCACAACGGGGGTAACGGAGCCAATGGTACCGGCGGCCCCGGACAAATGTCAACCCCCGCGAATACCGAACTCGACAAACTACGCAGAGAACTCATGGCAAGTGACGCAATGTCCAATTTAACCATCTTGTCATATCATCCTCCGATGTCTCTATCGTCTACCATTTTATATTTCATAATTGAAAAATATTTATTTCACATAAAAATAACGAGAGCATAAAACTCTGTTAATTCCTGATTTTTTACTGCTCTTGTTTCAAAAACCTCTCAATTTTCCATCGATAATTCAACAACTTTTTATTCAATTCAACTTTGGAACAATATATGAATTTATTTAAATATAATATCTGGATTAAATTGAAAAATTCGATTTTTTAAAAATGATTGAAGTAGAAAAATAATATATGAGTAAAAATCTATAAATCAATTCAAAGAGATCAACTAAGTTCAATAATTTATGATCCGTTCACGGCTCGGAAAAAAAACTGCTCCTCCTAATTCCTACTTTACTGAGATCCGTTTTGAACCGAAAACGTCAAAACCGGAATCAGTTCGATTTCCCTGATGCGTCATGTAGTCGTCGAGAGTCACGCATACGAACTTTCTAGATCTCCTGCGATGGGATCTACACCTTTTTTTAAACTCCCTTCCACCTTGATGACGCGTGAACCTGACAAGCGATCGTCGGAGGTTTATAATTCGCGGCTTCCCAGCTAAAATGCCATTTTATTTGCAGTATCGAAACAAGATGAACGAGCAACAGAATCAGGTAGTTTCGCAGCAGAGGCTCGCTTTGGTTCAGCGTCAAGCGGAGATGGCATCGATCGACGCTCGAATAGCTCAGCTTCAGGGACGTCTTCAACGAAAACGAGCATTGAATCAACGTCTGAGCCAACAACTCGGCGCCGCGAATCGTCAGAACGCGCAACCGGGATTTCAGGATGCGAAACACGATTTCAACAACGCGATAAAACAACGACCAGCCGGAAATATCGCCGCCATAGAACCGTACAGTCACATACCCAATGACAACGATTTCAATCTCAACAAAAACGATCCCAAGTACCAAACCCTACCGTACAATACGAAATTCACGGTGAATTTCAAAGCCACGGAGGACGACGTTAACAAGAACAAGATTCAACACAGCGCCAGCGCGTCTCAGATCGCTCAGAGATCGGCTTTTCAACAGTTCGGTCATCAAATCGCTCACAGTCAGTCACAGTCGCATATACACGGTAAGTCGTTGTTTTATTCGTCATCAATTTTTGTTCACGATTCGTGCAATATTCATTTATCATTACAATATTAATTACGGATTATCAGAATACAATTTTTTTTTTAACCAATATGACCACAATTTTTTCAATGCTTCCCCTTTCAATAACAATTTCGCGTCTTTCGTAGAGTGAAAAAATGAATCTGCCTATATGTATAAATAATAATCAAACTATTCTTCTTCTCAACAAGAAAAAATACGAAGATCTCACGAGCAACTTTTTTCCCAACAGGTCAGTCGCAGCCTCTCGTCATGGGCCAGCAGCAGCATCCGTTGCAACAATCGCAAAACAGTCCTCAGGGTTATGCTTCCCAGCCGGGAAATCTTTCGTCTACTCACAGCATCAATATCAACAATAACAACAACAATAATCAACAATTGGGCACGAACAACGCTGTCGGAGCCCACAATGCTTTCACGCACGAAGGTGCTCATTCGCAAAACGTCAGGCTTCACGGTCATTTGCAGCAACATCAACATCAGCAACAGCATCCAAATTCCGTTCAGAAACAACACAGTTCGACGAACTCGTCGAATTCGAGTCTCGCGAGTGGACAATCGTTGACCCAAGCGCATAATCATCGTAACTTGCAAACTCATCAAAAACCCGTGTCAAGCGTGGCACCGAGTTTTCCAGTTAAATCGCCGATCTATCAAACCTCGTCGACGAAGATTCATCCGGTAATGCCGCAAACTCTGAGCCTCATAGGTCGCGGACATTCGGCTGGTCCACAGAACTACGGTGGTTTGAACTCTCAGAACCATCAGCAGCAGCAACAGCAACAACAACAACAGCAACAAATTATTATGAGCCATCAGGAACCGAATTATTCCTCGAGGCACAATTATCATCATCCGTCTCAAAACACCGGACAATTTACATCCTACAGAACTCAAAACACCTCCAATCTTCCTCCCACCGGCTTCGGACACCCCAATCAAGGCAACGGAAATTTGACGAGTTATTCGATTCAAAGTTACAATCAAACGCAATTGCCGATCGGTAGTTGTACTCAGGAATTGCAACAAAACGATAGATCAAAGTTCGAAACTACGGCGAAGATTCAACCGGACAAATACGAATTGTCGTTCCAAGGAAAACACGAACACAACGTGAGATACGATCAACAAGGATTGCTAAAACACGATAATCAAGCGGGAAAATACGAAACGTCGAATCAACCGAGCAAACCTTACGAACAAACGAGCGTCAAACACGAACAAATAATCGGCGTTTCACAATCAGTGACTGGAAAATACGATAATTCGAGCAAACACGATAATCAACAAAAATACGAAATTTCGCAGATTCGACACGATCAACATCAAAATTCGAAATTCGAACAAACCGGACAACATTTGTTGCCGGCTGTTCATCAGTACAAACTCGATCAGCACGACATAAGAATGTCAACGAAATACGATCACAATTCGCAATTCAAGCACGAACAATTGTCGAAGTACGAAGGAACGACGAATTTTCAACAATTCAAACAACAAGAACCGTTGAAGTACGATAATTCGAGAGATTCGAATAAGATTGATCACGTTGGACAGATCAAGTACGAGCAAGTGGCGAAGCACGATCATGGTGCGAAGTTCGAGCCACCGACGAAAATCGCGGAAAAGCCTTACGAATTCGAGAGAGTCAAACCCGAGACCGACCGTAAGCCGATGAACTTTGGCGAGGGTAAGGCCGAGGACAAGACGAAACCGGCTTTACCGCCGAAACCGAGTAAACCGAATCCTCCGCCGAGGCTGACGCATCACGAGAAGGCCGAAGTTAACGCGTCGGAAACTCACGTCGACCCTAAACCACCGCCGATCTCTCTCAGTCTGAGGTAAATTTGCGTTTACGTTCGTAACGTTTGACGAATCATCGTTTAATCGCTTTGTAAATTTGCCAGGTTTTTTTTATTTTGGGATAGACGTGAAAACATGTTGTTGTCGCACGCGCCAGGAAACAGTGCGTTTTTGAAATTTGTTTGTGATTTGAGGAAATTTGGGGATTGAAATTGAAATATTGGAACGTGAATTGGAGGTGATGGGGGAATGTGGAGTTTATGGTACTCTTTCTCTCTCTCTCTCTCTCTCTCTCTCTCTCTCTCTCTCTCTCTCTCTCTCTCTCTCTCTCTCTCTCTCTCTCTCTCTCTCTCTCTCTCTCTCTTCTCTTTCTCTTCCTGGAAATCTGGACCCATTCCATCTTTGCAGATCACTCACAAGGATTTGTATATTCCGGAAGGAAAAATCTTCATCGATCAAATATCGAAACATTCAATATCGATGTATTATGACGAAAGTAGAAAGAAATCACTCAACGGACTGAGAATGAAAACAAGAATACTAACCCCGACTTCTGAACTATTCCAAAACATTTACTTCAGCTCGACTCGATGCAACCAATTTTATCACCCCTATAGACGAAGTCACGCTATTCGATCGATAAGTAAACGGAATCCCCATGGGAAAGTTATTTGCAACTGAACGCTGAACTCGAAAAAGCGCTTTCGGGGTGGCTACTACCATCTCGAGAATCCCGCTTGCGACGTAACGATTATTCAATCGGTGTCTCGCGTATCTATTTCGTCTGTTCGGCCGTTCCGTCTATCTTCGCAATACGATCGACGATCCCTCGTTGTCTCTTTAATCATTAGCTTCAACGCCTCCGTCCTTCGACGACGATGATACCCCAGATGCAATCGTCCCACGTTGCATACGGATATTCGGGAACTTCCTGTCAATCAACGCGCGGAATGACCGAACGATTAAACGGTTTAATTATAAATGTTAATTGGTACACGATCGATTTGGCGAGTGAATAGCACACTAAGCCACGTCTTCGTATAATAGATACGAAAATAGATCACGACGCGGATACTCGGAGGGACAACACACCGAGAGTCAAACGTCGCGTGCTTAGTGACCGCGAAGCAGCCGGATTCATAGAGTCGCGAGAGATTGTCTTTATCATCGATTGAAATAAAAACAAATTGATTTTTTTTTTTTTTTTTTTTTTCGTTCCTTCCTGCGCGACGTTCCGCGTACGGAGTTACACAATACGATATACTTCCGGTATTGCGGTGAGAATCACGCGCGCTATATATACGTATATAAATGTATGTTTTGTGGTCTCAATGAACCGTCGATTCAGCTATCGACAGCTAAGCGAAAAAAACAGTCATCGTCTACTGTTGACAATAGTGAATCTGTATCGAGTGGGGGGGTATTCAATCTCCGGTGCATTTAAAAAGTTTTCGCGAGTTCTGTAATCGACCAAACCTCGGTATGAATTTTTTTTTTTTTTTCTTCGATGTTGAAAATTAATCCATGACGATTCATATTACGTATTTGAATGTATTTTTGTGGAATTTTCTTTTGTGTTATCTAAGATATTACCGCTCTTTTATGGGAAATATTATTTTCAATGACAGTTTTTCATTGAAGGTTTTTTGGAAAAATTAATATTTACGGTGAAGCGATGTAAAGTAGCGAAATTTGTCAAAAAAAAAAAAACTTATACATTTTAGCGAAATCGTACTGATATTTATTCTGCATCATTAATGCTAAACTCGTTATTAAATATTTTTTTTCCATAATTTCAGAGCGGAGAAAGAAGACGAGATTCCACCGATACCTACGTCCGAGCCACCGGAATCCCCGATCGAGACGCCGATCAGCAATCATCCGATAATCAAACCCCGTCCCTTGACCCTGAAAAAGGGCCAACTGTCGGAGCAACCGAGGCTCCGTTACAAGTCAAATGTTCACGTATCGATAAATCGTCGTATCGAGATGCCACCGGCTTTTCTATTTCCCGAAACCGAAATACCCGCCGATCTTATGCAAACCGAACAAATTCAGCAGCAACAACAACAATCGCAACAACAGCAACAACAACAACAGCAGCAGCAGCAGCAGCAGCAACAGCAACAGCAACAGCAACAACAATCGGTGGCGGACGCGACGGATAATTGTAAAAAATCAATGCCTCCCAGCGTGGGAATCGGCGAGGAAGTGACGAGCAACGACAAACTGGAGGATTCCGACATCGTGGATGCTCTGAACGTCATCAACATCGAGGACAAGTCGAAGATCAATAAGATAGAAACGGATCGTAGAAACGAAGCTGACAACGATTGCAAAACGACGGACGTTATTAGACGAAAGAAAGGAAATTTGAAATCAACCACGGGTAAGGCGAATCTTTCGAGACGGGTCTCGTTCGACCCGTTGGCTCTTCTTCTGGACGCCAGTCTCGAAGGCGAACTCGAACTTGTCAAGAAAACCGCCAAGGAAGTTGCAAATCCGAGTTCCGCCAATGACGAAGGCATCACGGCGCTACACAATGCAATTTGCGCCGGACATCTCGAGATCGTCAAGTTTCTCGTCGAATTTGGTTGCGACGTTAATGCTCAGGACAGCGATGGATGGTGAGATTTTATATATTTACCTTTATTTTTTGTATTATTCTTTATTTTATATATTATCCTTTATTTTATATATTATTCTTTATTTTCTATATTATTCTTTATCTTCATGAATCGTCAAATTCTTCAATTCTCTAATAAATTTTTCGTTGTAATATTTTTCAATCGTGATTCCTACGAAATTATTCTTTATTTTATATATTATTCTTTAATTTGTATATTATTCTTTAATTTGTATATTATTCTTTAATTTATATATTATTCTTTATTTTATATATTATCCTATATTTTATATATTATTCTTTATTTTATATATTATTCTTTATTTTATATATTATCCTTTATTTTATATATTATCCTCCATTTTATATATTATTCTTTATCTTCATGAATCGTTAAATTCTTCAATTCTCTAATAAATTTTTCGTTGTAATATTTTTCAATCGAGATTCCTACGAAATTATGAGGTTATTTATAAATTTTTTATTTTGACAGGACTCCTTTGCATTGCGCGGCGAGCTGCAACAATCTCGCTATGGTTAGATTCCTCGTGGAGCATGGTGCTTGTATATTTGCCACGACGCTGTCCGATCACGAGACCGCTGCGGAAAAGTGCGAAGAAGACGAAGAGGGTTTCGACGGATGTTCCGAGTATTTGTACAGTGAGTATATAAAAATCTGTAAATTTTATAAACAATTTCGAATTTATGATTTATCAAATATTTATTAGCATCGTCGGTTCGTCCAATTTTTGATCGTTAAAAAAATAGTTTTTTGAGTGTATTTTTACCGGACGTCTCCCTTTATTGACAATAGAGTGGTTAATAGAGTGATACCATTCAAGTTTAAATTTAGCGTTTTGTTTTTTTTTTCCTGTACCTTTCCGAGATTTTCACGATTTTTCGATTGCGTGTTTCAGGCGTTCAGGAAAAATTGGGAATAATGAACAACGGACAGGTGTACGCGGTGTTCGATTACGACGCGCAACACAGCGACGAGCTGACCCTGAAGAACGGCGACTCGCTGGTTATCCTACGGAAGGGAGACGACAACGAGAGGGAATGGTGGTGGAGCAAACTTGGGCACCGAGAAGGCTATGTACCCAGAAATCTGTTGGGCGTGAGTTTCTCATGAATCTCTCTATGATATCAAAACCACGAAACCCGAAAATTAATGTAATTTTAAAAAAATCTCTACCTTTCAATGTTTCAGCTATACGCGAGAGTACAACCGGGAAAAACAGACTGAGAAACGGCCTCAATAATCTGCAAGATTTTATCAACATCCGTAACATCTCATCACCACAGTATTCAATTTGCAGCTTTATCTCATTAAGTATTTTTAAGAGTGTATTGTAATGTTACAGATATTATATTATTTAAATCGCGCGTAGTGTATCCGAAAACGATACGAACAAAATCAGCTAAAATTTTGTGTTGTCTTTTTCTTTTTTTTTAACGAGCTGCACGACTTCTCCGATCGAAATCGCGATGCAGCGAGATCGAACAATCTTTTTTTTAATAGTTACGGATGAACTCTCGTAACTGTGAATTTTTGTGAGTCGTATCGTTTTTCTCTTTTTTTTTTTTTATTTTAATTAAGAACGACGAAAACCTCAACTGCTTCGACACTACGGCGCTCATCTGTTAATACCGAAGCAAAGAATTTAGATCACGCGTCAATCGTCCACACACGTGTAACTTACTCGAAGCTTTCACGATATTTTCATTCGTATTTCTCACTCAATGATTCGGAGCTTGACGCTCGAGCATCCCCCAGTCGCAATTAGATCGGACAATATCGGAGAAAAGAATGAATAAATATTATTAACTACGAATTCGTGGATTTTTTTTTATCGAGTTGTTTTGTACACAGCGTTATTAATTGTTTTTTTATATTTGTTTCACCTAAATGTTTGTGTTTAGATGAATTCAAATACTGTTTTTTTTTATTGTCGAGAAAATCTTTTTTTTTTTAAATCACGAGTCTTGTTACGTTTTTTTCAAGACGGAATTTTCTAAATCCGATAGATCGAACTTCGGATTTGGGAAATGCACGTCATAAAATGTATCCTCTAAGCTTGCCAATAGAATTATCGCAAATCGTCGTTATATTTTGTTAATTTTGGTCGATCTCTAGACCGACTAGGTTGAATTATTATTTAAAAAAAAAAAAAATTATTATAAAAAGAAACAATGAATAAATAAAAAAACGGGGTGAGAACACTGAAGATGGGATTGCTGCAAGCGAGCGACAACCTTGACGGAAAAACTTACAAAAGATTATACAAATTAATAAAAACGTGTGCCTTTGAGAATAATGACAAGATTATGTAAGATTGCACGATATATTACAAAAAAAAATAAACTGTTTTCCATAAAAAAAAAAAATTATTCTCTTTGTCACTATTTTATCTTCCTTTACTACAACAAATTAATTCGAGTAATTGAATCTTTTTATTCAATTCTATCGCTCTGTGAAATTTCTGAATTCGTAAATTTCCGAGTACAGGATAGGATCCAGAAAAAATGTTGTCGAATGATTTATTTCGTGTAAATAATAGTCTGGATTGTGGGATCAATCGAAACTAATTGCGTGATTGAAACAATTGTTCCAGTTATAAATTTTTATTGATTCGTAGAAAACTTAATGGACGAAGAAGCGTGATTATATATATAACGTTTGTTAAGGCAACGCGGCGAAAATACTCAGTCAAGCAATGATATCGTTAATAATTAAATAATGTAGACAAATAATGAATATTTAAAAAAAAAACTAATAATAACGTATTTATAATTAAAAATCATGATCGCACCGGTTGATATAACACTGATAGACACTGGTTTTGCGAATTAATTCGATTCGCCGTACAAAAACTGGATTTATGGGGACAACAATAAGCTCGATTCCCGTTCACGAGCTGGTCCGTGATGTGTCGTCAGAAAAAAGACAAGAGACTCGCTTGATAACTGCGTCTGCAGCACGTCGGTAAATAGACGTGTTTTGTTACAAAGTTTCAATACTAATATCTCGAGAGATAGAGTCAAGGCAAAACATAATAATCCCTAACGTCCGACGTGTATAAAAACAAACAAAATATATATTAAGTATATATATGTGAATATCTTCTTTTTTTTTTCTTCTTTTCAATTTTTAATTTCAATTCCGATCCGTTTCTACGAA